>JAJEJO010000179.1:537259-622762 GCA_020662805.1 Glaucomys volans
ATACACAATGGAATATTACTCAGCCATAAAGAAGAATAAAATTATGGCAGTTACGCTTCTTTAGTGATGATGACCTTTCCCTTTCCTTCTGGTTCTCTACATAAAAAAGGTATATATGATATTTTAGTTTTCAGGAGTGGGAGTGGATATGATCAAATTGATACCACCATGACATGGTTGCCGATGTGATTTTGTTTGTTTTCTCCTTTAGGGTACACAGATTTTTGATCTATAAGATAAAAGTACTGGTTAACAATGCTTATCTTGTCCTATACAGATAACATCAACAGGCACCCTTGCTCCCTGACTTCACTATTAGCAAATTTACAAGTCTTTGCAGGAGATTGTAGAAATAGGATAGAATTGACTAGGCACTTTCAAATCACTTCCCTGGGGAATGCAGGGTGTCACTTGGGTTGAAGTGTGTCCCTCAGGTTAGTGACTCAACTCTTCCTGCACTGTTTTGAGATTAAGGTTACTACCTTTAATAACTTCAGGAATAATAATGGTGCAAGATGTACTATTACTTCTTGTGGTTTCTCTACATATTATCTAATACAAATTTTTTAAAAATAGCTCAATTTTAAAAACATTTTTTAAATTATTTGATTATTCCATTTGTTTCCTGTTAGGATATTGGCTAATAATCTTTTACTAGCCGATTCTAGACAAGCCTAAATTTATTTACATCAATTTCACTTCCAGAGTCTTTAAGTCATTGGATGCAATAATTTCTTTCTTATATAGACCATATTACATAGGGTTTTATGTCACATGAAACCCTAGAGTCCTAACTAAAAGAGTTTGTAATGAGAATATTTATTTTTGTAACTTTTTATCATGTTACATTACCTTTGACTTGTCACTCTATTCCTTTACCTCATATTATCTATATTTGGTGCAATTGAAACACTTTTTTAGCTAAAAGTACATAGAGATTTATCAATGATTTATCATGTTAGGCATTTTAAATCACATAAAGTTTCCAGAAAAAAAAATTATTCTATTTCCTAGAAGTTCTAATAGGACATGAAGTCTAGTCATGTAGTGACACTTAATACATTTGCACCTTAAAGATGATAGAAAACACTGGGAGAAAGAGAAGCAGTGTTTTGATGAAAATAACCTATGCCCATTAAAATTTTAGGAAAAATGGAGAGAGGATAAAATCTCATATTAAAAATAGGAAATCATAAATGAGATTAAAATAAAAGCAAAGACAGTTTTATCCAGGTGCTAAATAGATTTGAAAATTGGGAAACAGGTTCAGTTAGACCAAAACAACATTCTGCTGTGAGAAAGTGGGCTTTGACTTTTATAACTAGGAGAAACAGAAATGTGTAGCTAGCATTCTTTGTGAGAGGTAGGAACAATTGAAGTAAATCTGGTGTTTGTATACTGAAGACAGTCAAGGTGGCCCTAAATTTTGTAAGCTCATTGGAATTTCCTGGTGAGGGGGCAAAAATTGGTCACCTCAGCATCTCTCAAACTTGCAAGATATTTGTTAGGTTCTGAAAAATAATTCCCTTTAGTGAATTTAGTTCGTGATCTGGTATCTGTGTGGTGATCTTCCTCCTGTCAGTAAGTGTCTACAGCTCAGATAAGGATTTTTACTCCCAAACATTCTGTATTTATTTTGACACATTTTATTATTTAAGTGGTAGGAGTTTATTCTATTGTATTAAATTTTCAAAACACTAATATAGAAGTTGCGTGTATTTTTTAATAATACAAAATCATCTTGAATAAGCTTTATAGATCAGTAGATCTTTATCTTCACATAACTTGTAAATAGCAGGCATATTATACTCTACCTTGGAAAACTGAGTATCATGTGATATCTGACCATCAGAGAATCCTGTGTATTTATTAAAACTGCTCTTGTGAAAAGAGGACAGAATTTAAAATAAGCATTTCAGAATATATAGCATTTTTATAAAGTGTGTATTTGAAAATATTCCTCAATCATTTTCAGATTTGGATTCTTCTTTGGAAATGGTATTTGACAATAGTCTCAGGTATGAATTGTGTCATCAGGAATTTTAAGAAGCCTAATTTGTTGAGGAAGTATAACTGTCACCTCTGTTTCTTATTCTTGACGCTGCTCTCCAGCGTGCTTTAGATTTCATGCTTCTTTTCTAGCCCCAGGGTTTCTCTGTTGATGTCAAAGGGGAGCCTATGTTTGGAGATGCCTTATCTATGCACAATCCAAAAGGTTTAGAAATGTAATAATCTGGTGGATGAAATTTACCAATGGAGATCAGGAGTTGATGGATACTAAATTTCTCCAAAACGTACATTCTGGGACACATTTCATAGGGTTACAAGTGTGATTCCATGTATCTTGAGCTCAGTCACCCCTCTTATTGGCCAAGTCAATATGCATCATTTATGGGCTCCCCTCCTCACCTGCTCATCTCACCATCAACATTCCTTCTGTAAGAAACCTATTTCCCCACATAAAATACGTGCTGCTCAGCTTTGCCTCAGGTTCTAAGACAGGAGGCTTAAAAGTCATCCATGATAGTGTCTGTCCCTTTCATTATCTCATAATGGTATAAAATGGGGACAAAGATTTATATTTTTAGCCTTTTATTCAGGTGGTGAGGAAACAGTTTTCATAAAAAGAGTTTTGAACCTTAGTTAAAACTACTTTTTTTCCCCTCAATGTGTAGCTCTGTTTTTTTTTTTCTTCCTGTTCATCCTTCTCCATTACAGATGTCAGATTCTTAAATCTAAATATGGGAAAGTAGATACATACATTTGTAAAAAAGCAAAATGTTGAGAGAAATGAGTATATGTAAATTCCTAATTCTGTATTCATGGGACTCTACAATTTTAAAACTTAAATAATTATAATACATATACATGATTTTAGATAATTTGGATAATGCAGAATTATAGGCCGGAAAATTCTCTTTAATTTCATCAACCAAAGATAAAATAGATTTATTTTTAAATTTCAAATCAAATCTGTCTTGCAAAATAGAACCATATTTCTTAAATAGACAAATATCCCGTGTTCTTTCTTTTCCAGATTCCATGTCATGAGCGTTTCCTTATTTTACAGAATATTCTTACAAAATAAGAGTTTTAATGAAAGAAATCATTCGCCAATGTGATTTTTAAAAATTGAACTTTATTTTATTATTTAAGTCCTTTGGAATATTTTTAAATTTTTATCGTAAATAATCTGATAATAAGCATAAATGTACATATATCTTCATGTACCTTTTAGGGTATGATGATGTCTGAGCATCTTTAATTGTATATGTATATTTCTCAACTATTCTCCTCCTGTAAACTACAGTTTATTGTTACGCCACAGGATTAATTTAGCCATCATTCCTCACTTTTATCACTGACCAAACTTCTTTTTTTGGGGGGGGGTACTAGGGATTGAACCCATGGGCACTTGACCACTGAGCCACATCCCCAGCCCTATTTTTTGTATTTTATTTAGAGACAGGGTCTCACTGAGTTGCTTAGGGCCTCACTAAGTTGCTGAGGCTGGCTTTGAACTCACGAAACTCCTGCCTCAGCCTCCCAAGTGCTGGGATTACAGGAGTGCGCCACTGCGCCCGGCTATCACTGACCAAACTTCTAAGACTCCACTTTTTCATCATAACATTATCACATGATATCCTTCCTTTATTTTTTCCTTTTTCCTATCATTGGCTTTTCTGATTTCAACATTCCTGTAGATAATACATCTGTAAACTAATCTTATTACTCAAATAGCACTTTCCCTCCTTACCTATTCAGTCTTATGTGAGCCCTTTCAAATTTTCAATTCTGTGCTTCTTTTAATATTCTAACACAAGCCTTTGACATCACAGAGACCCAATTGTATTTTTGTTGTCAATAACCTCGATCAGAGCTACATTTCTCTACTTATTATTTAAGATTCTTGTCAATTACTAGTACCTCTGCTTTGAAAATAATTTTGCTTTCTTATAACAATCTTCCTATAATATGCTTTTGGAAAATTCTTAATCTATTTTAACCATATCTGAGAGTTATGCTTGAGTACATTTGGAAAGAAAATCCCATAATCACACTGCCCAGTCTCATGTAAATTTAATGTTACAGGTAAGACAAAACCAAACCAAAAAGCATTCAGTACAGCCTTGCACTTTAAAATATCTTTATAATATGCTTTAACTGAATTTGGATCTTATCATTTCCCCTCATTCTTCATTCCTCTCTATTACTCTATCAATGACCTGCATTGAAAAATGAAAGTCATAAGACTCCCTCTGTCTTAGTCGACTGCTGCTAACAAGATACCTTGGAATGGGTAATTTATTAACCACAGACATTTATGTATTAGAGTTCTGGAGGTTGAGAAGTCCCAGATCAAGGCACTGACAGGCTAGGTGACCAGACAAGGCTCATTTTTTACTTACAAGATCACACATTTTTTGATGTGCCCTGTAGAAGGGAGGATCACTGTGTCCTTACATGGAAGAAGAGATGGAAGGGGAAAAGACATAAGGGAAAAAGACATGAGGGGCAAATGGATATAAAGTCCTCCCAGTCCTTTTATAAGGCACTGATATCATCATAAGGGATATACCCTCATTACTTAATCGCCTTCTAAACTCTCTGACATTTTATGCTATTACACCAGGGTTTCAGTTATAACATGAGTTTGCGAGGGACACATGCATTCAAAGTAGAGCATTCTGCCCTTGGACCCCTAAAATTCATGTCTCCTCATATACAAAATATATTCATTCCATCACAACAGACCAGAGTCTTAACTCATCTGGTATCAACTTTAACGTGTACATCTTAAATTTCAACTAAATCAAATATGGGGGTGACACAGGTTGGTGGCATATTGTCTTCCAGGCATGAGCCTGTGAAATAAGACAAATTCTGTGCCTCCAAAATAGAGTTGTGGAACAACCATGGGATAGATTTTTCTATTCCAAAACACATAAATGGGAAAAAAAAGAAAAAGAAAAAAGAAATAATAGGTTCCAAGTAAGTCCAAACCTCAACAGGGCAAACATTGGTTATTAAAGCTTGAGAATTATCTTTAACCCTTTGTCCCACTTTTTGTATTCACTAGAACAAGGATAGGTTCCTCAAGGCTTCAAGAACCCAACCTCAATGCCCCAGCGTGGCCTATCCCATATAGCAACTGTCAGAGGTTGGACTGGTATTCCGTGGCTGGTTGTTGCAGAGTGGTAGCTTCACAGGTCTGGAGTCACTGTGGTCACAGGTCTAGACTCACTGTGGTGAGCCTTCCCCTGATTCCACTAAATATTGCTTTTGTAAGGGCTCACTGTGGTGGCTCCAGCTCCATAACTCCACCAGGCATGCCTTCATGGGGCACTCTCTGCATTTGTCATGCCTCTGTGGCAGTTGTCTGCCTGAATCCTGAGTGTATCTGAGGCATCCTTTGAAATCCAGGGGGAAATAGCCATGCCTACATAGCTGTGGCAATCTCTGTGGCTATACAGTTGGCACCACACGGATGCCACAAAGGTTTACCATTTGTAACTTTTGGAGGGGTAACTTGATCTATATCTGGCCAACCTGAGCCACAAGTGGAGAGGCCAAGGGCACTGCACCAGAATGTAGAAGCAGGCTTGAATAGGGACATGCATCAAGGAAAAAAAGATTCCTATTTATTTGATGACATCATGTTTGGCATAAAATATTTCCTCTAATATACTTCCTTCTCTTGCTATTTGTGATGCCACATCTTTGAACTTTCTCATATGTCAATGTATACCCTTTATCAGTCAGGTTCCCTTCTATCATTCACCACATGATGGAATGACCCAGGTCTCAGTCCTGGGCTTCCTATTTTCTTTAGTCACAAACTCCCTCTAGATCACCAAGTAGTCTTGAGACACCTCATACATCTGATTGCCTCCTCTACTTGGAGTTCCAGACTTAATTCAACTGCCTGTGTATTATCACTTCATGATCATTTAATAGATTTATTTGCTTCCCAAGCAAAGCAAATCCTTTTTTCTCTCTTTTTGTCTTCCTTCTTAGTTCTCTTCTTGCCAGTCTTTTTTTTTCCAAATGTTCTTCCTGGAAAAAAAAAAAAAAGTAGGACAAATTGTGTTGCTTTGGTCTTCACAATGGCTATCTTCTGTATTTTTAAAAATAATATGGCCTACAGAGCCATATGTACTCTCTTTGGCTTTCCTATTTACTGCCATTTGTTACCCATCACGCTAAAGTTCTCTTTATATCCTGCTTTCTGTTTAAGTCCACAGTCTAAGTTTTTATTCATTGTCAAGTGAAATATTAAGATGTTCTTCCCCGAATCAATTCACTCTCTGAACAGAAAATAGTCACAGGCAATTTAGGCAATACAATGCTATTTTGATACATGTGTAGATCAAATAAGATCTATGAACTCAATTCCCATTCAGAGAACAGAGCCTCAATAGAATGAAAAACAAAGGAATTCAAGATGGAAAACAGCAAGAGTTGGCAGATGCAATATGGAACAAGTCATCTGCTATTTCCAGACGAGACAATGTGATTTAGTCACCTGTTTTGTTTCTTTAAATACTAGCTTCCTTGACTGTATAATGCAAAAAAAAAGATTGCAGAATTAATAGAAATAGTTCTTCTGATTTAGATCCTTCATCTCTATGCAACAAAATGTAGGAAAAACAATAAAACAATTCTTTGGGTAGTTTCAAAATATTAACGAGGAAAACAAATCAAAGTTCAAGGGAACTACATTACCACTGAAGAATGAAGGACAAGGCCAGTTTCGTGGGTGCATTACCTATGCAGTCTCACTTGGCCCTAAACTCTGATGAATCCAAGAGTGTAATGATAAACATGGAAAATTGACAGTGGCAAGGCAAGAGAGAAAACTTGCTGCCTGTTGAACAGCCAGGGGATGATCCTCAAGCAACCACATGATATTAATAAGGGACACACACAGGTGGTGGGAACAGAAACCTCAGCATACCACAACATTTTTCTATTCAAAGGATGGAAGTTCCTTTATTAGTCAGTTAAACTGCTGTCACCTGAAGGCTGTTTTGGAAATACAGTAGTCCCTCCTTTACCTGAGGTTTCACTCTCTGGTTTTAGTTATTCATGGTCAATAATGATCTGAAAATTCCAGAAATAAACAACATATCTGTTTAAATTATATCCACTGTCAGTAGCACAATGAAATCTTGTACTGCCCTGGCCTGGATGTGAATCATTCCTTTGTCTAGCAAAACCACACTGTGAAAGCTACCCTCCCATTAGTCTCTGAAGAGCAGTCTTGGTTATTAGATTAACTATCCCAGCATCATGGTGCTTTTGTTCCAGTAATCATTATTTTACTAATAAAGGCCCCAAAGTTCAAAGGTAGTGATGCTAAAATTTTGAATATGCCAAAGAGAAGCTATGAAGTGTTGTTTCTAAAAGGAAAATCAAAGTTCTTAATAAGTTAAGAAAAAAATTGTATGCTATGCCAAGATTGCTAAAATTTGTTCTTACCATAGATTTTATGGTAAGAACAAATCTCCTATGCATGAAGTTGTAAAGAAGGAAAAGAAATGCATGATAGTATGCTGCCAATCCTGAAACTGAAAAAGTTATGGCCCCAGTGCATAATAAGAAATTAGTTAAGATGGAAAGAAATTGAAGTATAGACGCTGGTACAATCCACAGTTTCAGGCATCCAGTAGGGATCTTAGAATGGATCCCCATGGATAAGGGATTAACTGTACAGCATCAGATTTGGTGTGCAGCACCAGTTCCTTCCACCAATGCTGAAGAGCTGTGGCTTCACAGCAGGTCCTAAAGAACATTACTACAAAGGCATCTCTGGGAGGCAGTGACTAATGCAAAATCACTGTAGTTCCTACCCAGGAGCTGCTGAGTCAGAATCCACATTTTCACAAGATCCCCTCGAAGTTAGTGAACACCTTGAATTTGAGGAGGGCCATTCTAAAGTTGTCTTTTTCAACCTCATTTTATAGTAAAATCACCTAAAGTGTTTTAAAAATACTAATCATTGAGTTCCACTTTCACAGATTCAAATGCAGGTGTGTTCAGTGAGTTTTTAAAGTCCCCTCAGTTGATTTTCATTTATAGATAAGGTTAAGAACTGTTGTAAGGAAGGTTTCTATCTTTTTGTTTCCATCTTACTGGAGAGCAAAGACTCAGGACATCCCTAAGATTCTGAGACCCAGTGGTGCAGCACTTAGAGACCAATCTTCTCAATTTAAACTTGCCTCAGAGATTAAAGGGCAGGATAAAGAGATCTGGCAGAGACTCAGCACTGTCTGCCTGAAGAGCACAGATTTTTCATTTGAACAAGGAATTTCATCCCTGAGTGAGGCCTTGTGCCTGTCTTGGTCTTGTTGCACTGTGCTGTGTGTCTCGGTTAAAACCAAACTTTATCTGACTATAGTTTTGCAACTTCAAAAGCACTCAGAAAATGGGAGCTGGGGGATTAGTTTCTTCATTTCCAGAAGGTTATAATCTTCACTTCTCCCATCAACCATCACCTTCTGGGGAAAGCCACTCGAACATTAAACTTCTTGTTACAACTTTTTCTGAGGAAAGCAGACTCCACAAAGCCTACATTTGCATAATTGAAGAAGAATCCTCAGGGTATTTTTTTGAGCAGGGGCACACAACATAGATCTCATGCAAGGTGATTTACTTCCCACTTAGATGAGATTCAGCTGAATACTCGTCCTACCAGATGAGAGGAAAAATAAATCAAAATTGACCTCTCTAGAACAACTTGCTTATGGTACCTGCTACCGTGATTTTTGTCTTCTTTTGTTGATGCCATATCTCTTCTAGTTTGCTTTTCTCTTTAAATTCTGTTGCCTAACAGAGCCTTTACAAATTAGCTCCTTTATCTCCCTGGAAGTGCTTTCTGGTGTCAGGGACTGATGTTTGTTCCAGACTGATTCTTGAATCTGAATAGTGGAAAGGCAGTTTTCCTTCCCCCAGGAAATCAAGGTTCAAACAGGGACACTATCAGAATACAATTGAGCAGACTGTTCACAAACACCTAGAAAATGAGAGGACTTTTCTTTCTTGGAGTCTAAAAAAAGGGTGTCTTTAGGCAACTATATCAGGTATATGATTTCAAGGACCCTGGGTTTTCTTTGGCCTGTGGATCTTAACATTTGGGTATTTCTATTGAGAGCACTTTGTCCATTTAAAAATACTTCAGATAAGGTAAAGGGTTTGTGCAACTTAGCCACATATAAAGAAAACAGTAGAAAACTGGGACTTTGCAGATTTACCATAGTAACAATGATGATTTTATATTA
Organism: Glaucomys volans; assembly: GCA_020662805.1. NCBI lineage: Eukaryota > Metazoa > Chordata > Mammalia > Rodentia > Sciuridae > Glaucomys > Glaucomys volans. The sequence continues at coordinate 546,541 of JAJEJO010000179.1, forward strand.
AATAAAGAACAGTCTACATTTCCCTAAAGATTTTTCTTCTCCCATTATTAGGTTCATGACTGAAGCACATATATGAAAAGATAGATGAGAGAAAAGCATAAAAACTCATTTAATATATTTTTTACATGACACAGACGATTTCAGAAATTAATAAATAAATCACATATCAGGTTATCATAGACACACCTCTAAGATACCCCGAAGAAACAGGTAGACCTGCATAATTCCATGCCAAGTTTGATGAAGAAGTGGACATCTGTGGAGATGCATGATGAAGACAAAGGTGATTTAAGATACTGCATCAACTTAAGTCTGTCCAGTTTCTTTTCTGCATCCTTGTGTCTCCAGAGATAAGCATAATGCTTTCTTCCAAGTGTTGAGAACACCCCCGGAATGAGCATCCTATGTTCTACACCACAGGGAGTTCTTTTATAGTCAACTTCAGAGGAGACGGTCAGGAGAATGTCAGAAGTGTCAGACAGTGACCCTCCTGCTTCTGTTGTTTCTTCAAATGCCAAGATGTCATATTTTGCTACAGAATATTATGCCCTGTCACTGCTGCTATGGTTTGGATATGATTCGAGCAGGTCTCCTGTAAGTTCATGTGTTGCAAGCTTGGTGCCCAGTGTGTCAATGTTGAGAGCTTATATAACTTAAGAAGTGGGGCCTAGTGGGAATTTGGTAGGTCTTTGGAAGCAATTAAGTTGTCCTTATGGAACACTGAGTTAGTTTTAGGGAGAGTGAGTTGTTATAATAAAAGAGTGAGTATGTCCCCAGAGTCACTCTCTGGCTTCCTGTCTCACCATATAACTCTCTCTCTTGGGCACACTTCCATCATAATACAATCCATCATGAGACCTTCACCAGAGAGAAGGTGATGCCAGTACCATGCCTTTGAACCTACAAAACTGTGAGCTAAATAATCCTTCTTTATATAGTACTCAGCTTCAGGTCTTTTGTTGTAATAGTGGAAAAGAAATTGATAGATGCTTTTCCATTATTCTATTATGATAGCTAGTGAGAGCATTTACTAAATATGGTATCCTAAGTAGTTGAATTACTGTAGCATGTACTTCACTGTATACCATGTGTCTTTGTCTACAGCTACAGATTTTGCATTATAACCTTGAATTTTACCTTCACTTGATACATGCATCTTCATCTTCTCTTGAATTGGGACATCATACTTGCAGCATACCCATAGGTTCATAAAACATAAAAATAAAATTAGAGATGAGATGAGAAAGAATATTTTTCTCAAATATTTTATGGAACAATGTAAAACCTGCTGTATCTGAACATTTAAACATTTAAATGACATTTATGTAGAAGTAAATTGAATAAACGAATAGGTAAATATCATATCTGATTATTATAAAGGATCATAATATTTTAGTTATTGAACAGAAAAAGTTGAAAGATGTTTCTTAAATGTAAGTCAACCATTTTTTATTTATCCTTATTCACTTAGTTATAAGGCTGGTTCATTCATAATGCTTTAGCTATTACACTCACCTATTTCATCTATTTTGCTCATCCTTACATTAAGGTCATTGGTTCTGACTTACAAAACTTTTAAGACTGAATCATACTTACATTATATTTAAATAGGGTAGAGGTAAGGATACTATATCTGTCTGTAGCGATTTTCTAAGGAGGGTGGATAGTTTTACCTATAGGACACTTTTATTTTCAGGAACCCTTTATGCATTATAGGGATTTCAATTGGACATAAACCTAGTGAAATCTGAATTGCTCTACATACTTTTGAAATTAAATGGAAAATGGAGCTACTGGGTTTAGGTCATTCAATCCACCATATTACCCTTGTTTGAATTCCCCCAACTCTTAAGAATGTACCCAAACTCACAGAATATAATTGGATTTCTTTTGAAAATTGAAAAGGGGATGAAATTCCCATTATGGTGACATGGCAGATAAAAGACAAAGCCATAGGAGCACATTAGGTTCAATATTATAAAGTCTTCAGAAACAAGCAGATCATTGAGAAAACTTTACACAAACTGTAGAATTGGGGTTTCCAGCTCGGTTTAACTAGCTCTCAGAGGAACAGAGCCCCACTAGCTGACACCTGGGTTATACAACCAATTAACTAGCCTCAGGGAGAGTGTCAAGATGAGACCAACAAGGAATTTTCAAGTCATTTCAGCTTCAATATACAATTGAAAAACATAGTCAACCAAATGGTTATGCACAAGAGTATTACTCCATTTTTAGTCTTGTTCTGTGTCTGAGTGTTTCCAACTTTTTCCATATATTGGGAAAATTAAATATGTAAGGAAACAATAGGAGGGTATTATTTTAGAAATATGTAGAGATACTTCCACATTGAAAGTTTTTCCCCCCCAAGAATGTCTCTTCCTTTCAGTTCTTTCTTCAAAAAATGTTGTTTTTTCTTTTGCTTTGGCAAATAATGATTTTAGAACAGTCACTTTCAAATTCATTGAAAAAGTGAGACAGTTTCAGGGTCCATTCAAAATAAATGTGTGTTTTATTCATTTGTAATTGACAGCAAAAGAAAAACAACAAATAATTCAAATATAGATTTCATCACTTATAGAAATTTAGATAGGAGTTCCACATAAAAACTAAATTTATTTTTCCTCTGGTTTTCTTTTATTTAATATTTTTAGTTGTTGATGGATCTTTATTTCGTTCATTCATTTATATGCAGTGCTGAGAAGCGAACCCAGTGTCTCTCATATACCAGGCACGTGCTCCACCACTGAGCCACAATCCTAGCTCTCTATGGTTTTCAACTGAATATTCAAAAGTGTGCTATTGATAAAGCTTAAAATTAGCTCTTTTTCTTAGTAATATGTTCATTACTACCTTACAATTTTAATTTGTGCATTGAAATTTGATTTTCCATCTGCTTTAGTGGCTGTAACAGCTATGGTACATAAAAAATTGTAGTAACAGAGACCCAGAAGACCTATAAGGGTTTGAATAATATACACATTTACTTTTTTGTTTTGAAGTGGTTTAGAGGTCAATAGTGCAGGGCAATCTAAGCTCTGCTCCATGAAGTTATTAAGAAACCCAGATCTTCTCCATCCTGTGTCTCATTCATCTCCTAGGTTTATGTCCTTATCCATATTGACTCCTGTGAGCTCATGACCCCAAAGAGACAAAAGACATCCAGGCATGGATTAGAAGGAGGTGACCTGGATGTGGCCTCTACATTACTTCCTGTCTTATCACATTGGACTTAGTACAAATGGCCAGAAAACCCAGACCCTAGCTGGATAGTTATTGCTTAACTACAACTCAAGACAAAAGAAGAGAATGCAAATGTGGGACAACTAGTGTCTTTTACCACACTAATTGTTCTTCCTTAATTTTTAAAAAGAGCCATTAGTATATTGGTTTGGGGATTTGATGGCTTCCAACTTCCATGTCTTTCAATTAATTTGTGTAAGAAAGGAGAAGAGTTCATTAACATCACTAGAAGGAGGTAATTGAGTAAACTGGATGGAACCAGAAAACAGGAAAAGGACATTAGGGGGAAAACTGAGGAAACATGAATAAAGTCTGGACTTTAGTTAACAATAGTGTATCAGTAATAGTTCATTAATTGTGAAAAAACTTCCACATTGTGTTATTATTTTGTAGTCATTCTTATCATAGGACCATAGAATAGATGGCCTGTGAACATAATAAATTTACTTGTAATAGTTCCAGAGGCTTGAAATTCCAAATCAGGGCACACACACAGTCTGGGTCTGGTAAGCACATTTACTGGATTGCAAACTGCCTTTCTCTTCTCATCATATCCTCACAAGGTGAAAAGCACATGAGGGAATTCTCTGAGATCCCTTTTAAAAGGGCATTCATCACTAAAGGGGGCTCCACCCTTATGACCTAAAGTCCATTGCAGAGATGTGGCCTCCTAAAACCCCACTGGGATTAAGATTTGAACATATGAATTTTGGGAGAACACAAATATTTGGCCCATGATATACACTAACGTAAATATTAATAATAAAGAAAACAGAACATGTAATAGAGTAAATTTCTTTCCTATCATTGCATTATTCTATATATCTAAAATAAAGTTCATTACTAAAAATAAATGTACATTATTGTATATTATACTACTTAGACACTATTATATCTTATTGCTATTTGCACACATTCTTAGGCCTAGGACATAATCATGATGTGAAACACAAAATAGAGGTTTGGAGAAAAAAAAATGTTTTTCTGATAATATTCCTGGAGACCAGATTGAGTTAATTATGAATAGCAAAGGATAAGATAAAATGGACATTTCAAATAATGATGAAGCATCAATTATTAGCATGAATTTCTCCTTAACATATATTTGCTTCAGTCACCTGAGGTATAAATCAAGAAGAGAAATTCATTTTGCTCATTTGTGTTCATATAAAAATCTATTTTTATTTAAAAGTTATATAGTCATAATATGCTTCCTCAATTAGACTAGATGTATACTATGCAATTGTTTTTGTTCTAAGACTTGCAGATTATCTTAATAAAGTTTTAGTTCATCTATACCAATTACGTGTGATGAGTCTTCATGAACTTATTTATAAAGAAAACAATGAACAGCATGTGCAATTATTTTCTTATTCTAATGGATCATGTGAAATTTCAAATGTGTCTATGAATAAGTGACTTTTATTTTGTTAAGGCATTGGAGAATGAAGAGATTTCGACATTAACTCTATTACTGCATGCAAGACTAAAAATATTTGTGAACCTATTCAAATTTACAATCTAGTTGTCATAAGAAAAGGAATTATAGGGTTTGGGTTGAGAAATCCGCTGATATTCATATTGGTTTCCCCCTATATGTAATCTCTCACCCTGTACAAAACTCAAGTCAAAAATGGATCAAGGACCTAGGAAGTAGATCAGAGACCCTGCACCTAATAGAAGATAAAATAGGTCCAAATCTCCATCATGTTGGCCTAGGACCAGATTTCCTTATCATGACTCCAAAGTGCAAGACATAAAAGCAGGAATCAATGATTGGGATAGAGTCAAACTAAAAAAGCTTTTTCTCAGCAAAGGAAACAATCAGCAATGTGAAGAGAGAGCCTTCAGAGTGGGAGAAAATCTTTGCCACACACACTTCAGATAGAGCACTAATCTCTGAATCTACAAAGTGCTCAAAAATCTTTATACTAAGAATACTAATAACCCAATCAATAAATGGGTCAAGGAAATGAACAGGCACTTTATAGAGGAAAATCTACAAGCAATCAACAGATTCATGAAAAAATGTTCAACATCCCTAGTTACAAGAGAAATGTAAATCAAAACCACCTTAAGATTTCATCTTACCCCAATAAGAATGTCTTTTATTAAGAATACAGGCAACAGCAGGTGTTGGGGAGGATGTGGGGAAAAGGGTACACTCATACATTGCTGGTGGGAGTGCAAGTTGGTGCGGCCACTCTGGGAAGCAGTGTGGAGATTCCTTAGAAAACTAATGGATCCACCATTTGACCCAGCTATCCCACTCCTTGGCCTATACCCAAAGGACTTAAAATCAGATTACTACAGTGATGCAGCCACATCAATGTTCATAGCTGCCCAATTCACAATAGCTAGATTGTGGAACCAACCTAGATGCCCTTTAATAGATGAATGGCTAAAGAAACTATGGTATATATACACAATGGAATATTACTCAGCCATAAAGAAGAATAAAATTATGGCATTTGTAGGTAAATGGATGATGTGGAGACTGTCATGCTAAGTGAGATTAGCCAATCCCCCAAATCCAAAGGCCGAATGATCTCTCTGATAAGTGGATGATGATGTATAATGCAGGGTGGAAGGGAGGCAAGAATGGAGGAAGGATAGAGAGCATAGAGGGAAGGGAGGGGTGGGTTCAGGTGGGGAAGTAAGAATAATAACAGAATGAGACAGATATCATTGTCCTGTGTAAATGTATGAATGCACAGATGATATGACTCTACTTTGTGTACAACCAGAGAAACAATAGCTGTACTCCATTTGTATTCAATAGATCAAAATTAAATGAATAAAAAAAAAAAGAAAAGGAGTTATATTTTATGAAATTAAGCAGCTATGGAGAAAGTTGAAAAAAAAGAAACTAGAGTCTGCAACAGCATTCTCATAATTATAGTAAATGAATTCTTAACAATATTTCGTGTATTCTCTATGTTTAGTTTATTCCTTTTTCTAGTTCATTATTTTTTGGTTCATAGAGCAATAAGGACATGCATTTCTTTTTTCAAGTGAATAGTATTACATCCTTTCTAAAATCTTTTTAGGTAAGAAATATTTTAGACTTTTTGCTGGTAAGGGACAGAAAGAGTGTAAAGATTGTCTTACTTAAGTTTTACTGATAGATACAATTATCCTAGACTTCTCAGAAGACCAATTGACTTGACCATTGAAAGTCTGGAGCCACAGATAAATCTGATTTTCATAAGATTAGAACTGGTTGCAAGCGAGCTTTGAAGACCTTAGAATCAAGTTAGGAAGGACTTAATTCTAGAATACATGACCTAATGCAGCTCAGCTATTGCAGGTGCACATTCTCACTAATGTCACTCTGCTATTCACTAGTAGTAGATTGTTAGTGATAATAGCTATTATTTATTGAATGTTCACAATATGTCACACACTGTTCCAAAATAAATTCAGGATCTCATTAAAACTCACAAATTCCTCTGGAGAAGATTCCAATATTATTGCGATTTCTGTACCATTAGAAATTGTAATTAGCTTGCCTAATGTAATATAGAAGAGGACAGAACCAGGTCATAAAAAACACAAAACCTTTAAATCCTACACTAAATTGGCTCTTTAAGGAATTAAGTAATTTTTGGAAATGTCTTAAAATTTAATATTATGCACATACTGAAAATCCTATTTAAAATATCAATAAAATTTTGTTATTACGTTAAGTAAAAATCAGTGGAAACTATTGTCAAATTAAAATATTGAATAAGATATATACACAAATATGCATAGATTATATTATGAAAGAACCACAACAAATGTTTACATAACCTCTCATTGTTTTGGATAGAGGGGCATTATTTTTCAGTAGAATGTACAAAATAAGCAATTTTCCCATTTATTCCAGTGAGGTTTTTTTTTTTTAATACTTCTCTTTACTTCATTAACTGCTAGCTGAAAACTTATCTCTAAACTGTTAAGCAATGGAGTTGAAAAATAATGTGGTATCTTTCTAATCATGATCACTTTTGATGCTTCAGTAATGCTATTTTATAATTACACTGGGATAAATTCAGAGAAATAAGTTATATTGGTTAAAGTTAAACCCTATCAAGAAATTAGAAACAAAACTATTAACAAGAAGAAGTTTAAAAATTTAAGAAACTTGCAGAGGATATTTTTTAAAGTTAAAACAACTTCTGCAAACTCGCATGCTCAAATAAACTCTATGAAGTGGCCATAAATCTTAATCCATAAATACAGATATTCAATGAAAAACACATTTAATTCTTCTAATTACCATAAATGTAAGTGAAGCAATGATTCTTAGTTAGTGGAAGATTCAGTCTCACTCATTCCATGCACTATTGGGTGAGCATTCTAGAGAATGCTGAAGCATGAGTTGTCTTTCATTGATCACTGATCTTTTCTTGTTACTGACAAAGTCATTATTGTCCCAGCCACCATAGTCTTCACATGAGAAATCTTGCTGCTTCCATGAAACATTGAGCATGGGAACCATCATCATTGAAGGGGCTACTATTTACCCTCTAAAATACATTCTCTCATGTTTGTAATAATGTAATTATACCTAGCATACCACATTTCCAGGCAAGGAAATGTGAAAGGAGGTAATGTTCTAGATCTGCAATTAGACATACTAACTATGATTTTCTACTACCTAAAATTTGTTGTCTTTTTCTTAAGTGGGAAACAGCCAACTAGATAAATGTTTTACATTGAAAAAAAATTGGAAACTAAGCTGTAATATAGTTCACAATGTTGCTCTTAGTATTTTTTTGGTTAAAAATATGTGCATTAGAGGCTGGGGTTGTGACTCAGTGGTGGAGCACTCACCTGGCATGTATGAGGCACTGGATTCAATTCTCTGCACCACATATAAATAAATAAAAAGAAAGATTCATCAACAAATAGAAAATATTTTTTAAATATATGTGCATTAGGGAAAGGGGTATAGGTTAGTGGTAGTACCTTTCTCTAGGTTACACAAGGTCCTGGGTTCAAAAGCTAGCAATACAAGAAAATAAAATTATATGCTACAATAGTAAGGATTTTTTTTGGAAAAAAAAATCACAGCTAATGCCATGGTACTATTCCCAAAATAACAAATGTCCTAGTCCATGTCCCTATTGAGATATATATATATATATATATATATTTTTTTTTTTTATATATATGTAAATATACCATATTTTTTAACATATTTTTTGCTTTTTTGTTGAATATTTTTATGTTACATTTTCTGTTTGCTACACAGTCTTGATAATGATTTGTTTAACTGAAAAGTTATGATAGTACTTAGAAAACTTAATAAAGAGTATAACCAATGATTGTATTTAGATTTTATCATTTGAATATAAATAACACTAAAATGAGCACATGCATACTTATGGCCTTTCTATATCTTGGTTCATTTATTTTGAACTTGTATTAGTCCAATTGGGTACTCAACAAATGTTTATTTCTCATGGTTATGGAGTTTGGGAGGACCAAGGTTAAGATGATGATAGATTTGATGTCTGGTGAGGGTCTGTATTCTCATTCATACTTTGCTGACTTTCACTGTTTTCTTACAAGGGAATGAAAAACCCAAAGATCTTCTACCATATTGACACCAATTTTATCATAGGGGCTCCATCCTCATGATCTTAATCAAATTTAATTAACTTCCAAAACCCTTGTCTCCAACCACTGCTCTATTTGGGCATCAAAATATGAATTTAATGGTGGGGAGGTCAGTATCATATTCAGCCTATAACATAAATATATTTAGCTTATTGAACAAGTTGGATAGGAAGAGTATAAGCAGAAAGCACATTTATTCTTTGTTGTCACTGTGAATATAATAACTGTGTTCCATACCTATATGGATATTTCTCCAAAATTGCCATTGCTTATCTGGCATTGCTTAAACACCATAAAATATTCTCATATATGATCTAATAAAATGCCCTGGTGAGCATATTATCAACAGTAGCTCTATAAGCGAATTATGAATGTACTCCACAGAGATGACCATGAAATATATCTGACTAGATATCTTTCAAGGGAGTGAACCTGAACAAGTCAAATTGATTTAGCATCTATTGCAAAGGCAAAGAGTCCTTGCGTCTGTGTTGAAAAGGAATCAGTCTATCTTTTGGACTGAAAATTCCTCCATGGGCTTTATCCTTCTACCTTTTATGAAATGTACTTGCATTTTCTATTTCTCCTCCATCATTTGCGCTGAACTTGTGAGGAGGAGTTAAATTGATCAGTTAACCATGACAAACTAAATCCATACCTGATCAAAATAAATTCACACACACACACAAAAATTCCTAGGCTTGAAGATAAATTTAATAACAGAATAAGGCTCTGGGCTCAAGGATATTTTTACTTTTTTAAATATTATTAATATACCTCTGTTATAATTTGGACAGTTGCAATTTAATTGAGAAGACAGTTCTAATTGTATAGAATGCATTCATTTGTCTCATTTTCCCTTATCCTATAGTTTGATTTTGTCTGTAGTTTCCTTATAGGTTAATTTCATCTGACAAAAAACTCTTACCATGTTCTGCTTTGTATGCACTCATATTTACCAGAGATAGCTGTGATTTTAACATTTCCCAATATACATAGTATAAATATTCCCATTGTGGCTAATTCTTAGTTACCAAGGGTTTAACAACTGACCTTCCAAATTCCTGAAAAATCTGTCATTGACTTTTGTAAACCAGCTCCAGCATGCCCTTCGATAGAAGAAGAAAAATGTAATAGCTGGTTTATTCTCTATTTTTATTGAAAACATTGACACTCTGATTAAAACAGAAAATTACAACAACTAAAGAATCTCCTATTACAGCTGCAGGCTCTAGGAGATTTGTAAATGAAGATGGAATCCTGCACCTGACAGTGGGCCAGATAGGATAAAGTAATTTGGAATATGCTTGCCATGTTATTACCCAGAGCTCATAGGATTTCCTTACTTTATAGCCATCTAAAAACATTCATTTAACAAGCATCACCCTTTTATGGATTGATTGTTTTTAAGGACAGCATGTCAAACTGCTTCACATTCTCCAGTATGACATTTCCTGTTACATATGTAGGTAGACATACAACATCTCTTTTCTGTTTAGTAGAGTCATAGGACATAATTGGTAAACGATGGATGTTTTGTTATGATCTTTGAATAATAAAGTTGCCTCTTGCTTAAGACTTAAGTTTTCTAAAACAGCCATATGGATGGAGGAGAATCCATCTATCTACCTTGTGTATGGAAAAGAGCAGAATGACAAAGATTTTCCTTATTTTATCTAAACAAATGTCAAAAGTAGAGCCTTTAAAAATACACTTAGAATGTGGGCATCATATCCATGAAGCAAACCATTCTAAATTTTAGTAATATTTACTACAGGAGTAAATAAATGCCTGATTTGTGATTTTAAAAACTGAAGAAATAGCAGGCATGGTGGTGCAAGGCTATAAACCCAGTTGCTTGGGAGGCTCAGGCAGGAGGATCACAAGTTCAAAACCAGTTTCAATCACTTGGTGAGGCCTAAGCCACTTGGTGAGACCTTGTCTCAAAATAAAATATAAAAAGGGCTAGGAATGTGATTCAGTGGTTAAGTGCCCCTGGATTCAGTGCAATTAGAAAAATTTCAAGAAATAATGAGTTCTCTGAAAGAAGTAAAAAAACTAAGATTAAAAATTAATGACTAAGAGAGTAAAAACACATTTAATAATGAATATCTGAAGAAATTTAAAAACCTCAATCAGCACAAAAAGTACTGAAACCAAAAATCATTGAGATGATTAAGCAAACTATTAACAAAAAGTATTAGAAATTATATGTATGAATATGTATTTAAATCTTTTATGGTATAAATGTACTCTTTGATGAAGATGATCATCATATAATTCTATGCTGTTTAAAATTTATTAAAAATATCAATAAAATATTAGAAATAAAATTAATGGAAAATCAATTGTCTCTTCAATACAGAGAAATAAATATATGAATATAAGTATATAACATTTTCTACAATGTTGAGTTTTAGAAATGTAAAAATAATTTATACTGATACATAACTATATGAATGTATAAAGCATCCAAAAAATAAAGATAAAAAGATTCTTAATAAGGAAGTAAAATTTATCTTTATAGTGTAGTTAATAAAATAATTGAGGAAAAACTTCATGAAAATTAAATATATACACAATTTATTTCTTTATACGTTTATATCTATCTTTCACCTATCTATACTGTTGTAAGTACATTGTGTTCTTTAACACAAGAAACTCTTTCAATCCTACATTACAAACTAGAACTAAAGCTTAATTTCCAGTATTTTAAAATTTGACAGATCAGTAAATATATTTTTAGTTGCTTAACTTTCCTACTCCAAAAACAAATTTATATAATCATATAGACACTGGCTTACAAATCCAGAATATATTTGTATTAATTTTGGTAGCTCAGACTAAGAATTTGGTTCAGGCTCATGCCTTTTTTGTGTCTTAGCAGGATTGATAATCATTGGATCAAATGAATTATCATGAGCATTTTAATCACGATATTGGTGTTATAATAAAGAAATTCAGAAACTAAGTCACACAAAATTGAGTAGCAAAAGTTTTAAAAGCCTCAGACTGGAGAAACTTCCAAATCTTAGGGAAAAGTACACAATGCCACAAAGGGGAAAGAGGTAATTTCTATTTTAGAAGTTTGCATGAATGTTTACAGAGAGAGAACTCCTAAATTTGTCAATCCAAACAGTACAGTACTAATTAAATTAAAAATAAATGTCAGGTGGAATCTTTTATTTGAATAAACATTTATTATTTAATGCTTAAATATCCATATAATATGTGTCCCAATCACAAAATGGGAACAGCTAAGGAAAACTTCCAATTAATTTAAATTGAGTTTTTAAAAATAATGTGGAAATGTTGTCCAAGAAAGCTGAGACACACACCTGGACTAGGAAGTAGCCCAAATGCATGTGTGTGGAACTTTCTCATTTGAAAATAAATGTTAAACAAAATCACGTATAGGTCCTGCTAAGATCACAGTTCTGTGTGAAGTATAGCATCTGTTCACCATATCTTTTATGTGAATGCTTTTAATAAGTATTGATTAGGCACAGGGTAAAGTAGTTTTTAGGTATTTGTATTGAATGTTTTGTGCCTGTCGAAGGTTGTACAGGGTAAGAAACATTGCTGTAAGACTTGAAAATTCAGGAATGTGGATTTTACTTGACAAGTCATTTAGAATATTCTTGAAAAATTATCTCTACTATTTTGTTTACATGTCACTTATCATTCACTCCTAAAGGATTTTGTGAATATCCGCTGCTCAGAGTAATGAAAGCTGATAATAAGACAGATAATAATACTCAAGTGTTTTTTTGTTGTTGTTGTTGTTTTCAGCAATCAAGTTTATTTACCTTCTTTTCTTGCTTCCCACTTTACCTCACTGGCTAGAAAGCAACTTTTCTCATGGACAAAGATTGTCACGATAAGCAAGCAAATTTTATAGATACTGCTGACATGCTTCTGTTATTCAGAATTAATGTAGCCAAGTACTATCAAAAAGAAGTATTCCAATTGTAATGTGTTATGAAGAGATGCCCAACACATCCTTCAAAAGTAGATGCATTTTGTGATTGGGACATACTGTATCAGTTTATGAATACATTGCAATATGTATAAGATGAGCATAGTATGAGGAAAAACCATTCTTTATTGTTTTCCTATGATAATTCCTGTTTAATTCAGAGTTTTTGATTCTCTTGGTAGTTATATTTTAGTAGCAGATACTTAACTGAAACCTCAAATCATTTTTTTAGGCTCTTACAAGTACACTTATTATCAAGAACTCTATTTCTCTGTAAATAATGAGGGGCAGTCCTTAAGGTATACGGTTTCTCTCACAAGTACAAAGATATCAAAAACAGCTATTTTCAAATGCACAGATGGTGTGACTCTACCTTGTGTACAAACAGTGAAACAATAGCTGTACTCCATTTGTGTTCAATGAATCAATAAGTAAATAAAAGAATAAAAAAAAAAAAAAAAAAAAAAAAAACAGCTATTTTCTATTCAGAATAAAGTCCAGAAAAAAAAATATGACAGCATGACTCCTCAGGATGCTGTTTAGTCTCATTTTTTAAAAATGACTTCCTATCTCTTGTATAAAGTAGAATTTTCAAATGCACTCTTTTATATTACATAAAAGTAACTTTCTGGCAGAGTACTATAAGAGTCTGTCTTTTTGTTAATTACCTAAACTCTAACTTACCGATACTCTTTTCTAGCTACAGAATCCCCACTGTAGGGGATACTCAGATACTGCAGTTTGTTTTCTGTGTTTGAAGTTAGATTGATAGTTTAATGTTTGTGTTGTCTCAAGTCTCAAGACCCGTTTTCAATTACTAGATCCCCTAAGTCCCAGCTGAACATCTTTGGGCAGGTTATGGCTACTTCACCTATTAAGCTGAAGTTTTTCCTAAGGCACAGTGGCTAAAAAATCACCCACCTAATAGTTTTATTATTTGAATTAAATTTATGTGATATTCAGTATAGCAATAGTTAATAGAAAATAAAAAATAAAACAATTTATCATTTTAGAATTAGAATACATGTGATTTATGCTCAATTACTTTGTACATATTTCTAAATCCAGCATATAGATTAATTAATGACTCATTTTATTATTTTCCATAGAATTGGCAAGATAATAAAATTTTACACAAATTTAGTTGACTTAGCTTTTCATTCTGAGGAGACATATGGTATGGTTTCCTTATCACTTGCAACAAATCACCCAAATGTTCAGTTTTTAGGGAAATAATAATGAGATGTGTGGTTTTTTGTGGCAGATACTAGCAATTTCACTTTTCAATTTTTTGTTGAGATATGTGAGCTTTAGAAATACCTTTTGTGTTTCCATGTGTCCATTAAACTGATTTTTGCAAATTTGCCTATATTTCATAACCTATTTTGCTTTTAAAAACTAATAGACAAAAAGTGTCAAGAGATCAAGAACAGGTTTTTACTTAAATAAGTTTGGCTACCTGGAAGCCACAATATCAGTGAAATAAACCAGACACAGAAAGACCATTACAACAAAGTATCATTTTTAAGGTGAAAGAATCCAGGGACCATCAGAGAAGAACAAATGCTGAAAGGAACTTTCCTCTGACATCTGCTTCAAAGTCTGTTCAAAGTCTGGACCCTCAAGGAAGAAAGGACTTTCTTCTGATTCCTTCCCTAAGTTTCTAGTAAATAAACCCATATTCACAGGAAGAGGGACTGAAGTCTGACAATGAACTTGGACAGACTTCTGTCGCATGCCATTGTCCAATATTTTAACTGTAGAGAATCATTCACAGATTCTTGTCTTGTCACAGGTTAAGGAGACTTTGTTCCAGGTAGCTCTAAGTTCTTCAAGCCCAACTGAACTGCCTGAAAATCTTTTTCAACCCCTCAACATTTTCTTCACTCCCCATTATCCCCCTCCACTATAGGAGAAAGGTATGGAAACTTCTTAATGATCCTGGGTTTTTATGATTAATCACAAACTTGTGGTTCTGCCCCATTGGGATTTTTCTCTTTTGAATATTAGTTTATTTGTGTGCATTTTCTTATTTCATTTTCACCAGTTTATTCCAACTACCTTAAAGGGGGGATTTCCTTCTGCTTCTAAAATGTGGGATCCAAAAAGCCAAACTTATAGACACTGAACGTAAACGTGGTTATCAGGGCATGGAGGTGTGAAAAATGAGATTTGGGTTGGAGGGTGCAAACTCACAATTATAAAAGGAATGATTTCTAACAACCTAATTTACAGCATGATGACTATAGTCAATATTAATGTACTATATACTCCAAATTTCTTGAGGGTAGATCAACACATTAATTAGCTTAATTGTGGTAATCATTTTACAACATCTATATCAAAATACCTTAAAAAACCAGTATTGAAATTATACTTAGTAAGTGTTAAAAGTATAAATTCTGACAGCTGAACTGAAAGCAATGCATGAAATTCAGAGATTGATTATAGTTAATTATAATAAAATACATTTTAACAAGAGAGATTGGAAAACAGCTGGTATGGTGGTTTCCTGTCAATAGAAGTATTCTGCTAGGATGGAAATTTGTATCAGGTCATCATATATTGATATGTTTTGTAACTTGTTGATTTCTAAAATTAAACCCAGGGACTTTAGTTTTATTTTTTCTAACCAACAAAACAAAACAACAACAACAACAACAAAAGACCAAAACACATGATTTTTGCACTGGGGAGATTATTAAATACTCCTAAACCCCAAACAATTTCATTGTCAGATAAAGTCATTGTGATTTGGTAATTTCCAGAGATTTGCACAAGGGCTTTTTAGCTAAAGGAATAATATGAATAAGGTATAGATCTTCCGATTTCTTGTTAATTGTTTAAAAATCCATGACCACTTTTGTAAAAATGAAAATATAGGTACATAAAGTCTTTCATGTATTTAAAAATTGGCATCTCAATATTATGTGGCTTCTTGCAATTTCAATTCTGATATCACATGGAGAATAATACACCATAAATTCCCTTTATCACAGAAAAACTTCAAGCTGTGTTTTCAATATTTAGACTCTGAAGTAATATCCAAATATATAACAAATAATCTAGAGACTACTCAAGCATTCAATAGTTAACATACATTTCTTTAGCCTCTACAATATTTAAAACTGAAAAAAATCTTTTTATTTTTTTATGGCAAGAAGTAAAAAAGGACAAGTAGTAGGGGATTTTTTTTGAGAATATACTAGAATTCAAGCAATAAATTGAATACAAATTTCTAATATGTATGTCAAAATTAAATATGAAATGACACTAATTTGAAAATGATTTGGATTTTGAATATTTTTTTCAAAATTAATATACTTAACACATTTATCTCTTTAACAACTTTAAAATAAATGATTTTATTTGAACAACTTATAATGTATCATTGTATAGTGGAAGATTAACAGGATTTGGGCATAGAGCTTGGTTTTCTTATGTTTTAGCCTTTTTTTCTTCGTTAACTATGATATGATGGATTAACATCATATTTTTGCTTTTTCTTAACTATGAAGCAGAGAAAATGATTCTCAATAACTGGGTCTTACTGAGGAACAATGAGACATTGGTATATAAGCACCTATTGTAGTGCTGGGCATAGAGATTCTGAGAAGGAGAGAAGAACATAAGTCTCTTCCCCTTCATTAGGTTTAAAATATGAAGTGAAATTATAGGTGCTAAAAACAATGAAGTATAATACAGCTTGCCGATATATATAAGCTTTCATTAAAAAACAGTATTGTTAGCTATAATATAAAACATACTTATTTTCACATTGCCAATACTACCTAATTTGCTTTTAAAGACTTTTTCCAGTATCTTGAGAAAAACTAATCATTTGCTATTAGACTAAATAGAAAACCAAATAAAACTATTCATACTTGTAATTTGTCATACCTACTCTAGTTAGATTCACCAAATAAAATAGGGGATGAATCAGAAATGTTTTCAGCATTAATGTGTTCTGAATATTGATCAGTGTTTTTATTTACTGAAGTTGGCTCCCCTAACTAAAAGTATACCTTAGACTATTTCATAATTTTTACATTTGCCATGATATAGAGAATTGATTTTTTTTCATAAAGATTTTCTTTGAACCCAGAGTTTACTCTCATTGTTTTATGTCATTGTACAATTGCACTAACTAGTAACATCTCACATTCGGAGATCATTCTGTTATTTTCTTGTTTTATATTCATCTGTATTAAATATATGTATTATCAGTGAACAAAGTGCATTGGAGATTAGAGCGCTTTGCCTCTTTCTAACATGTTTATGTGTGTTGTCACTGTTTTAATATGTAATTCTTGACTTTATATGTTTTTATATGATTGACTTAAATATATTACATAAATATATTTTCAAACTTAAATATAAGTACTTATAAAGGAATAGTGTAACAAGCACATTTCCTCATTTTAAACTATTATTGGCGCATTCTAATTTGTGTTTTATTGTTGACTTGTTTTCTTCTCTGATGAATCTTACTAAAAGAGAAAGCTATGAAATATGGGGTTAGGTAGAATAACATAAAACTATTTTCGTATTTTATTATCAAATTACAACACAGCAAAATAAAATCTTGGTTTTGCCCGGTGTCTCAGGCATGCACTGACACCGCCCCCTAGTGGTGAGACAGATTGTCCATCATACATTTCCGTTTTCAGCAAAGGTTTTTGTTGTTAAGAATTGAAATCACAATAAGAGAAGTAATAAACAAAATAGGTAATTAAATGAGGAAGTGAAACAATTTTGAAAATTAAAATGTTGGTGTGTGCTAGTATCCCTAGGAAACATGTAGTAAAAGTAATTCAAGAAAATCTTGAGTGAATGAATTAGTCTGCATGGCAAATGCATTAAATGGCAAAACTATTTCTTATATTTAAATTAGAATTACCTTTCATACAAGTAGGGAAATAAACAATTCTGTCCTTAAGGCTGTCATTAGAAATTAAGTTGTGTTTTTAAAATAATTGTACCCTTTTTTGCTTAACTCTCAAAAGTTATGCATCAGCAAGTGCCTAATTTGCCTAAATTGTTCCCTATAAGGATTGATTCACATTAGACCTCCACTGTAGCATTAGCATTTTTTAGAAAGTGCACTGTAAGACTGTTGGTGTGGGGGACCTGCCGGAAATGGTGTCCAATGTAATGAAAACCTACATAAGATGCAAATCTTGGCTTAGATTTTCTTTTCCCCCATTTTCCACTTTAATGAAACCTCTCATCGATTGAAAAAAATTTATTTTTCAAAATAATTTTAATGTTCAATACATTTAAAACCAATTATAAACAAAACAATTTAAACATAGACTGATCATTAGCTATTTCATTCAATGAAATATAATTAAGGGTCATCATATTTTGAATAATTTTATTACAAATTCTAATCTGTCACTTATTTCAAAGAGTGTTATAATAGTATTTCATTTTTAAACTGTGCATCACATTCATTAATAACATATGTTTTAAGGAAAATAATATTTGAGATGTGTGACACTATCCCATAGAGCACAGTTCTGCAGGACACTAAAGGCATTCTACTCTGAAAGAATCCTAGAGTCAAAAAATAAATAAATAAAATAATGCTATATTTTAAAGTGTTAAAAGAGCACCTTCGTTCTAAAATGCCTGAGCAACTTTAGTCCACTAATGCCTGAAACTCTGAGAAAGAGATTGAATTTTTTTTCCAAATGTTCCAAAAGCAGAACGTTTTTACCTATAGTAGAAATAATGTGGAAAATTCTATCTCCACATTTCTTCAAAAACTTTGAATATTTCATTCTTTGTTGTTCACGTTGTGTTTTTGTTGATACATGTTCAGTAGTGTGTAATGTCAAAAAGCTGAATGTGGTGATGGAATATGATAGATTTTTTTCCCTGAAGCATATGAAACAGGAGGATCTCCCCTTGAAGGTGAATAGTTCCAGTATCCTACAGCTTGTAGAGGACATTTCTATCTCTTTAATGTGCACCTGCAAGCTGCTACCTACAGACACAACCATTTTACTCTGGTGTTAAATACAGGTTTAGCTCCAGGGCAAGATCGGAGAGAGGGTGTGCTCCCAGCCCTCTTCTCTGCTAGATCTTAAACTAGCTTGAGCATAACATCATTTTTTTTGCTTAAATAGCAATTGAATACATACATATGGCTGTATGTTGCAGAGTTTCTTCCTATATCTCTATCCTCTGCTGATATGAGTATTGAACTTAGTGGCTTTTTCAAATTTTTTCTTTTTAAAGAATTTGTAGTAGCTATAGTTTGGATACAAACTACAATAACTGATAATGACTTTTAGAAGGTGGATGCTTTTCTATGATAACTAATAAATGTTTCATCTTTCTATAATATTTATGTTTCCCTAATTTGTAATATTTTTCAAATTTATTAAAACAAAATCAATATTCATAATATTTTGGACTTCATTGTCACATATAACTATTGTATAATGGTATAGTTTCCTTGGAAAAAATACTATTTTTCTTGTGAGTTTTTAATGTATTTTCATACCTTCACTAGCCATTAAATGTAACCTTAAGATTTTTCCTTCGAATGCAGCTAATAATCTCCATTACTAAATATGGGCCTTTATTCCTTTCCAATTTGATATGAGTTTAGTTAAAGAATACTTACATCCAGGGATGTATTGTGAAAAAAGAAGTGCTTACTATGTTTAAATAACCTTCAATAATAAAAATACTAACTTTCTGTTTAAGCATAGTTCTAGGGAACTTGTCCTTGGAAAGGCATGCTCCTTTCTTCTTGCATGTACTAAAGGCTTTGCTGTGAGGGTGTATACCAGGAATTAGTCTATAGCTCCATTCTGCAGAAACTGCAATAAGATAACTCTGTTTTCCAAAGATATTCCCCAAATATTCTCTTACTTTCACAGAAAACCAATGGGAAAAATAGAGTCCTGGTACATTCAATCAGTATAAGAGAAATCCTTCTGATTGTATGTAAGAAATAGGATTTGTTTATTTTAAGAAAATCCTCAGTCTCTAAGATTCAAGAGTCACAGGGTTAACTTCAGACACTCAACTGTGGGGCTGTTTTGCTTTTGTTTTTTAATTGGAATTTTTGCTAGACAATTGCAAAAAAAAATCTAGTAACATTATATAAGGCAGATGTGAAGAAGTGAAAGTTACATCTTTTGGCATTTTGTTTTTTATTTATTACCATAATTCGTGTCATTTAACTTATTCTTAATATTATAAAGTGTTAAAAAGAAGTGGATTAAAGTCTCTTGTGACTGCATCTGTTTTCCTTTCACAAATCATTTTTGAACTAGGGTTTATTATTACTCAGTGATTCTATTTGTAAAATAATAGCCTTTAATTCTTCAACATTTAAGTCTTGTGAAATTATAAGATTCTTTGGCTTTATGGAAGATTAAACTAGTGAACAATATGTAATGAGTTATCAAATAACATTATTCCAGACTCTTGACCTCTTCATTCATGGTTTCCCAGGATAAATATCTATTCAGAGTTAAATTTATTTGTTTCGATTGAAAAGTCCTTTAATCCCCTAGCATTCCTAGTTCTCCAAAATGCAAACTAAAGAAAAGCTATGATCTCTACATATGAACTCAAAAGTACTTGTTTTAGGTTTCTAAATATTTAAAATTCACACTGATACCTATATTGAATTGATTTCTAAATGGAAAGTGATGCCCTTTGGGAGTTCTTTTAGTCAATATATTACACATTAATGGGTACATTCTTTGTGTATATATGTATTATATATTATATACGATAAGTAGAATCATTAACAATATACATATATTAAAACGGATATGGAAATAAATACACATACCAATTTTAACATTATGTTTTAGTCAGCTTTTTTGCTGCTGTTATTAAAAGATCTGCCAAGAACAATTTTAGAAGAGGAAAAGTTTATTAGGGGGCTTACAGTTTCAGAGGTCTCAGGCCAAAGACTCCATAGAACTCCATTCCTCAGGTCTCAAGGTGGCATCATGGCAGAAGAGTGTGGCAGAGGGAAGCATCTCACATGATGTTCAGGAAGCAAAGAGGGAGACTTCACTGGTCATATACAAAATATATACTCCAAAGGCACAGCCCCAGGGATCCAGCTCCTCCAGCTACACCACACCTGCCTACAGTTACCACTCAGTTAATTCCCATAAGGGAATGAAGTCACTTATTATGTAAAGCCTCTCATAACCCAATCATTTCACTTCTGAATGTTTTTGTATCATCTCACACATGCGCTTTTGGGGGACACCTAATGTCTAAACACTAACATATTACTCTTTTTTTGTGACAAACTTCTTCAGTGTCTATACAACTTTATTTTTAAATTTATGCTTCCATAGCATTTTTATCATTGATACCAAACCCCTCAGTATGTTTGTGTAATATATGTTGTTATTATGGTGGACTGAAATAGCCTATCAAACAAATCCTTTTAAATCTATGTTGATTTCAAATGGGAACCCACTGATAGTCCAAGCTAATACAGGATTGATTTATGTTTGTATAGGAAAGCCAGACAATTAAAATTTGATCACCTAATATGAACACAAAGCATTTGTGCATGTCCAATGTGTTATTAACATCATGTTTTTTGCAATATATGTGCCTAATTGCCTTGGTCATTAATTAAAATATGCATGCATGGTATTCTAATATAATGTATTAGTGATATATATATAAATATTTATTCCCTACATAATTTAATAAGTTCATGCACTTCATTAGATTTTTTAAATCGGACATGCTATATAGAATTATGCCTAGAGTTTGTAAATTTTTCTGGCAAGCATAAACTTTCTGGAATGATAGACTTTGTGTTTCTGGAATGATAGACTTTGTGTTTCCAGGGATTCAGATATCCTGTTACGATCTACTTTCATTTACAGCTCAATCATCAATATCATGTAGTTATATCATTGCAAGACTGAAAATCCACTTTTCCCTTTGAGAAGAAGCATTACCACCATTTTCATCTCCCCCATGCCTGTTCACCAGAACAGTTTCTAAATGCTGTCTGATTTCATCCCCATCAACAATAATCCTAGCAAGATTACATCCAGCAGGATAAAAATGCCACTCTTTTACTAATACAATTTCTTATTAATGTTCTTCAAACTCTGCAGAAATAATGCCTCTCTATTTCTTTGGTCTTATTGTATCTTGCCAAAAATGGTTGTTCAGAACTTGATATGTTTAAGACTGAATTTATCGGACTCAGTCTAACATTTGATCTTTCCTACTTCTGCTCCTTGACTTGCATATATAACCATATTTTCTAACCAGCTGTCTTGAAGGTATAGATCAACTAATTCCTTTAAGAATTCCTAATTAACTGTTTGTGTACATATGTACACAAGATGTTAAAGCAGTATACAGTTTCCTACATGAATAAATTATTGACTAAATATGCTACTATTTTATAAATGAGAACACTATAATTCAGAAAACAGAAATGAAGACACTTATTCAACATCTCATACACATTACAAAATAATTTGCATATTTAATAAATATATTTTAATGAGATTTGAATTAATAATTTACTCCTGTATGTTACAGGTACCTTAAGCAGTATTTTAACCCTTTGAGAGAATAACTTTTTTATTGGTAAATTTCTGAATAATATAAAGCTAGCAATAATAGTACAAAAAAATCTAGTACTGAAACATTTTAGAAGTTGCAAACACAATGTTCCCTTATCTTAAGATACTTTAAAGATTATTTTTATAAACAAGTACATTCCATATGACACTGATCAAAATCAAGAAATGAATATGAATAGATTACAGTCGTCTAAACATCAAACTTTCATGAATGTGATGTATTTGTTTTTCTAAATTACAGTAAGTTGGACTTATTCTTACATCCACTAAGAATGACAGGAAATGGAGGTTTTTGTCTGTCTTCACAGAACCCCACTGAATTTAGCATCTTTCATTAAAAAAAAAAGATTCTTGTACTGTGACTGTTCTTATTGCTCTCCTACTTCAGCTTTTGAAGGTGCACGGCTCGATCATACACTGGGTTTAGGACTGGTATAGATACATTCAGTGGCAGGTGTATCTACTGAAGTATCCTGCAAACTGAAACCTCTTGCTATGGAGATTTCACTTCACAGTCTGATATTCCTACCACTTTTCCCTGTCATAGTATTATGCAAGCAACAAGAAATTAATATGTTCTTATATAAAATTATTCTTATATATTGTACAAGTATTTAAAACTATATTTTAAAATAGTTTTCATCCAAAAATAAGTTATAAGGCACTTCCAACTATGATAGTATTTAAAATGAATGAAGTACAGTGAGTAATCATTCCTCAGAGAGTTTTAGCCCTGATGTTTTACTAAACAAGTAAATTAAATCAGAACTCTTATACTCTAGTAATGCCTGGGGAAAATATATTCTAGATAGCTCTTTAAAAAATAAAATAAAAAATAAAGTATATTAAAGCTATTCCCCTAAATTATAACTTCAATGAATTATATTATTATATAATTTGTAACTATTAGAATATTAATAAAAAGTATGCATAATATTTAAACTTCTTGGCAGATCCTTTAAGAATATTTATTCAAATATGTATAAAACCAAATATTCAGAACATACACATGTATTATTACATAACATATCTTTATTCATATAAGCAATTATGCATGGATAAGGAGACATTCTGGTTTTAATTAATATGCCTACAACAATTGAGAAATATAAACAAATTGTCAACTAACTGAACTTAATGCTATGTACATGAGAATAATAGATTTTTTCATCTGTAACTTCTAAATTTCCTGACCAATTATTCTTCTATGTAAGTTGATAATGTGTAAGAGATCTCATGTATTTCTGATAAATTTTTAGCTATAGGAGAAATTCCACTTTTGATATTAAAACCAACTTTTAGTATTCATAAATGAAATTCAGTCTACTTTAAAGTTTAATCTTTAATTAATTTATTGATTTCCATTTTCCTCCATTGCAGACTTCATGGGGGGCCTCGAAACTAGTTCTGGAAATTTGCTCATGATTTGATTTCTTCTTTCCTTTTATTTTTGGTTGATTCTAATAGTTATGACTGGTAGGAATAGGATGAGTAAGAAGGAATAGATGCCACTACAATCTAGGTACTGGTTCTCCTGTCATGCAGGTTTTCATAGGCTATAATTTTTATTTTATTTAATTTATGCCTGATAAATAAAGAAGTGTTTATTATAACATGGCACTTATAAAATGGCATGTTTTGTCTCAATGCATTTACATATTATGCAATAAGCTAAACATGTCTGTCTTCTCAAGTATTTACCATTGCTGTATGGAAAAACATTTAAAATCCTTTTTTCTAATCTTTTGAGATATACAGTAACAATCACTGTCTATAGTTAACCTACTGTGCAGCAGCATACCTAACCTTCTTACTCTTAACTAATGCAACATAGTACCTATTGATCCACTCTTCCTTATCCCTATATTTTTCCTATTCTCCCCAGCTTCTGGTAACCACCATTCTACTCTGAACCTATATCAGATCAACTCTTTTATTTTCCACATGAGTGATACTATGCAATACTTGTCTTTCTGTGCCTGGCTTATTTCACTTAACATAACACAGTTCCATATATGTTCTTGAACTTGACAGAACTTCTTCACCTTTTGTGGCTAAATAATATCCCATTGGACATATGTACCACATTTTCTTCATACATTGAAGGATGCTTAGATTTTTACCATTTCTTAGTTGTTTTGAATAGGGCTTCAATGAGCATGAGAGTATAGATATATCTTCAACATACTAACTGTATTTCCTTTGGCTATATGCCTAATAGTGGGATTACTGGATCATATGGTAATTCTATTTTTTAATTTTTGAGGAACTTGCATACTGTTTTCTGTAATGAGTCTACTAATTTACATTACAATAAACAGAGTGAAAGAATTTTCTTTTCCCTATATCTCTGCCAGCAATTGTTATCTCTCTTCTTTTTGAAAATAGCCTTTCTAACTTGAGTGAGACAGTATCTCATGACAATTTTGCTTTATATTTTCTTGATGATTAGTGAATTTGAACACTTTTTTCCTATACCTGTTGTCCATTTGTATGTCTTCCTTGAAGAACTGCCTGTTGAATTCTATTTACCATTTTTCTATTGGATTATTTGTGAGATTTTGCTATTGAGATATTTGGATTCTATATATATAATATAGAATATTATATAATATTATATATTCTGAATATTAGCGCTTTGTGAGATATATTGTTGCAAATATTTTCTTTCGCCTTATAGGTTGTCTCTTAACCCTGGTGTTTCTTTTGACGTGCAGAAGCTGTCAGTTAGGTGTATCCTCATTTGTCTATTTTTATATGCTGACAATTTCATGTAACACAACGGAGAGTTACTGGAATATTCACCAGGCACATTAACACTACATTTTTATCTGGACTGTTTACTGACTAGCTCAGTTTTGTGAGGGTCTCTGCCTCCTATCCTCTCATATTACGCCCCTAAATCTACTTGATTCTCATCCCAAGACCTCTGGAAGTTATACTGTAGGGGAGGTTCCTAGCAGCATGTTTCATATTTGTGTACTTTTCATCAAGTCAAAAAGACCAAAGGAAATATATATGCTTAAATCGTTACAAGTTGCCCTGCCACCATGGGCTGTCAGACACCTTCTCTTCCTTTAGCTTTCTACAATTAGAAACAGAAACTCATCTCTATGATTGTGTTTGCCCATACTCAGAGGTCCATTTTTCAATTCCCCAAAGAACTCACCCTCAGTTTACCATTCCAGTGCCAATACCGAGTGCACTGAATGGATCCATGAATTACTTGGAATGTGAAGATCATTCTCTCCTCTCCTCCACAGGTACACCTAACGCAATAGACATAGAGAGGTCGCCAAAGTCATCCATGTACTAATCCTTGGAACCACTGAACATGCTACCTCCATGGCACAAGGAACTTCACAGTTGTGACTAGGGATAGATACATTGAGATAAGGACATTATCCAGGATCTGTTGTTTTCCTGTGTTTTAGTTAACAAAATACTGTAAACTAAGTAGATTATAAGCAACAGAAATCTATCCCTCACATA
Source organism: Glaucomys volans (assembly GCA_020662805.1). Lineage (NCBI taxonomy): Eukaryota > Metazoa > Chordata > Mammalia > Rodentia > Sciuridae > Glaucomys > Glaucomys volans. Next base: position 572,473 of record JAJEJO010000179.1, read on the forward strand.
ATTCTAAAGAAGGGAAAGTCCAAATCAAGGTGCTGGGAGATTAGGTGTGTGGTGAGGGACTGCTTCCTTATAGATGGCAATCTTCTCACTGTGTGCTCACATGGAGACGGGATAAAGGAATGCTACTGGGTTGCTTTAGGATGGTGCTCATGCCAATCGTGATCTAATAATCTCCTCAATGCCCCTTTATAATACCACAACCCTTTGCATTAGGAATTAAAACTAGTAGATATGGGGCACACAAACTTCAGAACAAGGAGCCCCACAAATTCATATATCGAAATCCTTATCCAAATATTATGGTATCAGGAGGGAGTGCTTTGGGGAGTTAATTGGGTCATGAGGGGGGAACATGTGTCAGTAGGTTTAGTACTATTATTAGAAGAGCATGAGAGAGGTGATTTCTCTCATGGCTAGGTGAGAATACAGTGAAGAGACAACGGTACACAAACCAGGAAAACTGGACACTGCAAATACAGATCAGTCAGTGCCTAAATGAGGAACTTCCCAACCTTCAGAACTGTGAAAAATAGATGACTTTTAAGCAATGCAATCAATTTACAATAAAGGAAAAATAATCAGAATTGATTAACTCAAGCAATGGTGTTTTCACTAAAAAAATAAAATAAAGCCGAGCAGGATGACATGCACCTGTAACCCCTGTGTTCCTCAATGGGAGGCTGACATAGGAAGATGGCAGCTCCAGTAACCTAGGCAACATAGTAATGCCCATCTGAAAAAAAAAGGAATTAAATTAAATGACATGCCTCTAATCTGATCAAAGAAAGAGATATTAAAAGAGCGATAATAGAGAACCATTGTTAAATAGAATACACTTTTAAAATGTTCTGTTTATTAATTTAAAAATTAACAAATTGGTCACTTGTGCAATAAGCAAATTGCATACATATTAAATTAATGATTGTTCCTGACAGATGTAAGTGGAAATGATGAGTTGTGTAAAATACTGTTTAGTGGTAAAGGAAGTCATATGCATAAAATGGCCTTTTTTTCCCCAAATCCATAACAGTAACAAACTGAATCATAATCAGAAGATAGTTTTTAACTGGGTTTGATCAAATATTTCTCAGTTGATCTGAAACAACATATGTGTAAGCATAGTCTAGAGAATTTTAAAATACAGTAAAAAGAGCCAAAGAATTAAACCATTTTGTCCCATCATCCCACATGTGTAACACTTACAAAAACTTATAGTATATGCCATAATAATATAATACAATTAATTATCACAATTATTAATATTATCTAACATTAATTAATATACATAAGTGCTAGATTATTATTTCCAACCTATTTTAATGTGGCTGTGTCGATTTGGTTGAAATATTTGCAAAATTAAATACTTGGGACTTGGGTTAATAGAAAATTAAATAAAAATATAGACTATAAAGAAATATATATAAATGTCCTAATTGAATCTTCGTTTTTATTAACAGTAGAATCCACTATTTCATTTATTTAACAATTATTTTTGAAATCTTATAAGTACCAGAAAATTTGTTTTAGGTGCTAGGCAAAGAATCATGATTAAGGAAACTATAAACCAGGCCAGGTACATATCCCCACCACCACAATTATAATAATTAACCTTTTCCAGGGACCCCACACATACCCCCATAATTGAGCTTCTCTTCTTGTCAGAAAGATTTTTACAAAGAATGTCAACAGGATTTCTGCAGAGAGCTCAGTGTGGTTTGAAGCTTCCTATTTCTTGTAAAAGACAGGTTTCTCTTTCTTGTCAAAGCTGAATCTCCAATCAAGCTTGTTGTGCAAAAAGATACTATCTTGGGCTGGGGTAAGCTCAGTTGGTAGAGTGCTTGCCTAGCAAGCGCAAGGCCCTGGGTTCAATCCCCACACTGCAAAAATAAATTAAATAAATAAATAAATAAAAAGATACTATCTCTGTTTTCTTTGTAAAAATGTGTGAAACCTCTTTCTAGTCTAAATATATGGGACAAGGAGTAAGTGTCATGTAAACACCACACTGAGTATAAATCTAAAAGAATTTCCAGAGATTTTTAGGCATTAGTGCCTCTGAAGCTAAAATAAAACTGCTTCCTAAAAATTCCTCAAGTGTCCAGTCTCATCCGTCCTGCATTCATGAGACCTGTATTCCCAAAGATTTTGGAGGGGCAAAACAGTTAATAAACATGTACACAGAAACACCAGCAAGATCCTTTAATGTGATGGTAGGTGCTCTGAAGAAACCATAGAAACAGATTGATAGAGAGACATTATGGTACAGGGGTCTCCTTGGTATTAACTCACTTAGTATGACCATTAGTAGGTGTCAGCTGAGCTGAAACCTGAATGACATGGAGTCACCTTAACAAATTTGGGGAAGTAGAGGGGCATTAACCTTTCTGGTTAGAGGAAAGGGGAAAGGAGTCTTGATAATTTGAGGAGCAAAGGAGGCCAGTGTGGCTGGAAGTTAACATATGAGAAGTGGCTGTGAATAGTACAAGATCAGGTCAATGGCATAGGCAGGGAATTTTAGGCCTAGTAAGAATTTTGGATTTATTTTAAATGTATAGGAAATTAGGAGAGAGGACATGCTATTTAAAAATTATGATTCTTATTTGTTCAAAATGTATCATATCTATAGACCTATCCAGTTGCTAAGCTTCCTACACACAGCCCTTCCAGTTCAGCTTGCTGAATATTTACACTTTTGATCCAGATGTTTTGCTATTGGCATGCAGGGAGAAGACTGGTGATAAAAAAAAAAAAAATCTACATTAGATATTTTAAAGTTTTCTGTTTATTGTGCCAATGATTTGGGAGCCTGTTAAAAAGTCATCCAAAAATAAGCATTTGCTTCTGATGTTTCAGATGAGAATAACTTAGCACCTTTGCTATTTTTGCTCACAGTTAAAATGTCTTTGTTTTTCTTTGCTTCATAGGTATACATTGGTACTCTTAAAAATTGTCACAAAGTGTGGTTGATGAGAAGAATTGGAAGTAAATGAAAACTCATTACTGCATTATGCTTGATTTGCTTTTGACATGCCAGGTCTTTTGGAGTATAATACCTTTTGGAAAAAAAATATCCTCCTAACAGTCTTAGGTTTTATTTTAATATGCCTAGCTATCTATTCAATGGGAAACGTTCTATTTTAGGAATCCAAGACTCAGCAACTTAGCACTTATTACTCAAATGACACTGAACTTAAATTTTTTTCTGAGATATATAATATAGATTATATGACCCTACCTCATATATGTGTTTGGTGCACATAGGTGTGGTTTTCAGGAGCAAACAACTGTTTGCTTATTTGGTGTTTGTATGTATCCATCAAAGATGAAAACACAGGTAGCAGCTGACCTTGCATTTTTCTATAGAAAGTTAGATAGTTCATTAGCTTTGCTATAAAAATGACTCACCTAAACTCTTTTTCTAGATAAATCCAACTGTTTAAACAAGGATCATTAGTAGCACTGGAAGTAGTAGTAACTGCTAGATGATGATGTGTGTGCCAGATCCCAGAAAGAGTTCAAATGAATCTCTGATGCAATCCTTGCCATAATGTTTCCATAATAATATTCGTATTATATTTATTTATGGTAACTAATGTTTTCATAGCTCTTTCTGAAAGCATTTCTCTTCTGGATCCTCAGGACTTCAGAAAGTTGATAAAATGGAACTATAACTTGTAAGTGATGTGCTCGTGTTGCACCATTTCACTATGGGTTACATCATTTAAAAGTCATGAAACCTAGAATATAAGCATCCTGAAAGGGTCCCAGTAAATTGTGAAATCTGTGAAATAGTCAAACCAATTGTCTTTTGTAAAAACGCCACAGAATCCCCCCTGCCTTTCTCTTTCTCTCTCTCTCTCTCTTCCTTTCTCTCTCTCTCCCTCCCTCTCATATTTAATCAGGGATTAAATCCAGGGCCCAGAGATACTTTACACCTAAACCACATCCCTAACCCTTTTTATTTTTTGAGACAGTCCCACTAAGTTGCTTAGGGCCTCGCTAAATTACTGAGACTGGCCCCAAACTTGTGTTCTTCCTGAGCCTCCCAAGTCTCTGGGACTACAGGCATGTACCACCACGCCTGGCTAAAAACAGCATACTCTTTATCAGCTGTTTACCTTCTAATATCTTGGAAGTTTCAGAAACATAACTCTTCCTATTCAAGTGCCAGATTATGAAGTATGTGTGAGTGTAGAAATGATTTGGACAGGTTTATGGAGAGCCTGACTTGTAATGTTATAAAATGAAATAAACAGGTTGATTTGAACACTCTTAATGTGATTTATAATGTTTATGCCCATCTGTTGGTTCTGCTTTTCAGCAAACCTGCCAATTAATTTTAGTGTTTCAAGAAATATGCCCTCTTCAAAAGAAACACAGACATGCACACACACACACATTTTACAAAAAATAAAAACAAGAAACAAAACAAAACCTTGTCCCTATTTTTTAATGGTTTGCACCTAATACAAGATAAATAATGGCACAATAAATTCTATGGGGCAGAGGTTTCATTGTTGACATGAAGTCACATTCTCAATGCCAACATGACAAGTGACAAATATATTGTTTAGGAATTGAAATGAGAGAAAAGGGACAGAAGAAATAGGAATGTCCAGATGTACTATGTCACCACTTAGAATAACTAATGATTTTACTGGTTAGGAAAAAGAACTCTATTTTAAACATATCCAGATTGCCTGAGTTAGAGGAAGCATCATAGAGAAAATTATTGAGCAATATACATTTTAGTCAACAACAATAACAAAAAATATTTTTGAGAAGGTAAATCAGAGATTGAAAATATGGTGAAAATATGGACCTCGGAGTCACACAACATGGCTTTGAGTTGATAATCTAGTGAGTGTGCCCGTGAACAAACACCCTGAGCCTGAAAGCTAATATGGGGCTCATATTGATGGGATTCAAGAAAATATGGATTTTGCAGGCTTGTTTTGAGGATAAATGAGACTATACACATAAATCTCTTACTACAGCATCCACACAAATTGTTTTTTATTATTATTTGAAAATATATTCATTTAGTACAGCTTTAGTGTCACAGAAAAATTGAAAGGAAGATTCAGAGATGATCCACACACACTCTGCCCACCACACCATGCACAGCCTACGTCATCAGCCACCATTATCCACCACTGGTACATTTGTTGAATTGATGAATCTATATTATATTCCATTATCACTCAAAGTGCACAATTTACTTTAGGGTTCATTCTTGGTGATGTACATTCTGAATTTTGACAAATTTATATTAACATGTATCCACTATTTTTATGTTATAAAAAACACTTTCACTGCTTTATACATCCTGTGTGATTAGTCTTTTCATCCTTTTCTCCCCACACACCCAGGCAACTACTGCTTTTTATTTATTTATTTATTCATTTTGACTGTCTATAGTCTTTCCATTGTAGTTGTAATCATAGAACATGTAGCTTTTTCTGATTGCCTTTAAATTTAGGAATTTTAAATTTTCTCCTTGTGTTTCATGGCTTATATCATAATTGATTCTGTCTTGCTATAATAAAATATCATACACTGGGTAGCTTATAAACCTCAAAAATTTCTCTCTCACAGTCTGAAAAGTGGGAACTAAAGATGGAAGTTGTAACAGACTCCATGTCTAGAGGCCTGGCTTTTTGGGTTCATATTTGGCATCTTCATGTGGTAGAAGGAACAAAGAAGCTTCCTTGGAACACTTTTTTAAGGATACTGTTCACATTTATGACCTAATCGCCTTCTTCCATTGGCCCCACCTCCTTAATGTAAGGAATTCAACATAAAAATTTTGTTTAGTGCTGAGTAATATTCTGTTGACTGGATATACCAGTTAATCCATTCACTTACTGAAGGACATCTTTATTTCTTCTTTGTTTTGATAATGATGAATAAAGATGATTTAAGCATCCATGTGCAGGTTTTGTATGGATGTAAGTTTTCAATTCTTTTGGGTAAATACCTAGGGGCATGATTGGGTGATCATGAAGCGATGTTCATTGTTGTAACAAGTGCCACACTTTTACAGTGGCTGTACCATTTTACATTCCTACCAGCAAGGAAGAGTTTCCATTGTTCCAGCATTTGATATTTTCAGTGTTCTGTATTTGGGTCTTTTTAATAGGTGTGTAAAGGTATCTCACTGTTGCTTTATTTTGCATTTCCCTGAGGACATATGATGTGGAATATCTTTGTATATGCTTATTTCACATCTGTGTACATTATTTGGTGAAATGTCAAGGTCTTTGTCCGCTTTTAAAATCAGGTTACTTATTTCATTATTGTTGAGTTTTAAAAAATACTTGGACTATTTTGAATAGCAATCATTTATCAGATGTGTGAAGATATTTTCTGTGGCTTTTCTTTTAATTATCTTGACATTGTCTTTCAAAACAGAAAATTTTACTATAGTTAACTGCTTCCTTTTTTTCTTACAATCTTGCCTTTGGTGTCAAATCTCAAAACTTGTCGCCATCCCCAAATCATCTAGATTTTCTTCTATATTATCTGCTAGAAATTTCATTGTTCTGTGACTTAAATATTTTGTGAAGGATATAAGGAGGACCTATACCTACATGCATTTTTTGGCATGTGGACATCCAGTTTATTTATTTTTTAAAACCTCACTTTCCTCCTTTGGCTTTGATCCTTTTTCAATTATAATTATTTTTACTTTTAAAAATAACCTAATAAATATATATATATAGTCCATCAAAAAGATTTTGGTCTATGAGATATTGTTTCTGAAAACAGGCATTGCCCCCCTCCTTTTTTTTTCCTCATTTGATCTTTCTTCCCTAGTCATTATTTCTTTTATTAAACCTAATCATTAGGCCCATTTTTGCTCATATGTATGTGTAAATGTACATGTAGAATCCAAAGAAGTATGAATTATCCATCTACTTTTATTTTATTTTTGAACCAGGGATTGAACCTGGGTTGCTTAACTAGTGAGCCACATCCTAGCTCCTTTTCATTTTCTATTTTAAGACAGGGTCTTTCTAAGTTGCTTAGGGCCTTGCTAAATTGCTGAGGCTGGCTTTGAACTTGTGATCTTCTTGCCTCAGCCTCCTGAGCCACTGGGATTACAGGGGTATGCCACCAGCCTAGGCTGAATTTCTCATTTTTAAAGAAGGTGGTGATCTATGTTACATGTATAAATATAACTGATAATTAAATAACAGTTGGCCTTTTCACAGAATTAGAGCATTTAATGTTGAACATGAACATAAGATATATGGTCTTTTCTGCATTTCAGTTTATACATGTGAAACAAAAGCATTGCCCTAGGTTATGCAGAAAAAGAGTGGACAATACTATGTACAGACCTTCAGATTTCAGACCTACACATTTCTAATATTATAAATGCAGTCAGCATAGGACAAATGCACTTCGAGAAATTATGTCAATAAACAGTTACATGCACTTTGAATAGACTAATGATTCATACATGCTGATGCTTGTGTTACTCTTCTTTGCACAACCAGATTGACTGAGACTGCTTGATGCAGAAATAGTTGATAAATTGAAAAAGAAAGTTCTAAAAAGCTTGCAATGTTCACTAATCAGAAGAAAATAATGTGTTAGTCTATGTGTATTCTATTATTTTTATCATTTTGAAATAAATCTAAAGACTGGAAACATAATCAGGTATAAATTGTTCAAATTCACTTAATTCTTTGTCCATTTTATTACAAGCACTACATTCAGAAAATTTCCTTTACACAATGAAAATTGAATAATGGTTTTATGATGAATGTTAATTTTCTATTCTTTTATTCTTCCCTTTTATTATAGACATCATTTTAAAAGTACAGTTACTTTAAATTTTAAATTCATATGCAATAATATTATTATCCTTTATTAACAAAAATATTAAACATATTAGGCACTAATGTGTGAATAACTATGCCTTTTACATGCATTATCTTCTTAAACTTCATTACAATTTACTTCATTTAGTGTCAATATTGCTACAGTTAAAAGGTGACTTTAAGCAGATTATCTAGCATACCCAAAGTCTCTACACAGTTGAGACTGAACTAAACTTTTTCCTCTATTTACCTTTGGGGATTTCACTTTTGACTGATTCATCTATTGCACATACAGGTTATTGCTTCCTGCCTTATAACCTGTATTTTATTTAGCACAATTGCTACTAAGTAAGGCAATTACAGTGGAGTGAAATTCAAATAATGGCATGTTATAATTCATTCATTACATAATAATTTAGCATTTGTTATATTCTTTACATAGAATTAGTTCAGTGACAGAAACAAAAGTGAAACATGTATACATATTGTTTTTAGGACTTTTTAGCCTTAGAGAAAAAATATGTACATTAAAAATGACAATACAAACTTGATGATGGTACATTGCATCACAACTATATGGGTTGGTAGAGAGATTTGAAAGTACGATGTCCTCCTTTTTATCAATACAGCCATATGGCCTCCAGCCACACCTTTCAGAATTTTCTGAGAAGCTTGTCTTTAGGTAAATCTGGTGTTGACCCACTCCTATACTCCAATGACCATGATGCAGGAGAAATATTAGGAACCAATCTTTGGCTCCAGCTTTAGAACAAAGCCTGAGGCCCAGCTTTAATTGCTCGGGAATGTGTTCGGCTCTGTTGGTTCTATGACTCAGCATCTGATTGATATGGGATTCATGCTCCCAACTCAAACCATCTCCTATCCTGGCTGTTCTTGGGGTCAACCCTTGGGTTCAACCTTTATCAAAAACATGTATCTCAAAATTAGTGTCTCTAACTAGTATAAGACTGAGAATTTTGTGAGCTCAAATCCATCCAATATGGGGAGTAAAGAACACTAGTAGCATGTCCCAAAATGAATATTAACTTCCACAGGAGATTTTTCTAGAACATAGACATGATGCAACAAAATCATGGAGACAATCTTTTCATTTTAAGACCTACCTAATGTGGCAATATTGGTAATAATTTCAAAATTATGCAGATGCTAGCTCACAACAAGTGGTGGTGATAGGGAAGAACAATGTTACTTTATATTAGGTAGAGGGGAGTGAAGGGAGGGGAAGGGGTAAGGGAGTAGGAAGGATAGTAGAGTGAAACAGACATTATTACCTCATGTACAATATGACTGCACGACCAATGTGATCTTACAATATGTATAATCAGAAAAATGAGAAATTACACTCCATTTATGTATGAACTGTCAAAATACATAAATGTGTTCTATTGTCATGTACAACAAATTAGAACAAATTAAAAAATTTAAAAAAATTATACACACATATCATATAAAGCTAACCAAACACATATTATCTTTTCACATGTTTTAATTTGAGTTATGTGAGGGGTGGTTTGGAATGCCCTAGATTGTGAGAAAGAGGGTGGTAATTGGATGGTCAAATATTAAAATATAACAGACAGAACAAAATAGAATCAAAGAATATTATTGTTTAAAGAGTCAAAATTACAGCATGCACTTAAATGAACACAGCTCTTATTCGGTATGTGGAATTATTTTAAATGTTTTTTATAATTATGATGTATTTGAGTGAATGAAAGGTGACAGTTTGTATGGAACACAAATTAAAAAATAATGATAGTTTAAGATAAAGGAGATGTGAAGCTCGTGTTGATAAAGCAAAATGTTAAAACTTCATAAGATAATCATTAAAAGATAAAGGGCAAATATTTATTGATAATTTATGGTAAAATTGTGAGCTAATGAACCATTTTTTAAGTTGAATAAAATTTAAAATATGAACAATAATAAGATGAGAGAAAATAAATAAAATTCCAGTGAATGCAACTTTATTGTTTTGTTTTCACTCTTTTCAGGAGAATTGGATAAACAATAGTCTAAGGAGTTAGGACTAGGCTTTAAGTCAAGGGAGTAAATGGGAGAGAAGAAAGGGACTCTAGCACTTAGGATGGAGGAAGTCATCAGGAAAAGAAGGCTGGCCTTCAGGCGTAAAACACTCCCTTCCATACTTTTTCTGTTTTGGTCCTAAAGTTTCTCACAACAGCTCATAAGTATTAAAAATAAATGCCAAGTTTACAAGCTACTCTGAGGAATGAAAAACCCTATTTTCTGGAATGTAATGGTAATAATTATGTTTGTTAGCTTTTCATTTCTGTGACCAAAATACCTGACAGGAATAACTTAGAGGAGGAAAAGGATTATTTTTTGGCTATGGCTGCAGAGATTTAGTTCACGGGGTGGATGGGGGGCCAAATTCATTGTTCTGGCCTCAAGGTGAGACAGTACATCAAGGTGAAAAGTTGTGGTAGAGGAAGGCCAGGAAGCAAAGAGAGCAAAGGAGGACAAGACCATAAGGAAGATGCATCCTTCCAGGGCAGTAGCAAATGACCCACCTCTTCCAGCCATGTCCTACCTGACTGCAATCAACACCCAGTCAATCCATTCGAACTAGGATGAACTGATTAGGTTACAGCTCTCGTAATCAACATATTTAACCTCTGAATATTCCTCCATTAACATGGAAGTGTTGGGGGGACACCTCATATTGAACCTATAACAATAATAAAAACAAGGAGATTGCTTTAAGAGGAGATGAGACAAATAGGAAAGGACTGATGCATGTAGGGTTTTGAACTAATTTGTATTTTTTTTTTCCTTTTCTGATTACAGTGGAAAGCCAATAGTGAAATAGAGGACTTGAAGCAGGAAAATAGCACAATGTGATTTATATGGCACAATAACACCTTGGCTAACGTGGAATATAGATTGTGAACAAGATAGAGTAGGTGCATTTAGGAGGGTTTGTACGATGGGGCCTTGGTTGAGGAAGATGGAGAGAAATGGAAAAAAGCACCAATGAAATGTATTTGGGTATGAAAGAAAGATATATTTTTAAATTATTCTGTTTTCCTAATCTTTGAGTTAAAAATGGTTTTTCTCTACAGTGACATTTCTAACATACATGCATTTGCAGACCTGTATTTTATATCTGAGTTACTCTCATTCAGTGCAAGAGGAAGACTATATATTCTACTACAATGTATAGTACTAGTGGAAAGCAGATGAATATATAGGAAGGCTTGTCATCTTTTCAAACGACAAGGGTCTTTCTCTGTAAGCTTGCTCTATGGTCCAGTGAGCAATGTCGTTCAGTATTTGGTTCTTCTACAAGAACTTACTAGTTGGGCCAGGGACTTCCAACCTCTATCACACATCTCCAGTCAACTGAGCTAGTGCTCATCAACCATTAGAAACTTGAATTTCCCCCACACTTCTTAGAATATTAAATTTTTTCTTCTTTTTTTTAAAGACAAGAAAAATAATAAATCTAGGTGAATCAAGAAGCAAGGAAATCCTAAAGAAAAATGAGTTTTTCCTTTTAGTTGAAATTGTTGAGCATCTTTAACATGAGTTAATGTGCACTACACATTAATTCTGTGTGCCAAGTACTTTGCATGTGATTCCTTAATTAGCGCTCATCAACTCTGTAAGGTGCTATACTATTATCATCTGTCCTTGCACATAAAGAAACTGAGGTTCAACCTGTCAAATTATTAAACAGCTAATAACAGTCAGAGCCGGCATCAAATTCAAATTGGAATGATTCATAGCCAATGGGATCAAGTCTGCTGAATGACCAAGTTAGAATTCAACATATACATATGTAGTGTAGTTTTATACATACTATTGCAACCTTTCTTTTGTCTTAACAAAGAAATTCTGGCCCTTATTTTATGTTAATGTTGAAGTCAAATGCCTTCCACAACTACTTTAACGCAGACAGTGATTTCTTCTGTCAGAGGGTTTATTTGAATCCTACTCATGTACTGTCTTGATGTAGCTCGACTTCTGTCAGTGCTGGGTTAGCATGCTTTTATACAAGAGGAATTGGAAATGAAATGCTCTGAAATTGAGACTTGCACTCCTTCTAGACCTTCAGAGCACTGCTTTGTACTAAGATATCTATCAGGTGAACTTCTATAGTAGTATCTAATTAGACTGACAGTCAAATGTGAGCTCTTGAATAAAAAATCATGTTGAAAAGGGTTTTTTTTATCCTGTAGGTTATAAGGCTCTGAAAGGTTTGTAATTTTTCAGCCACTTATAATAGGATTATAATGCCCTTTGGTGAGCGCTGTTTGAATGCCAGGTCCTCTTCATGTACTGCTAGAGATGAAGCTCTGATATGTCACACCAACTTGATAGCTTACATTTAAACAGGGTCAAATTTTATATATGTACCCTACCTAAAATATTCAACCTAAATCTTTGCTCCTGCCTGCCAGATGACTTCATTTGTTAGTGGAGAGTAGTCTGAGAACACTATGCTCTTTTCTTTAAGGTGAATGTTCTAGTCTCTTGTGATTTTGATATTAAAGGAGTCATCCTACTGTCTGGAACTTATAAGATTACTAAAATTAAGTAATCTAAATATTATTTGTGACGAACCACTGAAACCTTTACTTGATTCATTGATGTTTCTTTAATCCAATTAGTTGCTTTGATAACATCACTATTTTGTCAATGACATATTTTTATGTATTTTTTAAGAATTTACACTGTAGAGAGTACCTCACATTTATTTTTCAACTTGATCCTGTCTGTTGGTTGATATCTCTAGGGCAGGTCAACTGAGACAATAGTCTATTTCCATAAGGCTGTAAGGAAGCCAAATGTGCAGTAGAATCCAAGTATCATGATTGTGCGTTCATAAGCTTAAATCCCTCCTATTGTTAATAAAATGATCACATTCAAGTGTGAAACGATATTTTTTTTCCCCAAATAAACCTGAACTCTGTCACTAGTTGACTCTGAGTAAATTATTTGTTTCTTTGACACTTAGTCCTTCTCTGTCAGAAGACAGGGGCTGGGGTCAGTGATTGTTAGTTTCTGAATGCTCTAAAATTGTCATTTTATTTACAAATAGTCAGACCAAAGCTCCCAAACCTTTGAAAATAAATGCAACAGAAACTGGCAAAAATGGTTAGATCTAGAGATGGAAATGTGGAAACTGGGATTTAAGAGATAGGATATACTTCATTTTATACTCTTCATATTATTCTGTATCATCTACAAATAATTAGGTCAAGTTATTTAAATAATGTAGATTTAAAAACAAAGAAACTAAGAGAAACAAAGAATATATTGCTGTTTACTGGTTTAAAATGTTTTAATGCAGTTGCCACAAAGTGTTCATGAATTCTAATTCTATAATTTTCTGGATGTTTCTATATGAGACTATGCCTATTTCTTTACATTTGTTATAGTAGCATTTTTACTTAGTAATACTTGCCTCAGTAGTGTAATTGAGCAGTTATGAAGACAGTTCTTAAACTTTTTTGTTTGTATTATTTAATCCTTCATTTAAATTATTGCATTATTTAATAGATTCAATCTCCACTTAAATTTATTTTCCAAATCATAATATGGGGAAATTAGATTTTATCAATAAGAAAAAGTAAAAAATGCAGATGATTTCAAGCAGAGTAGGATGTGTGATCACTAAAAATAGATAGAATTTAGCAATAAAAAGTTACTTGCTGTGACGTTCTATGGTGTAGCATCACTTAGTCTGAAAATTATAGAACAAAATTAATGAATGAAACATTTCATTCCATCCTTGGAAATATTTCTGATAATTGAGAAATTAAATATTGGCAAGAAATAAAAATATTAATGACTACAGAGTATTTCAGCAATTCCTTCCTTATCACAAATTTGAATATGAAAAATTCTTGAAAACTTGGATTTATTTTGTCTTTGGTATGATTTTCAAACTTCCTGTACAGGGATTACCATTCATTCTTTTTAGCAGCATTTTAAAAAAGAAATAATAGGGATTTAAAGAAAAATAGTTAAAGAGAAAGCAAACTAAATGTAGAGAATATGACAATACAGCTTTAGGGGAAATACAGAACCTAGGACAATGTTTTGCTTTGTTTTGAAGAACTTTTACATAAATTGATCATAAAGAATGTAAATAATAGTTATTGAGATGGAATAGAAATTTTATATGTAAAGTACTTTGTAATTATATTCAAACATCTAAGTAGACATAGTTATTCTCATTTTAGCTTTGAGTTAACTAACATCTGTAATATTAAGAAAAGATTGACCAAAGTATCCATAATTGACTCTATTGAGAATCAACCCCAGGACATCTGATTCTGAGATCTAATAAATGCAATGCTACATTGTCTCTATATCTATTAAACTATTTATTCAGTGCATTGCATAATAGTTTTACTAAATATCCTTGAATGTCCACCAAGTATTCCCTTTAATTATACCAATTTGAATAGACTAACATATACAAAATTATTTTTTCTTCAAAACTTCAGATAAATAACTGTATTCAAAACCATAATGGGAAGTAGGTCATCATGTGTAAGATACATATTCATTGACAGATTAGACTAAAAATCAAAGGGAGAGGTAGAGACTTTTAATTACAAGTTTTTCAAAGCAAAATAATCTTATCTGCATTTTGCAAAATTACCTGAGATGTGAGCATGTCAGATTTCCTTCTAAATGAAAACTGTATAATTCATATTGCTAATTATTTGAAATACAAAAATTTTATTCTTGTTATTCAATATTATTTTAAGTAACTTTTTTTTTGGTACTGAGAATTGAACCCAGGAACACTTAGCCACTGACCCACATCCCCAGCCATTTAATTTTTTTTTGTTTTAATTTTGAGACTGTGTCTTGCTAAGTTGCTTAGGATCTTGTTAACTTGCTGAGGTTGGCCTTGAACTTGCAATACCTCGGCCTCAGACTCTCAAATGTCTGGGATTACTGGCATGCACCCTGTGCCCAGTACTTTTTAATTCTATTGCAAATACATTTTTAAATTATGAGGACACTTTTTTATATGATGGCTAAACTGTACAGGTACGGTGTCTGTTTTGGTCCAAATGTTATCTCATTACCAGGAGTGGTACCTGACATTCTGCTGAAAATCAATAGTTACATGTTCAGAGAATAAAGAGATGGGTGAATGAGAATTCTCTATTTCTGCTTTTCCCCAACTCTTCCCTTTTCTCTATAAGATTTTTAAATTATAAGATGAATAACTATAATTTCAATTTTATCATGAGTATAACTTCTATAATCATGAAATAATAATGGCATTGCTCCTTTTCTCTTAAAAAACAAATTTAGCTCAACTGTCATTTCTCTCACTGTATTTCTTTAAAAAAAATAACAGAAAGAAAGAAAATTTACGTTTTCATGTTGTCTAAAGGCAGTCTGTGTGACCGAACTGTACTTTCCATGCTGTGCTCAGGAAAGTGATATGCACAAAGAAGTCAGATGCCTCAATTCCCTATTGCATTTGAAAGCCTTGATTCATGTGCGATGTTAGAATGTATTTCGCAATGCACAATCTGAACAACAGCTTGGGTCCTTCAAAGATATAAACAGCCTTATGTAGAGGAAAATGAGGCGGGGAGGGGAGAGAGGGAGTATGAAAAATGGTGGAATGAGACAGACATCATTACCGTATGTATATGTGTGATTAACAAGAATGATATGAATGTACATCATGCACAACCATAGAAATGAAAATTTGTACCCCATATGTGTACAATGCATCAAAATGAAGTCTATAAAAATAAAAAATAATAAAAATTAAAAAAATTTTATGAAGATATAAGCAGCATCAAAAATGTATTACCTTCTGACCACAAGGCAGAGGTTCATTTGAAAATTGATTCTACTCATTTGTACTTGTTCTGAAGCAACTCACCAAGAATGAGGAAATGAGTGTGGCTAAATGAAGGGAAGGTGTAGGTCTTGTGACTGCTTTTTTTAACAATTAGGACACATGATTTACCATGCAATAGGGGTTCAAAATCTGTTGTTAAATTATTTGTTAGATAACAAAACAGAATCACAATGACTTAAAATAATGCATAAAAATGAAACCTATTTGTAAACTCCAAGATCTTTTTTTTTTAATCTCATGTGTTCAAGAAATATCCCTTTATTGAACTGAATCAAAGCTAAGTGGTGACAAAACTAAAACAATCAACATGTTACAAAGTAAAATAAGTACCATTTAGTAGAGGCATCTACACAGAAGTCATAATAATACAAATCAATAAAATAATAAAACTTATGAACAGAGCTATATTGAAGAATTAAAAGGTGATTCCTAAAGTATGCTTGGTGTTTATTTTATTTAGCTGAGTATTTTGAGACCTCTGGGATTTAGATCAATGTTTCTCAAACTTTATCTTGCATAAGAAATACTTGGAAAGACTGTTGAAAGACAGATTCCTAGTTCTATTCCAGAGATTCCGATGCAGTGCTTTAGAGGAGGGATGAAAGTTAGCATTTCTCACAAGTCCACATTGGTATTGATCTTGCCAGTTTTAAAGAGAGCATCTTGAATCATGCCACTTTAGAGCATTTGAGACTCTTCAGATGTTTACTTTACAGTCCAGATGTTACACATGTTGGTGGTAAGAAAACTCTTGCAGTTCATTCTCTATTAAAAGGGTGACTTTCCCCTTAGAATTTGGAAGTAAAAGACATTTTAAATGAAACAAAATGGCCTAATTCCTTCTTAAGAATGGAAGCAAAGGTCTTTTTTTAAATTTTTGGTTTTTATAGGATTTATTTCCTCATATCCTAAATATGAAATATATGTCAACTTAGCCAATATCATACAATGAAAAAGTCACAAGTGGCCATGTGCCATAGAAAAAGGAACACTTACTTGCATCTTATACTTACTGTTATGTGTCAGATGTGGTGTGTCTTGCTTTTGCTTCTCTCCTTGAATGAAGGAACGGTCCCTACATGGTTACAATGTGATCTGATGGAAGAATGAAAAAATACCCATTATCTCTAAATGAACTCACAAGAGACAGATTTTATTGGCCTGAGCAAGTCATACATTTATTTCCAATTAGCTAGTGGAAACATAACACCTTCCCACAGACAGAAGTGTCACCAGTCACACAACCCAGCAAGTCTTACATCAAGTGGGCAAAGAAATAGAATCGCCTCTCCAAAAACAAAAAGTGATATTTTCTGATGATTCGTCTGTTGGAAATAATTTTGAAAATTACTAATGATTTTTGTGAACTTCAAAATTCAGAATTTTATTTACAAATAATTATTTGTCCTTACCAAAGAGTAGTCATATTTTAATTGATATATTTCCAGTTAATCCTCCCACAAAATTGAATATTTATATATTAAAATATATAAACTTGCTTGAGACAGCATGCTATTTTTTTCTTGGATTTATTAGGAAGAAGAAAATGCTAGACTTGGAGTTAAAGACCTGGGTTTAATTTTATTTTAATGCTTAAAGTCACTGTGACCCTCAGGGAGCTAATTAACTTCTTTTAGCCTCAATTTTCTCTTCTCTTTAATTTAATAAGTAATACTGTCTTCAGAGTCTGCAGCAGCTAGACTAGAAACAGAGGGAATGATACGGATAAAATAAAAGCACATCAGAAACATTAATGAAAAATCAAATTCTGAGTCGGATTAAAATGGTTACTTTCAGGCATCTAATGATTTTCAAAATCACTGGCTATTGAAATTTCAGCATCAACATCTATTTATTAAAAGTTTTAATGAATTGTTAACACCATGGAAGTGAAATATAAAAACACTGATTTAAATAAAATTCTTAAAGATAGCTAACTATATGATTTTTATATCTGAAAACTAGGAAGAAGACAGGTTAATGTTAAAAATAGCCAAGCTACTCTAAGAATTTACAACATGCAATGAAGATCTTTATTTTTTAGGTTATGATATATAATTAGTTTTTATGAAATTAATGCTAGGAGAAACATGGATTTTTCTATAAAGTGATATTTGACCTATTAATTATTTTTCCATCAGTCATCTATTTCTTAATGTTTTGTTTTGTCATCTTGCAACAGTTATTTCTTAAAATATTCATTCCTTGGTTGATTATATCTACTGAATAGAACTTAGGTTGAAAGTTACGACAGGTAAACTTAGGTTTAACTGTTTCATGATTTTATAGTTTTGAAAATTTTCTTTTGGAAGATTGAGTTGTCAGTTGTAGGTCACTGTGACCAAAATACCCATCAAGAACAACATAGAGAAGGAAAATTTTATTTTGGCTTATGGATCCAGAGATACAGTCCTTGGTGGGTCAATTCCATGGCTCTGGGCCCAAGCTGAGGCAGAACATCATGGTAGTAGAAGGGTGTAATGAAGGGGCTCTGCTCCATTCCTGGCTGCCAGGAAGCAGAGAGAGGGAAGTGGGAGAAGACCACAGGAAAAAATTACCCTTTCAGGGTACACTGTCCATAACCTACTTCCTCTAGCCATGCCCTATCTGTCTGAAGTTACCACCTGGTAAGTTTATTCAAACTAGGATACACTGATTAGGTTTCATGATTCTCTCCTTATTTTCTTAAATTTGCAAAAAGTATCAGGGCAACCAAAGGGCAAGTGCACCTGTTGCTTTGTGGTCTCTTTCTTAAATTAATGTGTAAAATATTTTTACTGATACAGTGACCCTCCATAATACTCACAGATTATTTCTTATAAAATGAAAGTCTGCTACTGATTAATACTTTGTAACACAAAAGGACACTTTGAGTCATGCACTGCATAGGAATGGATCACATATATTGTGGACTTCCCATTGGTTTATATTACTTAGTGACATCATAGCCATCTAAGTTTGTGAAAGTACACTCTACCATGTTCATAGATGAAACTGCCTGGAATTATGTAAAGATAAATTTCTCAGAACTTATGCCCATCATTAAGTGACATGTGAATCTATTCGGTAATTAAAATCTTGCCTAAATTTATATTTTGAATATCTAGGGAAAATAAACTTCTTACTAGACTTTCCTAAGAACTCAAATGATGGTGAAATTTTAATATAAAATTGTAAATTCTAAAATTGAAGAAAAATGTGGATGTAGAAAAGACTCCTTTAAGCCAATCATGGTGGTGCACACCTATAATCCCAGTGACTCCAGAGACCGAGGCAGGAGGATTGCAAGCTCAAAGCCATCCTCAGCAATTTATCAAGGCCCTAAGCAACTTAGTGAGAACCTATCTCAAAATTAAAATAAACAAACAAACGAATAGTTCTGGGGTTGGGGCTCAGTGGTTAAGCACCCCTGGGTTCAGTCCCCAGTACCAAAAAAAAAAAAAAAAAGACTTCTTTAAAAATGGTAAGGAAAAAACTTGTTTATTTTGTGACGTTCAGTTTGATTTTCCCAAGTCTCAAGCTCCATGAATGCTTACCTATCAAAAGCACCTTGTATATATCCAAACCTTGAAGCCAGACTGTTTTCTTCTTTATTCCCAAAGGACGTTGTATACGAAACCAATGTTATATTTTAGATTGCATTTTAAATATGTATCATCGTCCCTTTTCCCACTGACTATGACTTTTTCAAAGCAAAAGTGATTGTCATATAATATCTTTAATACAAGCATCATATATAATTTAAGATATAGTCTTATGTACATAATTCACACTGATTGAAGTCTTTACATTTAAGCAAAAACTTTAAGATAATCAGAAAACTGTATTACTGAGAATCAATGTAATTGATGTATTTTGCTCTACTTGATACCTCAACCCAGAGATAATTTTAATAATATTTAGTAACCAAATTTATTTAAACTTATGTCTATTTTCTTTTGTAATATATGAGCAAATCTGTGATAAATCCTGGTAAGAAAAGATTCTTTTTAAGTTTTTCCACCGTACTCATAATGCACTATGCTTATTCAAGTTTAAAAACAACGAAGCTTGGCACTTCTGATGAATATTTATCATATCACATTTTGTTCCTTCATGTAATTTACTAAACCATTTCTAATTAATCTTAAATATTCAATTGAAGCATGAGACTGTCTAGAAAGTGAAGGGGGGAGAAACAATGCTGCAAGCTGTCATGTTTTTACTAACAAGAACAACATTGAATGCAGATGAATTTGTAATGTTGAAAGAGTCATTTCTCTTTGCTTTCAACCTCATTACTTGAAATTAATAATGTATTGAGATGGGTTCTATATTGCTCAAGTCACGAGATAGTGGGAAATCACAGTGATGTGGTGTTTTAGAAAGGTGATGAGGCCATGTGATAAAATTGTAAGAAAGAGATGACTTCATGCACTGCTTCCTCACATTATCTTCACTTCCATAACTTTTTCAATTAAATTTCAACAAAAATGTCAAATCTAAAGTGGTTTCAAATTCTTCATCTGCCTTTTGTAAAATGATTCAGTTCATGAGCAATGGGAGCTACTTATAAAATGTTGCTGAGCCTGCAACTCCAAACTAGTCAGCAGTCTGGAAATTTGCTCAGATTTAGACCATTTAATGTAAATTATTTTCTGCCTTTTCATAACCTTACTTTTAATTATGTGCTTGCTAAAATTAGGGTCAACTCCCTCCTTAGACTAAGACCAACATCAGTTCTTATAAAATGTATAATAAACATAAAATTTCTATTACCCAAAGTCTTAGAGGATAGTTAAAATGGACGTTTTTATTACCATTTTATCTCTATTTAAAACAATGGTATGCAGAGTTCAGATATCATTACATGGCGTTTGAAAAATGTCCCTGAAATTTATTTTTCATATGCTTGAGTAGATTTGAAGCTTCATTTTGGGGGCTGCTAGACAATTTTCCTTGTAAGCAGGTGTTTCCTTCAAAGGAGAGAAGACTGAATCTTGTAACCCTCTAAAGGAAGGAATGAAAAATGATTTCCTGTAGTGAGAACAATAAAAACTCCTTTGCTTAATTTGAAGCTGCTACAATGAGCAAATCACCCTCTCTGCTTAAATGGTGGCTCATAGAATCTCTGATCAAAGATTTCACGAGTATTTTGAAAATATTAAATACAGATAGTCTTCAACTTATGAGGAGTTTAAATACATAATAAATTGAAAACATCTTAAGTTGGAAATGTACTTAATATACCTAACCTACTGTACAACTTAGTGGAACCCACATTTCAGGACATAGAGTTGAAAAAAATCACCTAACGTAAAACTGGGTTTCACAATAAGGAGTTATGTCATGAAACTTAATACCACACTGAAATTGAAAAACAGAATGATTGTGTGGGTACTCAAATAGACTCAGAATGTATTATGGTTTGGATATGAGGTTAATGCAGAAATGTTCAGAGGTAAAAATGATTGGATTATGAGAACTGTTAACAAATCAACACATAGTTAGAATGGAGTAGGTGGTAACTGTAAGTAGGTGGGGCATGATTGAAAGACGTGGGTCCTTGGGGCATGTCCTATAAGAGTTCATCTCCCCGTGGACCCTTCTACCTTCCCACTGTTTTCTGGCAACCATGAGGTAAGCAGCTTTCCTCTGCCACACTCCTTAGCCATGATACGCTGCCTCAGCCAAGACCCACAGCGATGGATTTGACTGCCCATGGGCTGAATCGTTGAAACTGTGACCTAAATTACCCTTTCCCTCTTCTAAGTTGTTCCTGTTAGGTATTTTGGTCACAGGCATGCAAAGTTAACTAACACAGCAGGAGACATTATGAGATGTAAAACCAAAGCAAAATAGCCAGGAAATGCTGGAAATAGTGTTGCTGCCCAGAATCAAAAGAAGATAGCATACCAAATATCATTATCCTAGGAAAAGGTGAAAATTCAAAAGTATGGTTCCTACAGAACTTGTATCATTTTATTACCATTGTAAGGTGAAAAATCATAAGTTGAACCATTTTAAGTCACTTATGCAACAATCTAAAAGTTCAATTTATGGCAAAATGTTCTATAAGACATGAGGCTGGGTACAAAGGAAATGTAAAAATTAGTGAGACAGCAACACTGATTTTTTAAATAAGGTCAAACTAGGGAACGAACTAAACCCTGTTTTTATAGAGTTCAACAATAGAAACTATTGCATACCACACCTATTGCATGGTGTCAGGTGTTGAGTGACACTGCATCTACTGAAGAGGTTTCAGGACAGATTTTGTGAAAATGTGTGAAATGTGTTTAATGAAGTATGATTTGTAAGTCTTTATATGGGAAAGATAAGACCTATATAAAAAATGCAATGTTCTGTGAATTTCTCTAACAACTTTGGTAACTCAACAATGACAAGTTCTTTGGAAAGAATGGGTGAACAATGTTACCACTAGAGAATGAGTCCAGTGAAGGTGGGGATCGTCACTTTCTTTTTCCCTAGGTTTCTAGGACATGGAATAATACCTCATACATATCAGGACCTTAAGATTATTTGTTTAAAGATAAAATAGCCAAAATGTTGGAAAACTTATACTACAATTTTTTTAAAATGTACTTGAAAGAATATGTATGGACTCATGTACCTGAAAAATATTGAAAAATATATAGTACATTATTAATTTCTAAATTATACATGCCAGTTATAATTATATTTGAGTGCAGATCTAATAAAAATTGAGGCTTTTTTTTTAAGTAAAGAAGAAAAGGGTGGACTTTAACCTTTATTTATAGGACACTGTAAAATATGAAATTCCACATAGAAATAAGAAACCCATTTAGAGGACAAGTTTCATACAGTATGTACAATTTGGAACTGTTCAAGTATAGTTTTGTTGTAAAAAGTGCTGCAATAACAAACCACATTTAAAAAGAGCTCTTAGAGAAACAGTAAGACAAACTTACACGAACATAGTATACAACAAACTTGAGTCTTGTGTAATAGCTCAGTATTTAGACACATGAAAGTATGTATTTTAATGAATTGACATTATATGGAAAAAATTGGAGGCAGTACATTTTTGAAATGAATGACCAGACTAACATGAAATAATTCATTTTGTGAAATACTGAAAATAAGTGGAATCACAACTTGGAAGACTTACATATCATGTGTATGTGAATTTTCTTATACCGTGGGTAGTTTCAAAGAACAAAAGTGAATTGAAAGATGTGTTTGTTTCTGTGACATGTTAACATACATAGAATGGATAGGTGAAGTTAGACCAGTTTGGTAAAAATTGAAAAAATCCAAAAGAAAAAACACAATGCAGCTTTTATAGTAATTCCATGTGACAGTGATGGTTTTCCTACAGTTGCTCAAGTTAATAGGCAGATTGTCAAATGCTTTTGACATGATCATCTAGTTTAAGAGACAAGATTTCTTTTCTTATCTCTATTTCAACTCCAGGTGTTAAAGTCCTGCAGTGTCTCTTCAGGGAGATTTTCAAATGTCGTAGCTGATGGATAATGGCTCATCCACAAGAGATTAGTTACTGGAGGGCCTATATTGCAAGTCTCTTTCATTTCTGGTCTTCACATCAGCTGCTCCTTCTTACCATTTATTCTTTGTTATATCTTCTCTCTATATTTTTTCTCATTCCAGTTTCCTTTTTTACCTCCTCTCTTTTCTGTTCTCTTATCCATTGCTACTATATTCTTGTAGTAGCAGAACAACTGGCTGTAAGAGCAACCATTTAGATTTTCTTTGACCTGTACTCAGATAAGAGGTTTCTTTGAAAATTGTCCTGTTTCCATGTGGGTAGAAGATACCTCAGGGGGATAAGAAACACAGCAGATCAATGAAATAGTTAGAAAAAACAGTAATGCTTCCTTGTGTAATTCTGCAATTCATCTATCAAAAAAGCACAAGTAACCCCAAGATATGAACCCTGTGGAAATTTTTAAATTAGATCTTAATGAAGAAAGAGTAGATATTTGGGAGGAAGGCTGAAGAAAATTATTGACATCCCTACACTATTCTACTTTGAAAAGACTCTCAGTTTCAAAACAATTTAAAAATAATACATCAGAGCAACACATATTTCAGATAATCTGCAAAGAGCTAATGAACAAAATCATGAAATGGAATGAACTCTCAAAGAGGAAAAATAGATGAGACAAGCAAAATGTCATTATTTATTACTGACATGTAATAAAAATTTAATAAAAAAGTCAAATTATCTTTGACTTTCATATATAAACCACCTACAAATTTTATTTTCATGTAAATTAAATATAGTTTCTAGTAGTCATCAGAAATCAAAATGCTTCAAGTAAATTCATTTAGACACACTTGGAGGCAGATCATCCGTATGGCTTAAACAATTAATTTGAAACATAGTTGGCTTCTGCTGTCATCGCTTTGACCTTGAACTTTATTTTCTTATCCTACTAGGGCTTGGGTATGAATTCACTGAGGGACTTGACTTTGAATGACTTTTAATTCAATAAAATTATCTTTTTGACTTGTTTGGGTCAAAACAACTACTATTAGCACTAATGTATTTTGAATTATGACAACATCCCTAGTGTTAAATGACTAAAATCATACTTCAACAAATAAATAAATAAAACTTCTTACTTCTCCTCCACATCTATAAAGTGCATCTCTTGAAATAAAGGGTGTATCACTAACTCTCCCTTTCTGTTAAGTAATATCTCATTTTTGATGGCAATGATCTCACTAGGTGCCCCAACTTCATCTCTCTACAAAATCACCTCATTATTAATTTTTATTAAACACCATTTTCAGTTGTTATGTTCTATCAAAATTTTCCCATTTAATAGTTTCTACTTCATGCTGCACTGATTCTGTTTTCAAGGCCCTCCCTAGCAATCCACTCTCAATGTTTACAATATAATTTTCCTCTGCTTTATTGAGCCAATATTATCACCATCCCACAAATTCAGCATGCCTATTTCTACCTCCAGAGATTGATAAATATGGTTCTCTTTGCTCTCAGTTCCCTGAAGGCAAACCTTCATGTCTATGAAATATATATATATACATATATATATATGTATATATATATATTTGTGACCTTGCTTAAATACTCAATGGTACCTTGGTTCACCACACTGGCTGTGATATCTGTTTCTCCCTTCTGTGAATAAGACTTAAGACAGCAAATACCAAATCAAAAATGAATGATCTTGTATAGTGTGTACTATTCTTTGGATATGCTAGTTTTGCATTTTCAATTTGATGTTGCTATCTTAGATAAGTATGACAATTTACATATTTGCTTTCTGTTTAGGGTCCAAGCAATGATTATTCACTATCTGTTTAGTTTCTGTGCAGAGCTTGTCTATCAGTTAAGAGGAAAGAAAAATAAACTATGGTTTCCTTGAAAAGTTCATTACTTCTGAATTGACAATAAGAAAATTATCAATGTTGGAGCAACAAAAAAATTAATATTTATATTCTTGGACAAGATGATGGAAAACTTTTAGATCAAAAAATTTTGTTTAACCAAAACACCAGCATTGACTGAACTATAGCTAGAATTTATGTTGCTCTTCTGTTGAGAGTAAGTTTTCCAGCTACTATTCCCAAATATCTAAGGTGAGGAAAAATTCACAGAACATTTCACAGGATTGTAATGCAATTAATTTGAGACAGTATGAGTATTTCTATTTTTTCCCATTGATTTTGGAAATTCGGTGTTGAGTTTGGTTTAATTAATAAATCATTAACAAACACTGTAACCTATCATCTCTTGTTCTCCATTATACAATGCTTTTTTTTTTAACTATGCTCACTACATTTGCCACTTCTACTTTCTACTCCCTTGATTTTCCCAATAAGAAAAAGAAAATGCACATGCTATATCTTTACTACAACTTCTTTTCAAATTTAGAAAAATCAGTGAGCTTCTGAGAGATGGAAAAAGCACTAAAAAAAACTAAACATATGGGCATCTTCTGGTCCTTCTCATTTGCCTAAGCATTAGAAGGGAAGTTCTTAGAACTTACTTCTTGCTTCCTTCTAGCTTTACCTAGAAATTAGTGAGGCTTATTGATTAATTTAAAGATTCAAGTCTTCCAACTGCTTTAAACTTTTTTACTCATATCTTCTCATGTCCTGATTGATGTATTGTCCTCTGGAACACAAATTATCATCAAATAAGCTCAATATTTTTTCCTACCTTCAACATCTCATATCTTTTTCTTCACTGTTTATCATCCCTTCCTTTTTCTTTTTCTGTATTATGGGAGAGCTTTACATGTTTGTCCCAATGTAATTTCTAATTCAGTTTTCAGGCATGAATTTGAGAAATGAACCTAATATATGTTACATTTAAGCAATTTTCTCAATCATGCTATTTCATTAATCCTTTTATTTTCCTTTTAACATTTTTCTGACACTCCTCCTGTTTACTTTGTATTTGTTTTCTTATTTTGCATTTTTCTTTTTTGAAAACAATCTATATTTAAAAGCATATGTCAAAATATAAAGCAAAGTGTTAAAATGTGTTTCTTTACTATATGCATGTATTTGTGATAATGCATATCTTCATATTATAATTTTTGCAGAATTGTTTATATATTTGTCTATTTCTTGTTTACATACTCTGCTTTAAAAATGATCTGTCCTTCTATTTGGATACTTTCCTAAAAAGCATTGTTGGAAATGTATTTTTTAATAACCCCACTACCACCTCTGCTGTTTGGCTCCCAGAGAAAGCCAACTGCACTTCAGTTGCCAGAGAATATTGTTCCTGGGCTTTGAACAATTTGTTTCATAAGGGAGAAACTCAGTGGACTTGGGAAAGCCCAGATCTCCTGCTGAGTTTGGAATAGAAGCATAATGTTAGAGTTTCACCAGCAGGTGCTTTCAAGGCTGGCAATTTAAACAGAGAATATTTTAAATGATGTGCTCCAAGTAGGTCCAATTCTTTGATCTTTCTAAGAGGTCCAGTTTTACATACTGGAATGCTAGCAGGAAGTATTTTCTGGAAAATTTGTATTTATTGTGAGACACTGCCACACTCTCTGAGTTGGAGAATGTGTCTTTAGGCCTTACCCTACCTCTGCTTAGCCTCACTCTACATAAATGCCATTTCACAAGACATCTCTGCGCTATCTGATATGTGGATGATGTTACTTTCTCATTTAAGTGATTATAAAAATATTCCCGTTTTTAGATTCCTTTCAAGATTTCAGTTGACCTCTGAGAGGACGACTCTTATGAATTTGCTATCTTAGTTGAAAATCACAACCATTTCTTTTTTATGGACCTAATTTTAACAAAATTAAATATGAGATTGAGTTTTATTTGACCAAAGAAACTCAGAACCAATTTTTCTTTAATGCAAATATTTCAGTCCTTGAAAAAGAGACTTCCCTTGGGAAATTCAAACTTAATCAACCAAAAGTATTAAAAAGAAAAGAAAAACATTACTACTATAAATCAAGAACGTCTAAAGTTAAATTTTATTTTTTATATCTTATGTCAAGTAATTTTGAACTTTCAGCCTATTAGAGACTGAAAAATGTTCACAAATTATTTAAAAAATATGTGTTTGACAGATGTTTGTTATATCTGTGGTTCAGATGCATTTCTACAACATGATCAAGCCTGCAATGTCCCTGCAATGTCTAACTGGAAGAGGTTCATCAGGAATAAGATATCAATAAAAGCTGTAATTTATGAAATAAAATGAGGTGTTAGATAGGAAGTGATTACCAGGATAGGGCACACTTTACATATTGGTTAAAGTATACCTCCATTAGAAAATTACATTTGAGCTGAAACTTTGAGAGACTGAACAGACAGAATACTAGCAAAAAGCCTTGTATAGATGGGAAAGAAGGGATACAGGGATATGGGATAATCCTAAATAGAAGAATTATAAAAAAGATAGCCAGCCACATTTAGCATTATAATTTAGAGCTTAACCTTTAAGGAATAAAGGAAAAATTAGAAATAAATATAATAATAAGCCTGAATAGTGGTAGACAAAGAGAAACTTCTTTTTCCACTCTCAATCTAAGATCAGAGAACTTTCACATTTGTGGAACGCTCTGCTTCAGGTCAGTATGGTTGCCTGTAGATGAGAATTCAATAATCCCAAATCCCAACCTTCAGATAGGATGATAGGGTGGATTCCTAAGGCTTCTACATTGGAAGGCTGAAGAAAGTCTCATTGCCCAAAGGGTATGTAATGTATGTACATATCACTCAGCAATGGGGTTCACTGCTGTTATGCAGTCTCTTCCCACAATCACTCATTCAAATGGGATTCCTTGCTAACCTTATATTACCAGGTTCTTGCATCAGAAGAGTTCAGTTCTGGCTTATTGAATATTTCCTGTCATTTATTGTTTGGATTATGACCCACAACCATTTGGTTAGCAAACACAAGTTAGACAATTCATGTCTCTCCTTGACCAGTTCAAAGTATTATCTGATCCATATAGATTTAAGCATCCTATTTTAAATCAAAATGATAGCTGATTTTCCTTTTATTGTCAAGGTTATGTACTCCAAAAATCAATCATGTAGAAGTGAGCCAATAGAGTAGAGGAAGGTGATTTAGAAGAAGGGAGGAGGGGAGGCTGTGGAGAAGTAATGAGGAGAATACCACAATGAATCCAATAAATATATACATTATATATATAATTATAATGCAGCAATTAAAATTATAATAGAAGGGAGATAAGTAGCATAGAACAAGCAGATCAGGGGTAGGGAGGAGAGGAAAGAACAGGATAGTATTGAGAATGAAACTATGTTATGTGCATAAACACACATGGCATAATGAATCTTACTATTGGGTATAATCATAATCCACCAACAAAAATCAAATATGGATTATTTTACAAAGGATTCAGATAACCACTAACAGTGATAAGAAAAGGGATCTTTAAGTTTAAGAGAGATAATTAGATTACTGTTGAATAACTCTCAGATAATGAACTAAAATATTTTAAGACAAATGGTCAGGACAGACATAACAATTCATGAGTCAGGAATAAAGGGTGAAGTTGTCACAAGTTCCCAGATATTATGCAAAATTAGAACTTCCTTTTTAAGTTAATAGTTGAGCTGTTTGCCCTTAATTTCATATTTGTGATCTCAAATACCTACTTATGAAGGTTTTTTCTATAATTTATAAATATATTTAGGATATGATTTATAATGATAAATTAATTTATAATTTATTTTAGAATTATATGGTTGGGTTTTTTTAAAACTTTTTTTTTAGTTGTGAATGGGCCTTAATTTTATGTATTTATATGCAGTGCTGAGGGTCAAACCCAGTGCCTCACACATGCTAGGCAAGCCCTCTACCACTGAGCCACAACCTCAGCCCCTATAAGGTTGTTAAAAATTAAACTAATATGTTGAAGCAAGAGAACAAGTCCCTATGGCAATTTACTTCTTTCTACTTGGAAGGGACAATTAGTTTCCCCTTATAGAGTTCTGTGAGCAATGACACTGTCTTCTGGTTCTATGAAGGGTAAAATATTTTAACTGATTATTTCTCCTCATGGGTGATAGGTGAATTTTCTTTTCTCCATGCTTCTGAAAATCAGTTCATGAGACAGAGATCTGTATTAAGTACATATTCATTTAAAAAAAAAACAAACAAACAAGAAATTTGCTCTAACTTTAGATCCTATGTAGACAAATACAGATAAACACAAAATAACTAAGCATGTGTTTATTTTTTCTCTTACAAGGAAGATTTTATACAGTGCACCTAAAATAATATCAATCATAATATTTCATTTAAATTCAACAATATTTGTTTTTTAAGCTTATTGTCTAATTTCCAGGTATTTGAAAGACACATGAAACTTCAGAGTTACATATCGGTTTAATATATCTTCTGAGGACAAAGATTCTTTTACGGCTGAGTGTAAAATAGAAAAGTTTTTGAGTTCTTTTCAGAGTACAGAACTTGTGGAAATGAGGCTGAGGAGAAAGTCACAAATCTTCTGCAGGCTGGTATAGGTTGAAATGAAGGCTGAACCACAAACTCAGAGCTCATATATTCTAGGACCTGGAAGTGGACTAAGTTTCTGTGTCATAGAATGGGAGAAGAGATCCTGTTAACAGCCAAGACTCCTAGAATACAACTTGGAGGAAATTTTGCATTTTGAAAGGAACCACTATGACTTTTAGGCAA
This sequence comes from Glaucomys volans, assembly GCA_020662805.1. Taxonomy (NCBI): domain Eukaryota; kingdom Metazoa; phylum Chordata; class Mammalia; order Rodentia; family Sciuridae; genus Glaucomys; species Glaucomys volans. Next base: position 602,363 of record JAJEJO010000179.1, read on the forward strand.
TTTGTGTGTGGTTATGTTTATTCTTTTATACTAAGAGAATAAATGTGATCATTATATTCATTTCCTGTCTTCATCAATGCATCTATTAAGTCACAGATTATGATCAAAGTATTATTTTAAAATTTTTAACCTTAAGACACCAGTCACTCCCCTATGCCTATTGGATAGAGGATTTCTCTCTTCTAGTTACATTGCCATTCATATATACACATATAACTTTATGAAGTCTTTATGGTTAACCAAAATTTAAGTAATGCTTTTAAAACTGCTTGTGTAATTATCTGTGCCTCATTTACTGAATGAGCATTTGTAAGTCATTCACTTTTTCCAAGTATTTCATGAGCTAAAAGGAAAGCAAAAATTTTACTCTTTGATTTTTATTCCAAAGAACTTACAATGCAGAAGTGAAAACAAAGCATGAGTAGATATTAGAAACATGTTAAAAGGAACATCGTGTTTTATTTGTGTCTCAACTGAAGTCTTTCCAGAGGGGACAATGTGAATTGGAGCTTCCTATCCAGGAAATGGATAGGTAAAAGGAAAAACAAGAAAGTAATGCCCTAGCACGTCTTTGCTGGGGAAGAGATGATGGAAGAATGGTTGGAGGAGTATCATAAACTATTAATTAGAGAATAAAGTGCTCATTGTGTGTAGGAAGAATGCTATGAACACTTCATTCAAGTTTATTCCAGTATTGAGGCACTCTCATGTGTACCCTGCATTTTATAATTAGATATAAATCAAAACCTTCTAAGTTTTAAAAAGATATTTTTCTAGATTACATATCTTGATCATTATATTAAGATTCCCTATTAGGGATATTATATTTTTGAATAGACGTTTATTCATTCCATATAAATATATCAAAAGATAATTTTTTTAATACACTTGCTACTATTCTAAAAATAAAATGCAAATGAGACATTTTGCTCACTTTAACTTGTTTTTAGATTCTCCCCAACTTATAAACATTACAAATAGGAATTGACCTACTCATGTTTTGTATCCCCAGTTCCTACTTTGAGTTAATACCTTAAGAGAAATAATTATCTTCCTAGTGGTTCAAATATAGTGGACAGACAACAGTATGTGTTGATGAATGATAGATTATAGAGAAAGGAAGAAAATTGCCAAAGGAAAGTAAGGAGATTGATACATATTTCTCGAAGTCTTGAATCTGCTGTATAGTCCCTGAAATAGGCAACTTTAGCACTGTGAATGACAGACGACATGTATACCAGCTCCCTGTTTCCTGAAATAACACTGAATTCTCACTATTGGAAAAACTTTCTCGTTCAACAAAAAACAATAACATAGGGGGGAAAAGATGATTTTTATGTATTATCTCTCTTTATTGTTAGGTCATGGGTAAGTTTTTCACTTCCAAGGAAAGTGAGTTAGGAGAAGACAATGCATTTCTTTTCTCTGGACACCACCTTTCCCAAATTTGACAGTAAGTTCTGTAGTTGCTTTTTAAATGTCAGTCTGAGTCACACTTGCAAAGGTGAAAGGGTTTGACTTTCAATGAAGCCTTGAAATAATCATTCATTGAATCAACCCATCTTGAAGCCCACTCTGCTTTCCTATTATGAGATAATGAATTTCTTATATTCATCCATGATTCTCTTACTAGTATTCTAGTCAGTACAAAGCCTATTAAGTACAATTTACTGAGGTTACAATTTACAGAATTATAAATGTATACCAGTGTATTCACAGCCAAATATCTACTTGTTATTTCTTAATAATCAATATTATGATAAATGCGTCCATTAAGAATTTAGGGTGTAAATAAAATTTTAGAACAAATTTTTTAAAAAAATGTTAGAGACAGGCTTCAAACCAAGGCCTCTTTGCCTTTAACCAGTAAATGACAAATATAAGCACTTTTTATAACTTCATTAATTTGTTAGGGTGTAGGACCTTGGCCAGGCAAAATCAACTGTATCTATATTGAGTATTTTATGTGATTGAAAAAAAAATCTACATTTCTTTTATGGGTATGCTATAAAATACAATTTTTACTAATTCTTGTTGGTCTTATGCTAAATTATATGTAGTATACTTGTGCAGTATTTTGGAAGTTTATGTTTATAATTTATCTCTTGTCTTCACCTTTATTTTCTGTACACAGTTTAATTATAAGTTCTTCGAACTTTTACAAACATCACTATTCGGAGCCTTCTGTTCAATTGGCCCTGTTACTTCTAATGGAGTTATTCTATCCCTGTGAAATATAAGCATAATTTTTCTTTAATGCTTCCTATGAATTTGGGATTCCTTTAAGATTTTTTTATATTATTATATGTTATATATTAGCATATATGAATAAAACACACATAAACATAAATATATAATGTATATTTTGCATGTAACATACAATATGTATTTATATTCAGAAACTTTCTAAGTTTCTTATGCTTAATTTTAAAATATAAATTTGACAACTGTGGTGTGATTCTCTTATTCAATTCCTTTAATTTTTCCTAAAAGGTTTTATTGTATTCACACTGATTTTTTCCCTGCCTTTCCTAGTTTTTATTGAACTCAATGTCCAACCTGCTTCTCTTAAGCCCTGATTCAATTTGCTAAGCTTTGCATTATTCAGGTATCCTTTGTGGCTTGTATTAAAGTGTGAAATATTTTGAATTATGGGTTTATTCTACAGAGATATCCTTCAACTTTACTAATGTAGAAAACTTTCAAAAAGAAAATGAAACCCATGATTTGAAGAACCTGAAAAATCCTGCTGTTTGGATCAGTCTTCACCCTCTGGCACAGTTTGCAATCTGCACGTGATAAAAATGGCTGCTCTGTGATTCTCCTTCACATTAAGAACAGCACTACACAATCAAGAAAGCATTCCACAAACACCAGAGGCACACATTGGCACCCATCTTCCAATGTGCACCAGCTGCCTCCATATGCATGTTTAGACTTTTGGAAAGAGATAATTCCTGTGTGACCAAAACATTATGAAATATTAACTAGCTCATCAGCCCAACAAACTATTTTAAACTCACAGTCTCAATTTTTTTGAGATGTTGATGGACCTTTGCTTTATTCATTTATTTATATGCCATGCTAAGAATCAAACCCAGGGCCTTGCGCATGCTAGGCAAGCACTCTACCACTGAGCCACAATCCCAGCCCTGCAGTCTCAATTTTTTAAAGAACAGTTGAAGAAAAGAAAATGAAATTATACTTACAATGTTGACTTTCATTTAGCAGCTTGAAATCTTAATCTATAGTCAGACAAGATCTATTACAAGATTGAAATATGTTTCATTAAGGTTTTAATAACTACTGACAGTCATTTCTATCACAGAGTCAATTTCCTTTGGAAGCCATGGGAAAATCACTGCTTCAGCTATTTCTATTTGACCATTCCTCCTTTTTCCTCAGTCATATGTTCTTATCCTGTGGCAAGAATAAAAAGGAGTACAGCACTTATCTGAATCACAAATATACAAAAGGAATAGGCAAAGGCAAAGGAATAAAAGTTTTTTACCATTGATTGAACAATGATATATCAGAGTACTTTCTAAGTTATTGAGTTTGTTTGTTTTTGTAATACTCTTTACCAGAAAAGTTTTTCATATCTGCTTTTCCTCTTCAATTTTATCCTTATTCACTCTACTTTGGCCCAGCAGAGAAATGCTATTAATTAAAGATCTACTGTACATACAGGAGAGTTACTTGCATATATATGCCCTTGGAATATGAATTGCCATTTATTAAAGCTTAATCTTCATCTTTACCCAAGATGAAACAAATTTACAATGGTAGAACAATTTATATAAATATTTATGTATGTATGTGTATATGAACATTCTGATATCCTTATTCTGTGGATTTTTCTTCTAAGGATAGGGCAAATGTAGGAAATCTAGTTGGAAATTCTATTTGGAAATCATATTAGAAAGTAAGAATAATGACTCAAAAATTATTCTTAATTGCAACTCTCAATTTTCAAAACTATATGGAAATTTTCCACAAGTTATTCAAACACTCAGAGTCTCACTTTTTTTTAAATCAGTACAATACAATCTCCATATCATAATTACTTTCTAAGTTCTTATAAAAATTTAGAAAGTATTTGAATAAAATTAAAAACTGTTGAGTCCCATTTTCATTCCTGCCACATGAACAAGTTCCTCAGAAGAGACTTGGATTCATATTTTTAATATCGTCAAAAGTGTTCTGTAAAACTTGAAATGTAATCATATGTCTCTAGAAGTAGATAAACATGTGACCTTAGTTATTTCATACAATGTAGGATACTATGGAGCCAAGTATCCAGAAGATCTTGAACTTGAATATGGTTGCATTTGCATGCATCTTCAAATTCCTTTCTGTTCATCACTGAATGATGAAAAAGAGGCTGTGATCTTTAATGATCACATTTTTAATGAAAAAAAGAGGAAAGTCATGACCTTATTTAGATCATGGGTTTCATACATTTTGTTTTAATGTGTCAAATACAATGTAGCAGTTTTTATGATACCATGAGAGGTGAAAGAAATCCCTTACATGTCTTGGATATAAATATAAATGTATTGTTTATCAAGTAGTATGTGAGGTATGTGAGATTATCTTGTTTGCTTATTTTTAGTTTTAGAAATGTTGTTGAACTCCACATTATCTTGCTTTGAAGTCATTTTCTTGTTTTTATTGTCTCTTAAACTTTCTTTCTTTTTATTTCCAGTGTTAATCTAGGAAAATATACCAATTTTGGAATTAAGAAGACCTTGGTTCAAACCAATTTCACTATTTTTAACCATATTATCTTTAGCAATTTACTTAACTTTTAAAAATTGATTTCATCATGTACAAAATGAAGAAAATAATATTAAAATTTCATAAGGTTAACCTTTGTATAAATGAGGAAAATAATACTAACATCTCATGAGGATTTTTCGAGGGATTAAATGGGAGAATGGATGGAAAATTTTAGCTGAAATGTGTCACCAAGAAACATCAATAAATGGATTCAATTACTATTGCCAATATATGCCCTTACTTAAGCTTTTAAAGGAAAAATGTGCACAGGTTGAGGTTTTTTTTTTTTCAGGGATTAATACTTGTAATCATTGTGAGATATTAGAATAATATCCTTTTTTCATCCCTTATGCTCAACACAATGTTGAACACAAAGAAATAAACTCAGTAATTATTTGTTGAATGAAATATACTCAATTATTTGTTGAATGAATCCTTAAATTGAAAAACTGTGTAAAATATTTCCACAAACTATTCAACCTCAACTTCTAGGATGTTAAAGGTTCTATGGTGAATGGCAAACATAATCTATTTGAACAAGAATTATAAACATAGCAAATATAAACTACAGTGACATTTAAAAAGTACTTTTCTAAAATACAGTTCTATCATTTGTAGTTTCCCGGTGGTAAAATACTAAATCCCAGAGAGTTTTTCAGTGTTAAAATATATGACATTATGTAATACATATGAAATAATATTATAGAAATGATAATAAATGTGTGTTTATTTCATGCAATATCTATATATTCAGGCACACTGCACCTAGTATGAAGAAATATTTGAGAAATGTTGCTTCTAAGTGTTATTTTCACAGACTAATTATCTTTTTCCTCCATGATTTTACAATTTATTTTATGGGAATTTCTGAGAGCTCTTTTTCCTACATTACAATGTTAGCTTTTTCTTTCAGTTAGTGAAAATATCAAAATGACTTATATTTTGATGTGGAATAACAAAAAAAATGCTAGCCTGAAATTCCAAGACTCCTATAGTTTAATATTAACCAGTTAGAAGCTTATCTCCCACTTTTAATGTTTCATCAAAGCTTCCTCCAAACTGAACTTGTGATTACTCTTTACTTTGTGTTATGCTTTATCATTTATAAAGGAAATATTTTCCCCAGATACTCCTTCCATCTAGAAGTTCCACCAATATAACAAGGTCCTGATGAAATTATTTCTAAATAAATAAATAAAGTAAAAATCAGGTGTAGTCTGGAATCTTTTTTTTTCCAGGGGAGGGCTTACCAGGGATTGAACTCAGGGCACTCAACCACTGAGCCAACATCCCCAGTCCTATATTGTATTTTATTTAGAGACAGAGTCTCACTGAGTTGCTTAGCACCTTGCAGTTACTGTAACCGCTTTGAACTCACAATCCTCCTCCCTCAGCCTCCCCAGCTGCTAGGATTAAATGCATGTGCTACCACACCCAGATAGTCTTGTAATCTTTATTGCCTTAATTCCCATGACACTTGATCTGTGTCTCTACTGTATGAACTTTCAAATTTGCTTTAGATAGCATTTAGTTAAAATATATGTACCATCAAAAATGTCTTGATTATTAAATTTGAATCACAGAGTACTGAATAAATTGCATTACAGTCATATAATGCACATAAAAAGTATAAATAAGCTACAATGCAGTGCTGAATTCTAAGGATATGAAATTTACAAAATGTATTATTTTTTAACTTCTAAAATCTTTAACTCACTCATTTAAAGCTACAATTGATCCATACTTTTTTATCAATCAATAATAAATCCCAATTTATTTCTGGAGATTATAGTAATTATAAAATAAGAATCTGAAAGTTCCACAAATAACTGACTTCCATGATTTCCAAAATAATAAAAGTGAATTTGTCATATGGTATTAAAGAAGAATGTTAAAAAAATGATTTGAACTTAATAAAGAAAAAACTGCAGTTTTTAAATATTCATTTGAACTGTGACCTGATAGATAATTTTCTAATTGTGAAAAGAATGATCTTTGCAGCAATTTGGAAAAAAAAGGGAAACATAAAAAAGAGCATAAAAATCACCTGAAAGGTTATGAGTCATAAAATTAGTGACAGTTTGGTTTTTGTCTCTTCATCTTTTTTTCAGTATTTCTTGTCTTTGTCTCTTGCTATGATTTTCTCTGAACACATATGCAATGAAAGAGAGAGAACTATTAGTTTTGGTATATAACTAAATGTGAGCATGAAAATAGACTATCCAGAGAAGTTGGCATGCAGGGAGGAGGAACCCTGCTTCCTCTGACTCTTATCCCATGGACGTTGGTCATTTTAAGCAGGGAAATGCTATAATCTGATTCTGCTGTCGTGGAGATGTTTAGAAGTTTTATTTTGATTTAGATAAAAAGAAAAGGTTTGACGATGCTTGAAGAATGAATTGAAGATGAATAGCAGAGACTGCTGGCAGGGAGCCAAGTAAAGAGATTGTCACTGCAATCTAGAATAGAAATAATGAAGGTCTGGAATAAAGTAGGGCCAGCAACAATGGGATGGCAGGAGGGAATCATATTCATAAGATATAAGGCTAAGAAACATAAAACAGATGGAAATGGGTATGAATTAGATGAGGTCTTTAAGGAATGCACTGGGGTAAGGGTCTTTCTTAGATTTCTGAACCAGGTGACCAAATGGGTGATAATGCTTTTAGTATGAGTTGGGTGCTTGGAGGAAGAAGGAAAGCCACGAGCTTAATTCTAAACCTGTGGAATTTGCTGTGCCTATGAAATATCTATTATTCACTAGGAATCAGACTGTCCAGGTCTGTAGGCTATGTCTGAATCACACAAGGAGTGTGTGCATATGCGAATGTGTGACTGTACAGGTAGGTACACACAACCAGGTACATAATATGTACAGGATATTTGAAAATATGAGCATGTCTACAACTAATCAGAAATTATACTCCTTGTGATAATAAATAGGGAAGTAACTTTCTAAAAGGCAGGAAATAAATAGGTCAGTTTAAAATAATAAAATATAAGCTTTACTTATCTTAGCAAGCATTTGATTGTGTGTGGAGAAAGGAAATGATAGTTTACCTAGAATTTTTATCTTACCTGTTCAACAATATCTATTTATTTTATATAAATATATACTTATATTATTGTAATTATAAAGTTTATCTCAATTTTATTTGTAAACGTAGTATTTGGAAACTGTTGTATGCTAAAATGCCTTTTTTATTGGCAATGATCTTAACTGCCTTTGTTACTTTATTCATGATGCTTTTGTTTGATTTCAGGATTAGCTCCCTACACAAAACTAGTGATATATACTTCAGTTGCATTTTATAAATTGATTAAAACTATAACCATTATTATCACATTAATACATTGTATGTACTGTTATTTTTAGTCATAAAAATGATAAAAATTACATTGTAGTAATTTATCAAATAAAAATAAAAACCTTAACAAGTTCATTTTATAAAATAATGACTTAAAATGAGTCTCAAATGGACTTGGTTTAAACTAGCTGTCATACAAGATCTACAGACCCATTTTTTTATTGGAGCATGATAACTATACAGAGTGGTGATTTCATTGTGCCATAATTATACATGCACCTATCATTCTGATCAGTTCAATCCCCAGTACATCTCTTTTTCCTTCCCTCTTCCTTCTCCTTGACCTCTTCCTCCATCTCACTTGTCACCCTTCTATTTTTTATGAGATCCTCTCTTGTCTTTTTTCTATCTAGTTTATACATATGAGAGAAAACATATGACCCTTGACTATCTGAATTTGAATTATTTTGCTTAATATTCTCTCCAGTTCCTCCCATTTTCCTGCAAATAACATGATTTTATTCTGTTTTAGTTGAATAAAATTCAGTGTCTATTTGTGTGGGTGTGTATGTGTGTGTGAGCGTATATATAACATTTTCTTTATCAGTTCATCTGTTTAAGGACATCTAGGCTGGTTGTATGACTTAGCTACTGTCTTGCTACAAACATGAGTGTGCATATATATTTATAATATGTTGACCTGGATTTTTTCAAATAAATTCTGAGGAATAGTATAGCTAAATCATATGATATTTCTATTCTTAGTCTTTTGAGAAACCAAACCCCCATATTGATTTATAGTGGCTTCGTACTTATCACGTACTGAAGTGTTAGTCCTATGTTCTCTTGTAGCAGTTGCAAAGTTTCTGGTTTTTGTATTACTTTTTCTGGATGTGACAAAATACCCAACAAGAACATCTTAGAGGAAAAAGAGGTCTATTTTCACTCATTATTTAAGAGGTCCATGGTTGAACACCTCCATTGCTCTGGGTCTGAGATGAGGCAGAAATCATGGTGGAAGGGTGTGGTGGAGGAACATGGCTCAGTTTATTGAAGTCAGGAAGCAGAGATAATGTGTCCAGGGACAGGATAATTTTTTTCTGGGCATATTCCCAGTGAACTTCTTCTTCCAACAAAGTCCCAGGAGTCTATTCAGTTATCAATGGATTAACCCATTGATGAGGTCAGAGCCCTCATGATCCAATCATTGCCTAACAGCCCCACCTTTTGAACCCTGTTGTACTAGGGACCATGCTTTTAACACATGAGCTTTGGAGAAACACTCCAGATCCAGACCCAAACAAGACCCAATTTTTATACTTTAATGTAAGTTTCCTCACAAGGGACAACATTTAAAAAAAAAAATGATACTCAGTATACCTCTGGAAACATGCACAGATTTTACGTAGCTTATTGCATTTACACAAATATTCCCACAAACTCAAAATCCACATCACATCAATAAAAAATTCTGTTACTATTTTAAAAGAAAAACATCTGATATTTTGTATATTTGAAATTTTAATTTATAATATTCTGGAGGCATTTTTTGAAAGTAATAATTTGTTTCATGTGTTATCAGGGAAATAGACTATAGGAAACCCTCAAAAAACCAGATTATAAAAGATGATGTTGGAGAGAAGGCTAGGCAATTACAACCTGCATTTCATCATTATGACTTGCTTCTCTCAATTCCTTTTTACCTCAACTGTTTCAGAATTACTCACTTTTTTCTTTTGTAGTGAAGAGTGATAAGAGTTAGTTTGAGACAGTTTAGGAGGGAGTTCATTTTTGTGGGTTTTAGGATTCATCACTGGAGATGCACAATTTTAAGGTTTTGAGGAGAATAAAACCATGAGAAGATGGTCAGGAAAATTAATTTCATGGACTAGTACAAGACCAATTTACCTTAATAAAGACAATGAGGTATAAATAATGGCAGAAAAAGTTGCTGAGATGATATGAAGATAAATGAAAAACTATAGCAGTGGAAATTCAAATAGATTCCTTCCTGATGCCTGTCTTCCCTATCTCTTCCTTGTCTTTTACCCACTGTTTACACCACTGCCCTTGAAATCTAACCAAGGCTTTCAAACTGCACCCTAAAACCTTCCACCCTTCTTCCAATTAAAATCAAGTCTCCTCTCTTTCATGTTTTTATAAGTTAATATTTATGTGTTATTGGGCATTGTTACACTGTCCATTCCAATTAATCTTTATTATTTGTGCATATCCCTCATCAGTTTTTTGAAGAAGGAATTGCTTATACTCTTTGTTTTCCTATGTTATTTGCATGAAGTATTTTCCATAGTAAGTATTCAATGAATGTACTTGAATGATACTATATTCAAATTAATTAATTTTATACTATACTATCAGATGGAATGGAAGAAAATTAAGAAATATAGAAAAAGAAGTAGGTGTTAAACCTTGACTCAGTTCTGGCACAAGTTGGAGTTGAGTGTAGTTGGTGTCATGATGTAATGTAGACCTATAAGTTATATATTAATGAATGATATAGGTGAAATAATTAAAATACAACATTCCTTCTATTCTTATCAATTATTTAAAATTTTCTTATGAGAATGCAGCTATCTAATGTATTCGGATATGATTGACAGGCCCAAAAATTTTCTTGAAGTCATCAGGGAATAACATTTTTGTGCTCCTTTAGTCATGAACGTGATTTTAATTTGAAAAAATGATGTCTAATACTTTGATTTTGTCTCCCTTCTCTTTCTCCATCTACCAACAAACTGGATGTTTCCTCAGTCAGATATGTGAGGTACAGGGATAGTTTAGTTTAGTCTTTTTTTTTTTTTTTTTTCTTGACTACTATGCAACTTCAGCCCCTTTCAGGAGGGAGGAAGGGAGGGGAAAGGAAAAGGAAACCAGGAACACTTATATCTTGCTGAAAGTTTTCATCTCTCTTGGTCTCAAGAGAGTTTGAATTAACTCTTTCATGTTCCTTATTTTGATTAAGGAATCAGACTAAAGAATTCTGTGCCTAAAATTTTCATCTTGCTGATGTTGTTGTCTTCCTTTGTCAAAACGGGATTTTTACCCTCATATTGTGGTTCATCAGAGTTTGTAAACAAACTCTCTTTCTTCTAGTATAATATCTCCCCCAATTTTTTGTTAGTTTTGAAATATTTAATTGAAATATATTCAGTCCTATATTTCTCTTTGAATAGGTACAATTCTGATCTTTTGAAAGTAGGTTTGCTATACCACTGGAACTATGACATTTTTCTTTCTCTGCCACCAAAGCAGATAATTAGCTAGGTTTTCAAGCCTCTAGCTTTACATCTAAGAATAAGACATTTGAGAGTATCTCAAGAGATTAAAAGAGAACAGACAAATATACAAAACTTGTAGCTATAGGTAGCTTGAAGCAGAAGGTATCAATGAACTAACACTTTTTTTGAAAAGAAAAAATCCCTGCATGACTTTCTATGAGGATATCTTTCACAAACCTTCTGTATTGCTCTTTGTCTCCCCTTTATAATCCCCTTTATTTGTGGGTCAAATAATAGTGGGAGAGGTTCTCTTACTTCTCTTCTACTTACACATTTAATGTTGGTCTTATAGTTGCTTTTAGTTTTTATTATATTCTGTTGACATTGCATTGAATATTGGAGCAGGAATGATGCCATTTAAACATTATGTTATACATTCCTTCAGTTTTAAGATTATAAAACTTGATTAATTTAGGGAAATGAGTAGATATTTCCTACTTTCAAACCAACAAGTTAGTCTTAGTTTTATGCATGTTAGTAACAGACATAAGACTTCTGGGATAGAAACAATTTGTTAATCATAATCACAGTACTCACAGCATCGGAAATATTGTGCTGATTTTTAAGCTCTGATTTCCAAAGGTGACATGAAAAGAGCCAGAACCCTTAGTTGAGAGAACCCAAGTATTTCTAATGTGCAGTTGATTTGCATGTCCTTTGCTTCTGAGGGACATGTCAGCACTGTACAGAAGAATATGCATACCTGCTCATTGTTACAGAGTAAACCCCTGCTTCCCTCTTTCCAGCTACTTACTATGCAAGTCAGTATCAAGGGGAAAAAAAAAAAAAAAAAAACAGGATAAAAGGGTAGTAAGCTCTTCATTTGAAGTCAAACAAAGTTAAAAAGCGGCACTGAGGATTATCTCTTAAAACAAAAAGGAGGTTTATCATATAAGTATATAAATATCCATTTGAATTTTATATTATATTTAAAGAATTAAATATATCAATGTAAATTGAGGAAACAATTTGAATTTAGGGATTAGAGTTTATATCATTTTTTCTTTGTGTAGTTTAAGTTCAGTGTAAATCAATATATTAGTCTGTAGTAAGAAGGAATCGACCTGTAGGGCATACATAACTTAAAATTTCATTTTTTTATGGTAGTGAATGATAGCATACTCATATAATTAAAGGAAGATTTGGAGTGCTTATTTGAAGGTGATACAGTTCTATTAAAATAGGTATTTTGGATTAGGAGACTAAAATTACTATGGGATCATGGGAATTGATAGCATCATGGTTTTGATATTTGATAACTGGTGTTTTGTGTTGAGTAAAAAAAAAACATTAAATTATCTCATCTATTATAGTCTAAACTACATTTTGAGAAATCTGTAGTGCTTTATTCAATGTAAGGTCTATATTTACTCATTGAGATAAAATAATTTGGGAATCCCACAAAACCTAGTGTCACGATCAACAAAATGCTCCCGGAGTCCTTGAATAACAATCACTTTTATCATTTTATTCTAATTATTATATTTAAAAACATTAACTCCTTTAAAGAGTTTCTTGTAATAGTATTCCATTTCACCCCATCTTGTTCTTGTTCAGGTACATTTATTTCCTTAACCACTAATTGTTGTAATAAATAGTTCCCTAAACATTTATCACAGATTGATTTCTTCACATGGATTTTCTAGCTTACACTACACTGCCAAAGCGATTTTAAAATGTAACTGGTCCCAAAACTTCAGTGATTTAATAGATAAATGAAAACTCTATTTTTCCAGTTTTTCTGTGAAATACTCTGTGTCATTAAATTCCCTCACCTATTGTCTCTTTGGTGTGCTCTTTTAATCCTATAATTAAAGATTTTATGCTTTACTATTGAAAACAAATTTCTTTTAACACAGGTTTTCTTTAAGATAAGGTACCAGTTTCTCAATTTCCATTGTGCACTGCTGTTTTGGAATATAAACATAAATATTATATTGATGCTTGCTTTGAGTTTTGGCTACTTAAATTATGTCAGATGAAACTATATATGTCAGCTAATTCAGAGTACAGAGTGTCAGCTGAAAACCAATAAACAATGAAAAGTTGATAATTAGGGCAACATTGTCTTTCTCCTCCAACTCAGAGACCACTGAATAGTACAGACCACCAAGTTTTCATCTACCTCAGGGGCTTTGGAGAACATCAGTTTTGCTACTAAAGATTGCTATGAGTTATATTTTTACTTTTTTCCAATGTCAAGGCTTACATGTTGTAACCACTGAATAATCATTTGTTGGTAATATAATATTCCAGGGATAGATGACATCTCTTAACCATCCTAGAGAATGTTCTTCTCTTGAACATGTATAATCAGTAATGTATATGATTTGCATATATGTATCCAAATGCCCACATATTATACCATTAGGAAACAAGTGTGTTTTTCATAGAAAAAAGTTTCTGATTATTATGTTAATTACAAATATTCACTTCCTCAGTCACTAGAAAATATTGTATTTTAGCCCATTCATAAAACAGAAAAAAAGATGCACAACATGCATAGGTGGGATGATTCTTCTGCTGTTTTTCCAACTGCAGTTTAGCCACCTACTATGTTCCCATTAGTGTCACTGTCTATGGTAAGCTATGCTAATAACTATGGCAGGGAACATGAGCTGAGGAAAAGAACCAATTGGTTCTTGGTCTGAAATGAGGGTTTGCCTTTGTTTGGAAGGTGTTCTGTCTATGACTTTACTCTGTGGTGACTGGTAGGAACTACATTAATTTATCCTCTGGCCTTTTGGAATCCAGTTGATTCAGCCAATAGTGAACACCAACCGTATTGAGAACAGTAAAGAAACAAAATCGAGGTGTTTTCTTCTGCATGTCGTATGCAAGCATATGCCTCTTTGACTCAATGTTAAGGGCGCCTAGCTGATAGCTTTTTACAATGCATCCAGTCTTCTCTGTGAGTTCTTAGAACTATTTTCTCTTCTATCCCTTAAGTTCTAAAAGTGCATCTTTATTTTGTTTTCCCCATGAGCAGCTGAGATAAGGACATGAATGTTAGTTTACTTAGGAGTTATATCAAATCATCAGAGACAAGAAAATAGGAAAAATCAATAAAAGTTATATTACTAGTCTCGTTAAAATATTGGCAAGAGACCAAGGCTGCTGGAGACCCCAGAAAGGACTGGTGTAGAATCTTCCTCAGGGTTTACTCTTTGAATGATGGAAAACTTGGATAGTTATACATAAACTCCCACCCTACTCTGCCTTTCCTAGAGAATTAATTCCCCTGATCCTACCTGAAATTTTGAAACTCATAGATTTCCAGTGGTTGCAGATAAATTCTTGAAGTGTAAAAATAAAATGGCTGGCACTGTGCTGTCTGCTGCAGAAGAACTGAAACCTACCTCAGGTGGACTAAAGAAAAGTAAAATAGGGCACCAGGCACATCCACTGCAGAACTGGATCCCTTTTACTAGCTGCAGGGAACCCCACCTTCCCTGTGATTGTCCTATTCTCTGACTAAATCTTTCAAATAGATCACTTACAGAATTATTTTCACCAAGCTAGCCCATTTGAGTGTATTATATGTTTTTTCCTGGGACCTTACAGATACTTCCTTTGTCAGTAATGGTTGATGATATGACATGTGTTACCAAATACCAGCAGTTAGCTCTTTCTTTTTCACCTTTGACTGGACTCTACTAAACAACTCAGTACTCAAACCACCTCCTAAATACACTACTGGGAGAAATGGGTGGATTATATTTTATTAAAATGTGTCTGCTTTTGCCAGGCTTTTTGTCTGTATAATGAATAAATAATATAAATGTGCTCAGTGGAGCATTGAGGTAGAGGAAGTCCTGGTGGTAGAACAAAGACAAAAAAAAAATGAAATCTCTAAAGAGCCCACTGCCCTTGAAAGGAGAAATACATAATATTAATTTGAAAAATTCAACTCTGACACTGTAAAACTAAGGACATACAGACATCATATTTTTAAGTATTTCTTATAATAGAAAATTTTTATGTAATGAAGTCCTTTGAGGTCTAATTTCAATTACAAAAGTATTTCTAAAGATGTAGGTTTATTAAACTTAGGAAGGTACCATATGTCTTTGTTTGGTAAGGTATCTAATCAGAATGTTTTGAAGAAACATTTTTCGTTTACTATAATCAACATGAGGATTCCTTTGTTATTCAAATATTACAAAGTGCAACACTACAAATTATTGCACAATAGTTTGTGGTAAGGAAAATATAACATTATATCTAAAACAAATTAAGTCCTTCATGATATTTTCATTTTTTTTCCACTGTAGAAAAATGCTGTTCACTAGTAGAATAATTTAATAAAGAGCAAATCCCTATTTTGGTTTGTAAACAATTTCTTTACATATTTTGCTAGGAAGAACAGCTGCCTTTTGCAATGTGATCCAGTGTTTCCTTATAGAAGTGGAAGGAGAGGTCCATAGAAAATAACTGTAAATATTGTAAAAGTGGGCACATAGCTAGCAAAGTCAAGGAGATAAGGTTACATATTGAACTTTATTTTTTCTATCACATACTAGGATTTATTTTTATGTTAAATGAGTTGCAGTGTAAGTTGTTGCTATTAAAACTATGCTTCATAATACTAAGACTTATTGCCTCTTCCTTTGAGAAAGTTACTATTACAGAAACAAACTTCAATAAGCAGAATTACTTCCTCCTTGACAGAAAGATTGATAAATATATTTTAGTGGTGGTTTTCAATTTCTTTTGTATTTTGCTTAAGCAACATTACATTATAAATTACTTAGTTTATTTCCATATCATAATATCTAAAAGAGTACTAGAATCTGAAATAAATTTTAGTGGTGAGACTGAATTCATAGAAGATAGAAGAATCAATGAGATTAAAGTAGCCTAAATAATAGGTCTAATATAAGTAATAGGTCTAGAGTATAAAGCTGATTCTCATTCACAGAATTTCTTACTCATTAATATATCCATTGATCAAAAATGTTTGAGCACATACTTTGAGTCAAGTTCTGTTATAGGGTACAGATAAAGATTAAGCAAATATCATGAATCTTTTCTCATTGATAATGCAATTTAATGAGGAATACTTATGATAACAAAATAGTCATACACCTATTTAATTACACATTAACAATTGCTTATAAATTTTGAATATATAAAAAGCATGTCTGTTATAGTTTGAATACAAGGTCCCCCCCCCACCAAAAAAAGTTTTTGAACTAATGCAGGAATATTTGGAAATGATTGGGCTGTGAGAGCACTAACCTAACCAGTCCATCCTCATTTGAATGGGCGGGGTGGTAACTGTAGGTAGGTGGGTTGTGGTTGGAAGGATGGGTCACAGGAAGGGTTATGCTTCCCTGCACACTGATCTCCCTTACTCACTGTCTGCCTCCTGACCCTTCAATGACCTGAGCAATTTTCTTCTGCTGGTCACTTCCCCTATCATGTGCCACCTCCTGTTGTACTCAGAGCAATGGAGTCAGCCATCTATGGACTGAGACCTCTGAAACCATAAGCCCAAAATAAATTTTCCCTTTTCTAAGTTGTTCTCAGGTATTTTGGTCACAGTGATGCAAAATCTGACTACAACCATTTAAAAAGAAGAGTTGAAATTATGTAGGGGATCACTAAATTAAGGTCTGTTGGGCAAGTACTGAAGTTGATTAGGATCAACTACAACTAGGTAGTTGCTGAAAAATTCTGAGACAAGGAAAATGCAAATGGCCTGATGTGAAATGAATCACTATCAGTATAGTAAAAACACAGAAAAAGAGGAAAAGAGAGATTCAAAATGCTTGGAAAGGTGATCAGGTGCCAATTCTCACAGAAATTTTAGGTTTTGATAAGAATTGTGCTCTTTAATTGGAAAATTTGCATTTTCAAAATGTTTTTCTCAGTACCATGTACAGAACTATTCTAAAGGCCAATAAAGTATAAATGATTGCTCATAAGGGTACAGCTTAATTGGATATGTGAAAGACTACATTCAGAAGGAAAATGTAGACAGAAAAAGAATGAAAGGATTTAGGAGCTATAGTTTGGAAATAAATCCAAAGGAACTTAGTGATAAATTGAATAAAGAAACATACATCTTCAAATATGATTACTGTGTTTTTGCTTTACAGAAAGTAAGTTCATAGCATCCCAACCATTAATACAGAACTCTGTAGAGGATGGAATTTCTGAGTGGATAAATTATACATTTAATTTAGAATATATTGAGCTTGAAGTAATTTTGACATATGCAAAGAGACATTTAATATGCAGTTGGTTATGTTGGTTCTTAGATTAAAAGAAAACTCTGGACCAGAGTCATATATTGAAAAATATCTGTATAAATATTGCAACTGTGGGTAAAATTTTCTCTGGAGACAGTCTGAAGAGAAAGGATAAGTGGTCTTGTACTATATCTTGATATATGTCAATATTAGTGTTTGGTAGAGGTGAATGAGTCTTTACAAGAGCCAAAAATTTGGAGTAAATTAAGACACATGATTTCAATGGAAGCAAAGAGAGGTGTTCAGAGAATAGGTGCTTGGTTCTGACAGAATAGTGAATACTGCTCAAGATGACAATATTTCAAAGCAACATTTAATTTAGAAATATAGAGATCATTTAGTGACTTCAGTGAGAATTATTTACATTAGGTACAGTAGACTCCTGCATGCATTGGAGCTGATGAACTCAAATCGCTATGTAGAAATAAATTTTGAAATATTTGGCTCTATAGGGCAGAGAGATATAACATATTTAGCTAAATCATACTTCAACAATAATATGAGGCAAAATAAGTCTTTTACATGAGAAAATATGTAATTAAAAGAATTTAGTCATAACCAATTCCTCTAAGTTTGGTCACTTTAGAAAAAATTATATGCATTTATAATAATGCCAAAATATGCATACTGAGCTCTTAAATGACCATGCAATACTTTGATCTTGGAATGTTTTAACCATAAACATAACTTATAGCTCTGAGTAAGGAAGGAAGAAGTAGTTACCAAGAATAAACCTGATTATTTGTCAAATGAAAGAGGAACTAGTACATCATGAAATAATTTTTCATAAAAATGAAGAGCTCCAGGAAAGATGCGAGTGCTTCCAAACCAGTTTCAGAAAGGCACTTCATGCCAAGGGGAAAATGGTTTTTCAAGGGGAAATCTGTAATTGACTTTTCCTGTTGTCAGTAGTGGATCCAAAGATTCAGTATTGTTTGGATGTTTTAAAAGTATTAAACATTGATTTCTCACCTTAGTTTTGAGTGCCACATCTGTTTTATTGAGTTTTTCATACACAATGGCTCAGATCCTCATTATGCCACTCATTTGGGTTAATCTGTACTATAAGTCTTCATTCCACACTGAGTATAAACATCATCATTTTCTTGATCTCTATCATTATTTTTCATTTTCTTCCAAATTGCATTCTCTCCTCCCACACATTTTTCTTTGTAATAATTTACTAATATAGTTCTAATCATCCCTGTAATTCTATATTGTTTGTTTTTTAATTAAAAAAATTGAAAGAAAAAGAATATTGCATAATTCTTATATATTTTTTCAGTTTTCAATCATGCATTATTTAAAGTACTTAGGATCAAATAAACTTGAAGTTCTTCTATTTAAATCTATCAGGGAAGGAAGGTACCACAGTCATCTCAATTAGAAGACACCTTAGTTTTACATTTGTCAAGAAAAAAAATTCCACAGCTCTATTTTTAAACTAATTTCTATGTTTAAATGTATTTATCATTAGAAAATCTGAATTTCATAATTTCTTAAACATAATTGTCTTAAACTTTATTCCATTTTGAGATAGAAGCATTAGCATTAATCATTAACAAAATGTCTCTTCATGTCTTAAATCTTACACATTTCTAACAATTTCTTCTCCACTTTTCATATCTCTTATATATTTATATTTAAATTTTTTAAGTTGTAAATGGACCCAATACCTTTATTTTATATATTTGTTTTTATGTGGTGCTGAGGATCGAACCCAGTGCCTCACATGTGCTAAGCAACCACTCTACCACTGAGCGACAACCCCAAACCCTTTCCCATATATTCAACACTTTTTTTTTAGTATATCTATTCCTACATCTTTTTCTGTCTCCAGAATTAGTCATATCTTAGCTCTTTTAATGTGTATGTATGCAAGTTTAGGTACACACATGTAGAGTAAGAAAATCTTTTGATATATTTGTGTTTTCTCTCATATTATATTCCCTCCCCTCTATCATTTATTCCCTTCCTTTCAAAAATTGTGTGGATTTTTTGAACTTTGTTGCCTCGAGGGAGGGATATCTTATAGTGTTTAAGGAATTGACTGTACATTTCTGGCTTTTGTTTTCTATAAGGGCTAAGTGTTTTGTAGTCTCTGCTGTCAATGAGAAAGGTGCAGGAAAAGGAAAGCACTTCTGGGAACAGGCTAAAGAAGATGCCCAAAGCTTAGAGGAGAGATGAGGGTCTGAAAGGTGAGATGGGATGATATGGGTGTCTTTTTTTTTGTACTCCACAGAGATTAAGACATTTAAGACTATTAAATATCTACTTTGCAATTTAGGCACTGAGTTTCCTGGTTTATCAAGATATCTCTGGTCGATATATACAAAGAACCAAGTTACTAGATCTAAGAGAATGTGTGCATTGAGACAGTATGTATCCCAGTGGGAGCCACTGAGTTCCCAGCTGTAGGAAATTCACTGAACATATTGGACACCTCCATAGTGACTGATTAAATTTTGCATCTGTCAAGCATAATGGAGGATATGGAGTTATAACTAATTTCATTTAATAAAACAAGTGCAAATTTTAATTCATTACACTTAAAACATTTTTCTAAGTATTTGATGGGTAAATATAATTTTTTTTTATTTACTTATTGATTCATTGAACACAAATGGAGTACAGCTATTGTTTCACTGGTTGCACACAAAGTAGAGTCACACCATCTGTGCATTCATACATGTGCACAAGGCAATGGTATCTGTCACACATTCTGTTATTAATTTTACCCCCCCACCTGCCCCC
>JAJEJO010000179.1:622862-633038 GCA_020662805.1 Glaucomys volans
CCTCTATGCTAGCTATCTTTCCTCCATTCTTGCCACCTTTCCCCCCGCATTATGCATCATCATTCATTTATCAGAGAGACCATTTGGCTTTTGGATTTTTGGGATTGGCTGATCTCACTTAGCATAACAGTTTCCAACATCATCCATTTACCTACAAATGCCATAATTTTATTCTTCTTTATGGCTGAGTAATATTCCATTGTGTATATATACCACAGTTTCTTTAGCCATTCATCTACTGAAGGGCATCTAGGTTGATTCCATAATCTAGCTATTGTGAATTGAGCAGCTATGAACATTGATGTGGCTGCATCACTGTAGCAATCTGATTTTAAGTCCTTTGGGTATAAGCCAAGGAGTGGGATAGCAGGGTCAAATGGTGGATCCATTCCAAGTTTTCTAAGGAATCTCCACACTGCTTTCCAGAGTGGCTGCACCAACTTGCAGTCCCACCAGCAATGTATGAGTGTACCCTTTTCCCCACATCCTCGCCAACACCTGTTGTTGCCTGTGTTCTTGATAAAAGACATTCTAATTGGGGTAAGATGAAATCTTAAGGTGGTTTTGATTTGCATTTCTCTTATAACGAGTGATGTTGAACATTTTTTCATAAATCTGTTGATTGCTTGTATATCTTCCTCTGTAAAGTGTCTGTTCATTTCCTTGGCCCATTTATCGATTGGGTTATTGGTATAATATTGATAGGATATTTATGTATACTTTTCCACTCAGTTATTGAGAACTAGCAAAACTATCTTCCTTCTGTTTGTATTTGTTTCAAGACTGATTCCTTGTTAGACCTACGTCCTTGTTCCTAGAGCTGAATGACATGGCTCACTCCTGTTGTTCCAATCTAGTATCAACTAACACCCTACCTTCTCATCAGGACCTTCATTCCTCTCACACAAAGTCATTCTTTGTTAAATATAGCATGTGCTATACACTAATTTATCTTCTTAATTTATCAATATGCTTCTATATTATTTCAACCAGTGCTTAGAAAGTAATCCCCACACTTTCTACTGTGTAAGCCAATTCCATCAGGTCTGCACGAATATTGGTTAAATTATTGGACACTGACCTCTGTCTCTGCATACTGATAAAGTTCATGACTGCCTCCATTTATTATTTCTCCTTTTATAATTCCTTACCTCAGGTTATAAAATCTTTTTAGACTCCATAGTGTAGATGGATTTTCAATCTAAGAGAGTTCCATTCCTAGGTTGTAAAACATGTAAAATAAAAAAAGCCATCTTATTTTTTTTCTCAGATTATTTATATAAACTCTACCAGGGCACTGATACTTTGTTAGTGTGGACTTAGTGAAAGGCTGATTAAGATAAAGAGAAGATAAGATTTATCAAGACATTAAAAGAAGCTCAAGTTTTGTGCAGTTTTCCGAGGCAGATTGCTATTTAAAAGAGTTAATGAACTAGAGGTATATAATTCTGAGAAACAGATACAATTAAGCAAGGTATTGATTTACCCATTAGAGGACAATTAATCATTTTTGTTGTAAGCAAAATGAGAAACTTTGGTTGTTAATCAGGAATTTTGTTGCATTCTAGTTTTAGATTGCAAGGTTAAATTATGTTTTTTTTTCTTCTGCAGTAATTCTACAGATATTTATTTTAGTCCTGGAACAAATTAGACATAGATAGCAAGAATTTCTGTGAATATGAAGAATGGTGAATCATAAGATATCCCTTAATGAAATATAGAAGTGATAATAATTATTATTAATTTTATTTATAGTTCCAATGAAGGAAAGAGAACGTGGCATCTATGGATTTTCTCTAACCTCAGAATCTTCAGGAGTGAAAGATTTCATAAATTTCAACTTTTAGTGGTAGATGGTTTTTAGTTAAGCCTCCATTTTTCTTGGCATAGAACAAGCAGGGAATGTACCTTGTTTTACTCTTTGCAGTACATTAGAAATTCAAGCTTTTCTGCTTTATTCTGATGTAATTAATAATTTCCCATTGTCACTCAGCATGTACATAGGCAAGCATGTGTGTGCACGCAAACACATAAATATACACATACCTTCAAAATTTCACAAAACAGTACATGTCTTCACAACATAATATATATTTTCTTAAAGTTGATGTCATATTTTAAATGCTAGAACATTGGTAATGGTTTCTGAGAAAAATCTGTTATGTATTGGGGAAGGGATTGTTTTGTGTGTGTCTCTATATAGGTATGTGTACATGTATGGGTCAGATAACATTGAGTTGCAAGGCATTCACTTGTTATTAGAAAGTCTTTGTTGATTTTGGTGTTTTGGTTATTTTTGTTTGTGTTTGCTTTTTTTTTTTTTTCCAGAGTAGATACTAATGTGGAAGAGCTAAGATTAACATTCTTCGGATATTCCCTTTCTGCCTTTATGAATTATGAGAGTTTTTTTACTAAGGATCAAGGAAAGGGCATCAGTATACATTTTAACTGATGATAATTAGTAATTGCAACACTCATTAATTCCAACTAACTGTATATTTTTCAGAAATTATTTGATTAATTACAAATAGTTAAGAGTAAAGGTGTTCTTTCAGTTTGATCAGTTGGGAAGGGTTTGCTGGAAGTGGCCTGCCTTGTCGATACTGACTTATTTATAGGGGTATGCTCTGAGACAATTAGCATTCTATGATTTAGGGTTTAAAATAGTTACTTTGTCACACTGCAATTACTATAGCTAAAAAGACTAAATCACAATTAATTCATGTTGTCTTATAATGACCCATATAAATCTTCTTTTAGTAGATGTAGGAGAAAATAAGAGTTTCAGAAGATTGAACACACACTTAAATTATTCAAACATGCAAGTTTATGACATGACCAACAAATTTCTGTGATTCTCCACAGTAAATGATCTAGTTGTTCTGAAGACTCTGCCTACAATCCTAACTCTTTGGTATTATTGTTACTAAGCCCATTACTGATTTATGCTCTTAAGAGTTAAACATCAAGAAGAGATTGTGAATATTCACCCTGGAAGATTTAGTGACATGATTCAAGATCTATTGGTGGGTTAGTCATGACTTCATTACCTATACTCAGGTAGAATACTGACTTGAGTAATTAAGATTTGCAACCTTAGTCTTTCTGATGCTTACTATCATTTAAAACCAGCAGTGTTTTTCACCAATTGGGTTTAGTACTCACTAACGATTCTTACCTGAATCAAGTATTTCATTAGAGAATTAAAAAATGTGATATTCTAAATAAATCATACTTTCAACCTTTATTAGGTGATATTCTTCTGTTGTCAGACTCTCAATTTCTCTTTAAGAAAAAAATGGGGAAAAAATGGTAAATGATTTAATTTGGGCCTTAATTATGGACTTTTAGAACAAGGAGCTAATGCCACATTTTTACCAATGGCGATTAATGAGTTTTCCCCCAGTATTAAAATATACTTCTAATTCAATCCAGTGCTCTTTTTGCTTGTAAGTAAATCTTGCTTTTCACAAACATGTCAAACAGCATTAGAAACATTGAGTGATTCAGTTTTTCTCTTCTTTAATCATTATTTCAGTGGTTGGTTTAAATTTAAATTTATCTAGGGAAATTTGATTTTTCCTCAGTAAATTCCCTGTGGGGAAAAAAATAGACATTTCTAATTCTCTCATTTTTCTTTTCATAATATGCTTTGTAGAATCTTTTATTAAAAAGAACAATGGAAATTAGTTTTAATGAAGTATTACTCTGAACAACTTTATGACATTGACAAGATCACAGAGTGGTTATAAATTCAGTGGGTAAAGTAATTAAATTAAAATAGGTATTGAGAAGCAAAGAACTCTGGATGAGACAGATAATAAAATATGAAAAAAACGAAGTAGTTCTGCACTACTTACCTATGTTTCTTTTTCTTTTTTTTCACTTCATTACAAATTAAACTAGATTTTAAATTTATAAATAAAAAACTATTTCTGATTTAATTGTAATCTTTGTTTTGATATAACATTTGATATGACTTTAGAAATGCTTTTATTATTGTTCATAGGAAAGAAAAGAATAAAATTAATGTTAGTGACTCTGGATGTTAACAATTAATGAAATAAGAGAAAAATTGAGGATAAAAAGAAAAAAGAAAACAAATGGGGTGTCAGAGACAAAATACAGTTGTATTTTGGAATAGCTAGGCAATCAGGAAAGAGTAAATCCATGAAGTAATTAGAATTATGCTCCTCAGAAAATGGATTGACCCTAGGAATGCATCAATGAGTGACATGTGTCCAAGTAGACACTAAATGGATCTCAGAATAAATTCCTCAATTAACATGAATATGAGATTCAAAAGTTTCAAGATTTTTTAGCATCTGCTGAAAGTTCTGAAATTTATTTTATTTGAAATTAGAATAATTGACAGATTTTGGAGCATGTGAAAATCTACTCTAGAAGAAAATTTAGACTAAAATATTGTTTCTCTTGAATCAGCCATTGGTGGCCAAATTATAATAGGCAATTTGAATGTGGGATAGAAATACATTTCTGCTATGAAACTCTATTCAAAATACTGAGGACTAAAACTGATTTCAACAATAATGTTCTCACTGCTTTGTTATAAAATTTGATAATCCCAGCATTTATGTGCTCTCAAAAGGTTTTCTCATATTGAAACACCACTGTGTACTTTGTGAAGAGCAGCACACTCAGAATTTACCATCCAAACTTACAATTTTTTCCTCATTCTTTTAGAAAAACTTTGACCTGTTTCCTAACTCCAACTTCAAATTTATTGTCCCTAGCAAAGCAGAGAATAAAAATTATGACGGATACCATTTAAGAATACACTGTAATAAGGATTTATGGGCTAAAGGGCCTTTCCTTTCTCATGAGATTCATATCAGGCAAAAAATTCTATTATTTTTGCAAAGATTTTATCACATCCTAAAGATAATTCCTAAACTTCTTCCAAAGAATATCCTAAAATCATAAATTGACCCAACTGTCAATTATCTGTATCCTTATATTTTCAGATATTGAGTCTCAAACAATCATTCAACCTTGGTTTTCTTAGATCTTTGAAAAAGAATGTGAGCTTGAATTCATTGTATAAATTTACTCTTTTTCTCTACATGATTAACTTATACCACAACATGTTGAATTAGCAGTTATCAAGAATAATTTGTGGAAATTTAATCCAAGAAAGGAGGTGGGAAATACAATATGAGAGTTCCAATTTGCAAAAATCTCTTCAGTAGTTTTAGCTTATATTATTTTTTCTTCCTACAAAACACATACAAGGTGCTTGGATGTAGCTCAGTGTACAGGGCTTGCCTACCATCATGAACAAGGTGCTTGGTTTAATCCCAGGACCAAACACACACACACACACACACACACACTCTCTCTCTCTCTCTCTCTCTCTCTCTCCCCATGTGTGTGTGTGTATGTGTGTATATGCTATTATATATGTAAAACCTGCACTATATATATGCTATTATATATGTATGTGTGTACATGTAAAAATGTTAATTATGCATTATGATATAGAAAATATAAATATACATATATTTCATATACACATTCATTTTATAAATGTGGTTTAAATAGACAAAAAATAGTGTCTATTTTATTTAGACACTAATCTTTTTTTTATTGGAAAGAATTTATATTTTACCTTGTAGACAATAGAGAACCATTGAAACATTACAAATAGATTAGCAACATTATTAAAGCCCTCCTTTAGGATAATTAATCTGTTTGAAAATAGAATTATTATTCATTTGCTTGTGAATACATATTGCCAGATATAGAATAGTCAGTTGGCAACTTTTTTCTTCCAGTATTGTATATGTAGCATATAAGTGCATTTTTCCTGTGGACCCCCTATATAGGACAAGTTACTTTTCTCTCACTACTTCTAAGATTCTTTGTCTTTAGTTTTTGATACTTGATCATAATGTGCCTTGGTGTGAGTCTCTTCGGGTTTACCCTTCTTGGAGTTTGTTGAGCATCTTGAATTTGTAGATTAATGCCTTCCCTTGCATTTGGGAAGTGTTTTCCAAATAATTCCTGGATCCTTTCTTTTGATCTTCTCCTTCTTTAATTTCGACAATTCGTAAGTTGATCCACTCAATGGTAGACACTAATCTTTTAAATGTCGTTTGATATAATACTTGGGTTGGAATAAATTCTACTTTTCACAATCTAAAAATAAAATAGGGATATCAATAAATTTCTAAAAGTTATGAGATTACTAAGATCACCATATTTATAACTATAAAAATATTTATACTTTACATTTTTGTGTTTTCTAATATTGTCATAGAAAAAAAATTCATCTTTAAAAAAATTTTGTATGCTTTAAAAATGTCCCAAATTCACAATTTAGGGGACTGCAGTTGCTTTTATGTGTTTGTCTTTGTAAAAATGAAATTTGTTGTGCATATTTCCACCTTAATTGGGAATGACAGAGTAAGGTGAAACCAGGTTATGATTAAAAAAATCTTATAAGTAAAAAGAAAACTGATTTAAAAAAAAACGCTACATGTTTTTAAATTTTTAAAACACTCAGTATCTTTGGATTCCCTTTGAGATTTGGTGTCATGTTTTTAACATTGGTTTTAAAACTACTTTGTTCAAGTGAATGTGAATTTTAATAACAGCAAAATTACATACTAAAGTCCAGTTTTATTCCAGATGGAAAGAATTTGAAAAAAGGTTCTCATTTTTAAAATAAATGTAAATTATGTCTTTCCTTGGTGCTTAAATTAGAACCTCTGACATTTAACTTTGTTGGATAAAATATAGTTGATGATTTCATGACAGCCAGACAAAATTTATCTTATTCAATAACAAAAAATTTATATATTTTCAATGTAAATATACTCATTTTGTTTTTTAACTACCTTCTCTTTATCTTTCTCTCTTTCTCACTATTTCCAATCGCATTCTGTCATCTTAAAGAGGCTCCTTTCTCAAGGGCTGGGGATGAGACTTAGTGCTAGAACCGATACCTAAGTCTGTCTGAGGACCAGGGTTCAATTGATCCCCAGATGTGTAATGAAAAAGAAAGAGAAGGGAAAAAAAAAAAGAAAAGAAAAAAGGCTCCAGCCTCACTTCTCTTGTTCTCTGAAGCAAAACTCTGTAAATATGTTGCCTATTACCACTTTCTTACTTATAGCTCATTCTTTGGTCACTAACGTTTGGTGTCTAGTGCCATTATTTTGCAATTGTATTCATATTGTCAAATACAATAGACTTCTGAGAACAAATTACAAATATTCTAAATGAAGGAATCCTCTTTTCCTGCACGATATCCTGATGCTTTCCTGAGTTAGGAGGAGAGTGTATTCTCATTCTACTTCACAGTGGACTTAAACAATCAGCTATCATTACTTATGACTTAATGTTGATTTTTTTGGTTCCAGCTCTTATACTGCATGTATCATATGACCTACATGGACTCCCACACCTAAGCTCACAGATTTAAGCTCTACATCTGATCAGATTTGGTTGTAAGTAACTAAGCTCTGGCTTCGAGGTCTCTATTTGTTTATTTAACCTGGAAATATCCTTGAATTCTTCCCTATCTCTCTACTTCCATATCCATTCTATCCTCAAGTCCTTTTAGACCTATTGACAAATTATCTCAGACCTATGTGCCTTTTAAAAATTCTGTGTCTTCACTCTCTTGTAAGAAACCATAATTTCTTTCTTAAGATTACAATAGTGAGTCTAGCAATTTCTATTGCTGTCTTTTCTGTTCTCTGCGCTTTTCAACCAGTTCTGCAAAGAGCAATAGTCATTTTCTTTTAACATTGAAAATAATGTCAAGTGATTTGCCTGTCTAAAGTCCTTCAGTCTTCTTGATGTTTTAGAATAAATAAAAAATTGTCCACTATAGTTCACAAGTTGCTATGTAATCTGGCTCTTATCTATTTTCTGCATTTTTAACATACTTCTCATCTACTCCTTCATTTGAGTCATATCATACTAGCCTATTCTTTGAAACACTCAAGTAATTTTCTCTGATCTTGGTCATGGTTTCTGTTACAAGCACTTCTAGGATTGCTGTTCTCCCAGATGAAATCTCAATTTAAATCTAAGCTCTTCATAACTTTTTCTGACCCTTTCCAAAGTGCACGCTCCAAGAACCATCTTTTGCAACATCCTGCTTATTGTATTTAAGGAAATACTTGGATCGACATATACAATCATCTTGCATATTTCTTTGCATGTACTTTAAGGTATCAGTACTTAAAGCAATTTGAGAGTTGGAACTGTGTCTGAATTATTTACTGTTGTGGTTCTTTCCTGGTCTAGTGCTTGAAAATATATTAAATATTTGTTAAATGAGTCAATAGATAAGCATGTGTTTAAATGTAACAGTAATTTCATAATAAAATCAGAGGCAAATTTTGTCATTGTCCTTATTTGCATGTGCTTACTTTAAGAAACCATGTGAATATTGATTTTATGTTGGAATGTTGGTACTAGTGTCCAGTGCTTTCTCTCAAAAATTTACAGTCAGTTTTATGTAACATTCATTTAGTACCAAAGTATGGACTCTAAAACCTGCTATGTAATATTTCTAAAAATGCTATTAAAACAGTTTAATTTTTATTTTATCTTATTTTTTTATTTGCTTATTGATTCATTGAGCACAAATGGAGTACAGCTATTGTTTCTCTGGTTGCACACAAAGTAGAATCACACCATCTGTGCTTTCATACATATACACAGGGAAATGATGTCTGTCACACATTCTGTTATTATTCTTACCCCCCCACCCTGACCCCACCCCTCCCTTCCCTCTATGCTATCTATCCTTCCTCTGTTCTTGCCACCCTTCCCCCATGCATTATGCATCATCATTCATTTATCAGAGAGACCATTCAGCCTTTGGATTTTTGGGATTGGCTGATCTCACTTAGCATAACAGTCTCCAACATCATCCATTTACCTACAAATGCCATAATTTTATTCTTCTTTATGGCTGAGTAATATTCCATTGTGTATATATACCACAGTTTCTTTGGCCATTCATCTATTGAAGGGCATCTAGGTTGGTTCCACAATCTAGCTATTGTGGAAATCTGGTCCTAGGCCAACGTGATGAAGATTTGGACCTATTTTCTCTTCTATTAGGTGCAGAGTCTCTGGTCTAATTTCTAGGTCCTGGATCCAATTTGAGTTGAGTTTTGTATGCTAAGCCCACAGCTAACATCATTCTAAATGGAGAAAAATTGAATGCATTCCCCCTGAGAACTGGAACAAGGCAGGGATGCCCTTTTTTGCCACTACTATTCAACATTGTTCTTGAAACTCTAGCCAGAGCAATTAGACAGACCAAAGAAATTAGAGGAATACAAATAGGAAAAGAAGAGCTCAAACTATCCCTATTTGCTGATGACATGATTCTCTATTTAGAAGACCCTAAGAATTCCACCAGAAAACTTCTGGAACTCATAAATGAATTCAGTAAAGTAGCAGGATATAAAATTAATGCTCATAAATCTAATACATTTTTATTCGTAAGTGGTGCATCCTCTGAGAGAGAAATTAGGAAAACTACCACATTCACAATAACCTCAAATAAAATAAAATACTTGGGAATCAATCTAACAAAAGAAGTGAAAGACCTCTACAATGAGAACTACAGAACACTAAAGAAAGAAGTTAAAGAGCATCTGAGAAGATGGAAAGATCTCCCATGTTCTTGGATAGGCAGAATTAATATTGTCAAAATGGCCATACTTCCAAAAGTGCTAGACAAATTCAATGCAATTCCAATTAAAATCCCAATGATGGACCTCATAGAAATAGAGCAAGCAATCATGACATTCATTTGGAGGAATAAAAGACCCAGAATAGCTAAAGCAGTCCTTAGCAAGAAGAGCAAAGCAGGGGGTATCACACTACCAGACATTCAACAATACTACAGAGCAATAGTAACGAAAACAGCATAGTATTGGCACCGAAATAGACAGGTAGATCGATGGTACAGAATAGAGGACACAGAGACAAACCCACATAAATACAGGTATCTCATACTTGACAAAGGAGCCAAAAACATACAGTGGAGAAAAGACAGCCTCTTCAACAAATGGTGCTGGGAAAACTGGAAATCCATATGCAGCAAAATGAAACTAAACCCATATCTCTCACCCTGTACAAAACTCAACTCAAAGTGGATCAAGGACCTAGAAATTAGACCAGAGA
>JAJEJO010000179.1:638038-743400 GCA_020662805.1 Glaucomys volans
TGTGTTCAATGAATCAATAAGTAAATAAAAAAAAAAAACTTCGCATTTCAACTCTCATATCTTCATAAATTTCTGTTCTTTAAAACAGAAGGAAATTTGCTAATCTGATATTTATTTTCATTTTCAATTTTTTATCTTTCTTTTTTCTTTCTCTTTTTCTTCTATATATGAAAGCAATTCTCTCTTAAACCCATGCTATAAATTTTCAACAATATTTTGCATTGTCTGTTTTGTCTTTAGAAATATGATCTTCATTTTATCCAAAATCTTGCTACAATAATTAATCCAGGTACAAGACTACATTTCCAGGCTCTCTAAAATCTAGGTGAGATTATGCAGCAAAGCACTTAACAAATAAGTAGCATGTAGGATAGAAATAGAAATAGGGCAAATTTAGGAGTAATATACACAAAAAGGACTCAAAAGGATATACTCTTTTGGGGCAGTAACTGGAGATCCAATAAGCATTTTGTCTTAAATTATCTCAAGAGCTGAAGATTTGCATAAAGCATAAAGGCAGAATAAGAGCAAATTCCCATTTATGCCTTAGAGAAAATAATTGATTTAAATGCATAAATTAAACAGTGGCAAATAAAATAAACCCAACTTTTAAACAGAAAATTTCAGCATGTATGTATATATGTGTGGGGAAAGGAATTTTGATAGTATTTATAGAATAACAAATCTCAAAAGCAGGGTTGTAGCTGGTCTTATAATTAAGAGACCTACAGACCCTAAAGCTTTCAGAATACTCCATCTGATATTTTTACCCATCTACATGTTGGCATCATCTTTTTATACTATTTTCTCATGTATAAAAGGACTTCATTGACTGCAGTTCTGGTTTGCTATCCTGAAAACCTCAGGAGAAGAGAATGTCTTCATTCAGCTCTAGTAGAAAATTTCTGGAACAGAACTAACTCGAACCACTTGCTCATCCCTGTAGCTTTGGCTGTCAAGAAATAGTAGTACCACAACTTGGATCAAGTGTTCACATTTTGACCAGTGGTAGTGATCAGGGAGTCATATAAGCAAATGCCTGTTTCCATTTTGATCAAAGGTTAGAACAGTGGAAAATCATCTTTTCAAAGAAAGGAAGACCATCTTCTCAGAAAGAATTACTGCAAGGCTGGTCAAATAATCGAGTTCCTCTTTAAGAGATTTGTATTACAAACTAATTTTCAAAAATTATCGTTATTTTTTATTTAAGTACAGATTAATGATTATAACTATAGGAAACCTTAAAAACATTTTCATCAAGCAAGTAGGCATGTGAAATGTTGAGCAATTAATATGAAGAAACATTTTAAAACCTAAAAGGTATTATATAAAATGTTAGGAATTGTTTAGATTGTAAACTCTTTCAAGTATTATTATTATTATTATTAGTTTTTTTATTGCTGTGCTGGGGATTGAACTCAGGGCCTTGTGTTTGCAAAGTAAGGACTCTACCAACTGAGCTATATCCCCAGCCCTCTTTCAAGTATTATTTTGGAACTCCAAGTAAATGAGTTATTTAATATTTCAAGTATAAAAACACTATTTAGAAACAGTGTGCCCTGTTTGGTTTTCAGATAGAATACATTTGAATAAGGTACAATTTTTATTTTGATTTTATTTTAGTATTTTTTAGAGATTTAATTTTTACAGATATATGCCTATTTTCTTTTTTTATTCAATGGACTCCAACTCTAAGAGCTTTTCTTTACATAATTCTATCAATTAGTGGAATAATGTATTTATATGAATCTAGTTATCATTGTTACGTTAACAATGTAACATTGCTACATTGTTAAATTAATGTTGTTGAAGGTGAATCATACCCATTTGTTGATAATAATACTTTTTGTTCAAAAATTAACATTCTTAAAAAGAGAATGGTCAATACTATTGATTAAACAAAACATTCACAAATAATCATCCATACTGAGTATGCATTCAGTACCAAGTGTCTTTTCAAATAATTTTCAATAGCATTTAATATGCAACATAATGAAAATAAATTGGGACTTTAAGGCAAGGAATAGAAACTTACAACAAATATTGTAAAGCTTTGTTATTTCACAAATTATTGCTAGGATTTGGATTTTTTCCTTTCTAAATTATATTTAGGAAGCTTTGAATTGCCATAATATTTTGGAGCAAGCAACTGGAACGACCTAATATTCTTTCTTAAATTATTATAAGAAGACTAAAACAACACTGTTATCCTGAGGGATTTGTTTTCCTTTCTATTTAGCATTCAGATCTAATCATTTGTCATTTACTTGCCTGGAGAACAATCCAGTGTAACACTAAAAGGAAAAAAGAGTTTTAATTTTCCAGGAACCTTAAACAACTAACTAAAGTACAACACAATGGAATATATACATCTAACAAATTTCTAATTTCTAATTAGAAATGATAGTTTATGTAAACATATAGTGTATTTAACCTAATTTAAAAAAATATTTGCACAAATAACACTAGGTGGAACTTGACAAATAATTTTAAAAATTAGTAACTAAATTTGAATAAATTCATTTATTTTTTCATGCTTTTCCAAGTTGGGAATAACAAGATAGTAAGACAGATAAATTTAGATAAGCCTGTTAAACACTACATTGTGGTGGGTTAGTCATCTTTCTGATACTGTAACTAAATACCTGACATAATCAACTCACTGTTATGGAGGTGTCAGTCCATAATTGATTGGCACTATTTTTGAGCCTGTGATGAAGAACAATCACAGGGAGTGCATAGTTCAACAAAACCACTCATCTCATGACACAAAAGCAAAAGAGAGAAAGAGGAAGCATGTGCGTTATGACTATTCCATCCAGTGACACACCCTCAATGACTGAAAAACTCCTACTAGGCCTCACATCTTAAAATTTCCAGCACCTCTCAATTGCACCAAGCTGGGTGCCTCTTACATTCAGCCTCTTACAAATGATTTTGAGGGAACAATTTTGATCCCAGGTATAGGATATCGATTTGTCAAATCATCTTAGTAGACGTTACATGAACTTTAAAATAATTCCGCAGACTTTTCTAAACCAAGACACCTATTAACATCCTTTAATCACTATAATAAAAGTATGAAAATTCATTTTTTTTTTTTTTTTTGGAACCTGGGATTGAACTCAGGGGCACTCCAACACTGAGCCACATCCCCAGCCCTATTTTGTATTTTATTTAGAAACACGGTCTCATTGAGTTGCTTAGGGCCTCTCTGAGTTGCTGAGGCTGGCTTTGAACTCATGATCCTCCTGCCTCAGGCTCCCAAGTCTCTGGGATTACAGGCATGTGCCACCGCAACCGGCATGATAATTCATTTTTTAAAGAGTATTTCCCACTTTAATCATTTTGGAAAATGCTGATATAATATTACAAAGCTATATTTTTCTATTTTTTATTTGTTCTTTTAAGATAACATGACAGTAGAGTGTATTTTCACTGAAATATATGTTAAAAGCAGTTTCATAATAATTTATTTGTTTGCATGTACTTATCTTTTTGTTTCAAATTTAACAGGTACATATTTCTTATAAAATCTTTCTAATGCATCCTGGTTGTTTTTGGTTTAGGTTTGGTTTTTGGTTTAGGCCAGTTTTCATAAAAACATTCAATATTTTATAAATCTTTTATTCAAAGGAATCAAGACAATTAAATATAGATCCTTGAAAAAATGTATATGTCTAAACTCTTCTTCACTATGTTGTGAGAATCTTTTCTTCACTTCATGTAGATATCAGACATAACAATTGACTAGAGGATTTGAGACAATAAAGAATCCATATAACCTATATAACCTGAGTAGAATAGAAATTAAAAAGCATTAAATTGACATTATTATGGGGCCTTCAATTATGTTTTCTTTTCTGTCTCTACCCATCTACTCATTACTAGAACACTCTCTTCTCTTCATCACTACTGAGTGTTCTTAGATTTGGATTTCTTTTCAAATCCAACTCTTGGAAAAATTACATTTTCTAAAGGAATTCTTGATACCTAATTCCACACTTTGGAAAACAGTTACTCCTACCTAATTCATTTCTTACCATCTTTCTTCTAATATGTCCTAACACTGGCTCCATCTTAATCCAACCTCCACTTGATGCACATCGATTATTTTGAATAACTGCATTCTTCATGCTTCAACAGTATCTATTAACACGGAAGTTATGTGTGTATGTGTGTTATTTTCTAGTAAGTAAATGTCCACATATAATACCAGCTAGTTAAACCTCTCTTTAGACCAAAAAAGTAATAAAACCACTGTAATTATCCATTCTTAAATTATGGAAGGTTGATAGAGTAATTGCAAATTATCAGGATGATAAAGTCATGTCCTAAATAATAAAGACAAATGGACTAACTTAACCCATAGAACCTGAGAGTCAGAGGATTTGAAGGCATTAAGTACTGCAAATGGAATGAAATCATGAAGGATAGAAAACAGGGAACTGATTTAAATATGTACATTTGGAATATTCAGTCTAAAACTCTGTCTACCACCACCACATATCTGCACACAGTAAGCAAAGACAAATTGCATCTTGAAGTTTAAAGTTTAACCCAAGTGACAGATTCCCCTTCCCAAGTCATCAAACCTAATCTGCCTGTCAGAGCTGTCATGTGGCTTGGGATTTTAAGCTGTATGATATGCCTGATTCTTGAGACAAAGATAAGAAATGAGTTTAAACTGTTGCCAATGTTCAATCAGGATTCTAGAATTAGAGACTACACAGAATTTATGACAAATAAAATGCGAAGAGATAGAGAATATCCAAATCCCGATGAAAAAAATATTCAGATTCAAGAGACCCAATGAATTCCAGAGTTAATAAGCATAAATACATATCCACCCAGAAACAATACAACAAACAGGAAAAAAACAAATAGATCTCAAAAAAAAACTAGAAAAGATGGGGATAGCTAATTGTTTTGGTGTAAGTCAAGCGATAGACAATGGTAAAAATGCAAAGCATTCATTAAAATAACTGAATTAGGGAATATATGCACAAATAAGTAACTAAGTAATGACAGGAAAATGCAAGACTATTGCAGACAAAAGTATGCAGGAAAGTGGTCAGGAAAGGAAATATAAGATTCTTAGTAGAAGGAAACATGTTTACAAATACATCAAATGGTTTCTGCTGCTGAAGCACAATGCATGGAGAAAGGGAATTGTCAATTCTGACTGTGTGTATTGACATGGAGGCGGTGAGGTGTTCAGAGAGAGCAAAGTCTTCATGTAAGACAGCCCTTAAAACACTTGAAAGCAATGTGACTTCAGCCAGTTAGACTGGAAGAAACCTCTGTGAAGATGAAAATGCTTGAACAAAACACTGTTTTGCACAAGAACCCAGCTTCTTTGTTTTCACCATTCCAATTCCTTTGAACAAAGAAACGAGTTGTTATTTCAGAATCTTAGTTTGCATTATGTTTGTTGCATTGATCTCACTTGAATACTTATTTACCAAGTGGTTTAGGTGTCCTGATATTTAAATTGAATTTTCTAGCTCCCCAGAATTTATAAAAGCAGAGAAGGTGATTGGGTTCCTATTTTCCAACATCGTTAGTGGTTAAGACATAAGACCAAGGAAAATTGAAGGGAATGAAAGCACAGAATTGGAAAATGGATATAAAATGTAATTAATCAACTAAAATTTACGTGTCAATTTCAAGTTTTCTAAGAAACTAGATATTAAAGATTTGAGGAATATTTTGGCTATGTGAAAAGAGTAATAAAATATCCAGGAGACTATAACCAAGATATATTCCAAAACACATTTTAACTAATATGAAGTTAGAAGTTTAGATTTCACAACTGCACAAATAGCTAACTCTATGCATTACTTGTCTCTTGCTTGTGCAAGTTACTTAACCTCTCATATCATGAATTTCTACCCTACACTGGGAATTTCAAAACTGCTTTATAATATTTTCATGATGATAAAAAGAATAACATATATGCAACATAATTGTAGATATTAAAATGTTCCATGAATGCCATTTCCATTGCTCCTACATTTAAAATTGGGTAGAGGTAACTGAAAAAGGGTGAAGAGAATAGAGTTCAATTTCCTTCCCCTCTTTATTCTCTGATGCTTATGATTTCACCATGATAATTGATTCATGTTTTATTATTATTATTATTTTTATTTTAAGGTGTTTTGGTATTAAGTTTAAATAAAAAATTTCAAAATCTATGGTCTGTATTCTGAAGTAAATACAAAATATATATGTAGCTATATTTACTACAGCATTTGCATGAACATAATTTCTCTTCTTTAAAAACCCACAATAAATCTAAAATAAATGAAAATGACAAATTTACTAAAAAGGACCATGTGGTCTGAAAAATATATCTAGTCATGCACTGATGAAAATCGTTTAGAACTGGATTTCAGGGAATTGTACCATATTGTATGGAATCTTTTCCCAGTTCAGAATATAATATAAACAACTGTGAATTGTGCATCCCTGCTCTGATTTTCCCCTTGATTATAATACCTTTAAAAGAAATAAAGCTGTAAAACATGACGTCTAAACATTTCTTCTTATCTATCTATAATCATAAAATTTCTGAGAGTTTACATTTCCTTTATTAATCATTGAATAGCTCAATTTTAAACTCATTGTTTATATATATGTATATATATATAAATGCATATTATGGGTATCTATTTTACAATATGTATACAGGTCATAAGGTGATTAAGCCTGCTTATACAACAACATTTCAAATGTTTGTACAGTGTCTGTCAAGCTCCTGTGCTTGGTCCACACTAAGGCCAGTGGGTCAATGTTATTCTGATGATTAAATCTTTCTTGCTATCATGTAGGTTATGAAATCGTAGGAAATAAGTTGCTTGAGGTTCCCTATCTCTGGAAGATAGGACCATGTCCTAGAAGAAATGAATTTTTAAATACTGTTTCTTCATAAAAACTTGATCACTAATGAGCTATGTCCTCATTGTGGTAGAGGAGAAGATAAAACATGGATAGAATTTTGGATTTCAGAACAAGCATGATATGTCCTACTTTAAAAAAACACTTTGTTATGGAAATTTGAAAACTCATGAACATATCATTCAAACTGCATTTTGTAATTTAACCGAATTGAAGCACATTTTTCTTTAATCTATTTGTGTTTTCCAGAAGCAGTAACTTGCTGTGTATTTATATGTGTTTGAAACTACCTTTCAACTAGCTGTTTTAGTTGTTTCATTTAATCTTTTCTCTCAAGTGAGTTAACAGACTCCTACATCACATTAGGTTTATAAATATCACAGAAATATCGCTACAATAAAATTGATATGTATGATATAATCTTAATGATTTGAGGCTGCCTGGATCAACATTAATTTTAAATGGGAAATTTGCTCTTATGGAAACAGAAGCTATATTTTAATTTCTCACAATCAAAAAGAGAAAACATTACTCATATTACATCTTTCTCTATTTTTGATTTAATTCTTGCTTATTGTCTTTCCTACCAATTGATGAGCTTATTCATTTCAGATTTCTTAAGAAATTAGCATATTGTTTCACCAGTAGTAAATAATGAATATCCCTGAATAATGGAAAAGCAAAGAAAGGAAGATGGAAAAGATTGAAGACCAGTTATGAGATTTCATGTATTTATAGGAAATGTCATTGAAGGGCAGGAGTAACAAGTGACAAAATTAACAGAAGCTCAGGTTTTGTGTTTTGTTTAACTTCCTATCTATGTTACCATTAGAACACAGAGATTTGTACATAATGGACTCATCATTAATTTTGTAATGTACATTGCTTTTCTGTTAGAGATTATGAGAGAACAATCTCCATTTTGGACAATATTTCAAGAGCAAAATTTTGGGTATGAGGGATGTTTAATTGGCCCTTTAAAATGCATTGATAAAGTCATTTTTATTTATTTATTACACTAACAATGTATATTGAAATTACTTGACAATTGGATGAAGTCAACTTCATTTGAAGATATTTCCAAATATTAAATCTTTGATATTATTGAAGTTTCTTTAAACAATTATAAATTGTTCTTCATTGTAAATCATTAAACACCCAATAACTGACTTGAACAATAAAATGAATTACTTGACCACATAATTGCAAACATTGGAATGTAGGGAAATTTCAGAAACTGCTTGGTTAGGCCTCTGACTTCATTTTCCTAGGGTTCTCCTGGTTATCCCTGTTCTGGGAGTTCACTTTGATTTCAAGCTGCCTTCCCCCCTGTGGAAAAAAAGGCAGTGATAGTTGTAGGAGTCACATCTGCATATCACATTCCCAAGTGAGAATCAAGTTAAGTCTACTATGTCCCTGCTTTCTAGCAAAAGTCCCACTGCCCTCTGGTTTACACTGACAGAGGTCACAGGCCCACCATGAGCAAACATTGTGACAGGAGGTTGGCACCCACTGGTTGCACAGTATTTATTTTATCCTAGAACCAGATGTGGTATCTGCTTCTTGCGACACTCACAATATCAGAAAGAAATCAAGGCTCTGGAGAAAAGTCAAATGGGAAGTCAAACTAGGGACTCAGAATGTAGTAAAAATGTTTCTAACAGTTTCCTTTCATATTTTGAATATTTTCATACTTTAAATTCCTCCATATTTCTTAATGATTAAATACATTGAATCTTTCCACATTTTAAAATCTTCAAAAACACACAGGGTTGGAGATTAGCTCCATGTAAAGCTCAGGCCTAGTATGTGCCAGCTTGTGGGTTCAGTCACAAGTACCATTAAAAAAATGAACAAAACAACATTAATGGGAGAAGCATAATTATCAAAAATAATGATATAAAATAATGAAAAACTATTGCTGTATAGGCATTACAAATATAGTGATATAATCATGTATAGGTCATTGTCACTGAAAATGAAAAGTGATAAAAACTCTTTGCAAACACACACAAACACATACAAACCCTATCATGTTTAATTGTGAATAAGAAATGGGTTCTACATGCCTGGGAAGACAGTTGAAATTTTTGAAAATCTTCAAAAAAGTTGGAATCTTACTTTTTTAAATATGTACTTATTTATGTATATTGAATTGAATACACATATGCATATTGAGTGTACATGTGTGTGCATCAGTATACATACATGCACACTTTTGTGCTTGGGTACATCCCCCTTGTGATGTAAATTTCTCAGGAAATTATAGGTTGTTTCTCATGAGCTCTTG
This sequence comes from Glaucomys volans, assembly GCA_020662805.1. Classification (NCBI taxonomy): domain Eukaryota; kingdom Metazoa; phylum Chordata; class Mammalia; order Rodentia; family Sciuridae; genus Glaucomys; species Glaucomys volans. The sequence goes on from JAJEJO010000179.1 coordinate 647,229, forward strand.
GACTGTTAAGTCTTACTGTTTGAATTACACACACACACACACACACACACAAACACACATATGAGAAAATTATGGTGCATTTTACAGATGCAATTTGTCAGTTACATTAAGATTACATAGCAGGAGCACAACTCTGCAGTTCAGTTCTTTGGGTAAGAGAAACCTACCTTTACCACTTATATTCATGTGACTTTGTATAAGGTATTGTGTGCTTGACCTTAGTTACTTATGGTGTTAGTCAGTTTTTTGTTACTCTAATAAAATACCTGAGAAAACCCACTTAATCATGGAAAAGATCCATTTTGGCTCATGATCTCCTAGGTTTTGGTCCACCTTATTGCTTTGGGCCTGTGGCAGCACGGTTCATCATGGCAGAAGCAGGTAGCAGAAGAGTTTGTTTACCCCATGGCAGCAAGGAAGAACACAGATAGGAATGGGTCAGGGTCCCAATACCTCCACAATAGCACACCCTTAGAGACCTAACTTCCTCCTACTAGGTCCCACTTTTTTAAAGGTTCCACAACATCCCAATAGTGCCACAGATTGGTGACCAAACCTCTAATACATGGGTCTTTGGAGGACAATCCCACCTCCAAACAATCCCACCTCCAAACATGTATAATGAAGATAACTATAGCACCAATTCACTATCTGTTGTTATGATTGCTATTTTTTTATTCTGACAATGATATCAAAGCACTGACTCCCTCCTGTTGAACAATTTATATCCACCTATATTTTGAACTTTCAGAGCTTTCAGTAGAGAACGAGAGGTGTGAAATCAGGATGTCAACTCACATATATTTCCTCAGAAATTAGACCTTTCAAAACACACTTCATATTTCTTTTCTCAATAATTTGTGTTGGATGAATTTTGGGCTGTACTTCATTCTTATGTAGTACCTACATATCTCAAATTTTGCCTGTTTATTATCTGACTTGACAGAAAGCAGCAGTGCATCTCTTGAGTCCCCAAGGGCAAAGTTTCTCCCTATACAAGTTTTTTTGATGCCTTCCTTCAGCTAGGGCATAACTAAAGCACATTTCTAAGGTTTCCCTCCTTTAAAAAGAATAGAATATTGCATGTGCGCATAGGACAGAAAGATATTCTTCCAAATCTCTTTTTCCCATCTGTAAACTGCCGAGGAAAAGAAATCCCCAGAGAATTTTTTAAAACAGACCATAGATTGTACTTTGCCTTATATATGTTTTTTAAATCACATGCAACTTTTTATTTTTAATAAAGTTTAAAAAACTTTTTTTAATAAGTTTAAAAAACTTTTTGTTTTTTAAATCACATGCAACTTTTTATTTATCTAGGGGCAACTTTTAATTAATGCTTAGACATATTGTTTTTCTGCTTCTTAAGACATGAAATGGTAAAAGTGTGTTCACTTTTTTATTATTTTTAAGTGTAAATTTGTGTGTGCATGTTGAATCTATTTCACAGTAAATGTATAAACACATATAATATGCACTTATGTGTGTATACAGGCATATATATATATATGAGAAGGTATATATGTGTATGATGTATGTATCATCTTGCTATCACTATTTATTGGAAGCCCCCACCTCTTTTCAATTTTTTGAATGGTCATTAAAATTCACAAATTGTATATAGTTGTCATAACATAACTAAAGGCATGCAGTTGATTGTAGCCAGTCAAAAATGCAATATCAATTTATAAGATCAAATCTTAATAATAGCCAATTTTTAGGTCAAATATGTGTAATATCTGTAATTTCATATGGTTCAACCAAGTATCTAGGTACTTTATTTTAGTTAAAGCCCCTGTATGACAGTTGACATCTAGATAATCTCTAAGAACTCCATTTCAATCCCCTTCTCATAATTCTTTTCCACTTTCTAGGCAGTTTATCCTGTTTCCTCAATCCACAGGCTTTAAGAAATCCAGGAATATAAAGACATTTTACAACTTTCTTATGAGGAGCCTTTTAGAATTGTTTCTATCAATTTTACTTAGGCCACAGGGAACAGGAAGAGAATTGTAGGAGACATGCAGAGGGAGACCAAACTCACATTTTCATCATTTATAGCCAAACTGGTCACCACAAGGGATTTGATCTAACCAAAAGAAGCAGCATCTTCTTATGTGGAATCACTCTAGATGATCATTCAGTCTGCATTAACAGCATTTCCCCAATCACATTATGACTAAGAATTATATTAACATGAACTGCTGATTTATAATAGAATTTAGTGAGATAAACAGTAAACTGAGATGGGTTGAGGGAGAGAAATTAAATTCCTCTAGAGTGACCCTTAGTTATTCCTCCTACTCATGCTCAGTAATTCTGAGAACACTGGGTTTATTTTCAAAACAAATGCTTTGCTGAGTTTGATCCCCCTGGTTTTATTTCTTATAACATCATGAGATACTCATCATGCACATTGTTCATTCTTTGATAACTATTTAATAGGACCTATAAAAAATTCTTCTTCATGACTAAATTCTGTTTATTAATCAATATTCATATTATTTCAACCTTGACACAGAACTCACTGAACCATCATGCTGTTCAGAAATAACAAGATCAGTCTATGAACTGCCTGATGACTCTTTCTTTTCCCTGGCAAAATCCACATCACTTGAAGTTTTCCATTTCACTCATTTCAGAGTGTATAGTTCAGTGGTAGTCAGCACATTCATGGTGCTTTGGAACCATCACCACTATTTAGGAACATCTTTATTACCCCAAAGGAAACTGCACCCAAATAACAATTACTCCCCATTCCATCTCCTTTACCCCAAGCCCTGAAAACCACCAACCTGCTTTCTACTTCTATGAATTTGCTTGTTTTCATATTTCATATGAATATAATCACTTAACCTTTTGTTTCTAGCTTCTTTCAAGTAGTATAATATTTTCAAGGTTCATTCACATTACAATATGTGTCAACACTTAATTCCATTTATGACTGAATAATATTCAATTATATTAATATACTACATTTTGTTTATTCAATAGTCACTTGATGAATATCTGGATTGTTTGTTATTCTTTTAGTCTTTTTGATCATTCTATGATGAGAAGTACCAAAGTAACAGTTGTGATAAAATTAGCCTACAATTTTAAACAGGTTTGATGTATAAATCAAGTATTCATGTTTATACTAAATCAATTTTAACATATATTTAAGTAGGCTCTTTATTGATAGCATTTTGTTTCTCCTAGTGAACATGTTAAGGACTAGTTAATAAAGCTCAGAATATGAACTAGCTTATTGTAACTTGATTCAACAATAAAGTAGCTGTTTGTTATTTAGGATCAGATTATCCAAACTTTTGTTGTCTTATTTTTATAAACAATAATGAGAATGATAGAATCAATTTCAAGGATTTTGTGAAACTGGAATAAATGTTAAATGCCATTGCATGTCATAAAAATTTTTATGCATGTTAGATATTTTCATTATTATACTTGAATTTTGATGGGAAAAAGCAAAATTGTGTTGATTGGGTTAATTTGCTAGCTACTTGCTTAAAAATTCATGTAGTTATTCACAGGTTGCTGCTGAATATTTTTTTAAAATAGATTTTTCAAGAATTTTGTTAAATCCTGAATTCTTCATTCTAATCCCCATATTTTGGGACTATTAATGAATGTATTTTAGCAATATCATTTAGGATCTCACCAAAATCCTAGAAAATTTCATATATATTTGCAAGTGATAAGCCTGAGTTTCAATTATCATCAGACTATGATTAATAAAGTGTTTCTGTTTTCTGAAATCCCAGCCCTCCAATTTCTACCTATGTAAATACTATTCCTTCTTCAATGTTTATCTCAAATGAAGAATGTTTCAGTGCTTGCTAGATCCATACATTTGATAAATAGACTTTGTCTCTTTCAAAAGTTGTATTGCTTTGAAATTATGCTGCTTAAAATTTAGGTTTAATTATAAATTTCTACATATTGTATAGGCTTTCCCCAATGCTTATCAAGAGCCCACATCCTAGGATTGTGTCTATGTTGCCCATAGCATTTGAATAATGATGTTGAAAATAGAAGAGTTCAATAATGTCCAAGGTTATTATGGATTTGTGTCTCTATACTAAAACATACCCTATTTGTACTTGCTGTGTGTTTATGTTTTTATTTTTTTGAAATAGCTTTGAGGTAAGGAATATATCATTTGTGAATTAAAGAAGCTGGGCAAATTAATAAGTATGTAAAAAACAAGCAAAAGAATTTGGTGGTTAGTCTCAACTCTGTTACTTCTCACGTTCCTGCAGGAATAATGAAGAATACTATATTAACATAAGAGATATTTCTTAGAGTTAAACTATACATCCAAAGAAACCTGTTTGATTTTGTTTTAAATCTTTTAGTTATCAAGCCTCCTGGCATTCTGATTTGTTATAGGATATACATACCACTTAGCAACTTTAATCAGGGTTGGCTTGGCAAATCCTGTCCTGTGTGTCACTGAAGGGTGATATCATAATTGTTTTCAAGTTATAAAACAAATTATCCCAATGATAATTTGAAATTATGTCTTTATAGAGGTTGGCACGATAAATAACTTTATCAAGGAATAGTATTGGGTTAACTGGATAAGGGTAGGGATGGTCATCACAGTATTAATGTATGGTATTGTAATTGCACAAATGCTTGGTCTGCTAGCTACACAAAGGAAGCCAGTTAGTCCACAGGCAAGGCAGTGATAGCAGAATATTTTTTATAATGAGTTAGTTGAGAAGAAAGTGGTTTGACTATTGCCTGAATGGACCACCCTAGCTAAGACCACAACCAAAGAGATTATATAGGAAATCTAAGGAAGTGTAATTTTAGCTCAAGTCAGATGTATGCTATGTAATCATTAATGCTCCAGTGGTCCATTTCTTTGATGCATATTTTGATGTCACCTGAATGTCACTTTAGTTTGGGCTTTGTAAATACAAAGAAAGATTACTGATTAGTAGATCTTGGGAAAAAAGTTTCTCTTGTTCATTTTATCTAGAATAGCTGTCTCTAGAAGTTGATATCTTAATCATCCAGGTGTGGTGCTTTTTTTTTTTAATTTGTTTTTAAAGTTTATAATGCCATGGAAAGGTTAAAAAATGTAGTTTTCAAAAGATAAGGTAACTCATTAGGTACCTCCAGTATGGCAAGGATAAAATGATTCTAACAAGTGAAGAACCATAGTGACAGCAGTAGGAGAGATATTGGAAATTTTAGTAACTTTTGCAATAGGAAAATGTATCTAAAGAATTTGAAGTTTTTGTTTTGATATAAATTTCATTTATGTTCCTCATTGAGGCGACTTAAAATGTACATTTATTTTTCTTCATGACTTCCATATTCTAATTTGAATGTGTTAAAAATAATTATTTACTTTTGAAACTTTAATGAACATGTTTCCAAATGACCTAAATAGACTTGGGTTACAATAAGAGATGTATGCTTCATTTCATATTTTAAGAATCTTTACGTGGTTTTTACAAGGAACCAGGTAGATTCTCACCCATTTGAATATTCAGTTTCCTTATTCTGGAAAAGCAAATTCAGGACCTTTAAAGTATACCCTAAAATTTTGAAATATGTATAAATTATCCAAATTGCATATTAGAATAATTCTGCTAAAATAAAAAAATCAACTTGAAATTTATTTAAATAAATTTAATAAAAAACTCTCAATAGAAACATATGTAGATAAGCACATCCAAGAAAAAACCAAGAATATCAAAGACACAATGAGACTAATTGGTGAGGATTATAATGTTTATATTAAATAAAAACCAAAGATAAATTGAAAGAGTGGTAGTTAATTATCCAGATATTTAAAACAAAATAAGCAGTCCAAATGTGATTCAAAATACAGAGTACTGAAGAAAAGAAGGAAATGCATATATAACAATTTTCTTTGTTTAAGGGAAATAATTTGATGTCAACTAAATAACATGAAATGTGAATTAGAAAAATGAATATTCTGCCTAGTAATATTTTTAGGGAAAAAAAAAACAAAAGACAGAGTATACACCCTCTATCTTCATTACCTAAACTGAAAGTATATTAAGAAAAATTAGATGTAGATATATGCAAATTTTACCCTTAGAGCATGGTAATTTTCTTTTTGAGCACATAATGTCCTTTTTGAAATGGATTGCCTGTTGGTATTAAAGTTGCAAACCCATAATGGATAGCCACCAATCATTACCCATTTAGAGGGTAAGCAGAGCAATTACAGATGTTCACAAACATTAAATATAGTACAAAATCTGTCACAATTACTGAAGATGCAGTTTTCTACACTTTATCCCTTGAACTCTGTAATTCTGCAATTGTATATATCATTAACCAAAATTCATGTTAGGCAGCTATTACATTACAAAGTATTTTTAAATGGGTTAAAAATAAAACTCTTTTTTATCCCAGTATTTCTTTCGAATTTGAGAAACAAGTCCAGCCTCTTTTCCAAGGGAGATCATCAAAGAGTTTGAAGGCAATTACCATGTACTTTGGTAATATCTTTTTCAGGTTTTGCTCCCAATTTTTATGTACAAACTCTTCATATAGCATTGCTATCCTCATAACCAATCATTTCTGAATGCTTCTTTTGCCCATTAAAAATGTGCCTTTCTTTTAAGTAATAACATTCAAGTCAAATTATTCTGTCCCCTATTAAGTTATAAGACCATGGGCAATTATTTAAGCTTTCTATGTTTGCATCTAGTGACCTACTTCCTCCAAATAGGTCCTATGTCCTATAGATTCTACCACCTCCCATCAGTCCATTCAATTATCAACCTGTCAATGGATTAACCCATTGGTGAGATCAGAGTTTGCATGATTCAGTAACTTCCCCTCAACCCCACCTATAAATGTTGCTTCTCTGGAGACCAAGTCAACATTTCATAACCAAACTATAATGACACTCAAAAGCGCATACCTATCACAATGCAAAATACATCTCCAAGAATACTCAGAATCTCAACATTTCTAGCATTGCTCAAAAGTCCAGTTCCAAAATTTTCTGATACTCAAGGCAATTCTTAGTTTTGATTTCACTAAAAAATCAATAAAACAAGTAATATACTTCCAATGTACAATAGCCTGGGGTAAATATCCCAAGCCAAAAGGGGGTAATAGGAGATTACTAACAAGGATCAGATTAAAGCAAAAATGAAATCCAGCAGGGCAAACATTAAATTCTTTAGCTTCATGTCATGGGGGCACTCAGTGGCATATGTAAGCTCCATCATAGTCAACACAGTAAGAACATTGAAGGCAACTGTGTTCCTTTATGGCGTATCTGGTCTTTTATTAGATAAGAGAACTTCAGTGGAAAGTCTCTCCCTGGGCTTGTGGTGTTGGGCTTGGGGGAGGAACAAGGGAAGGTCAGAGCAGCCTTGTTTCAGACGCAGCTTCTTAGGCCTTTCTATATCCGTTAGTTTAAAGTGCCCAGCATGCTGAGATGCCATACTTCAGGATATTATTTTCTGAGTCCTGGCACTGTATATTGCATCTACCTTTATTTACTTCAAATGATTGTTTACCATAGCAGATTTGGTTGCAACATGACTTTAACATTTAATGCATTTAAGTTTTTAAAAGAGTACTTTGTCATCCATATGCACTCACATATGTGATCAATATGTTTTCTAAACTTCCATTCAGCTTTATGTGAAAAGGTTAAGAAGTACATGATTAAGGTGATAAATTGATTGAATGCCTTAAGAGGCTTTCCCACAACCTAAAACTACTCAGATCCTAGATAATTTTAGATACCTTCTTTCTCACAATTGTTTCTAAATGTCTAATATTAGTGAAGATGTACCTGAATAATTATTATGTTTCTGTTATGGTGTATCAAATATATTTATGATAAATATGCTTTTATGAATTCCCTATCCCTAAGGACCATTGCACAGTCTCTTACTCTTAAGAAATAAGAGAGTTCAATCTGTTATAATACACTCTTAGTATAATTTTTGAAGTTCCCAGTAAATATTTTTTTCTGAAGAGCAACTTGATATTATTTAAGAAAACATTTTTATAATTAGTCTCTTTTTTATTTTTACAGACTGCATTTTGATTCATTGTACATGAATGGGGTACATCTTTTCGTTTCTATGATTTTTCAGGATGTAGAGTCATACCATTCGTGTAATCATTCATGTACATAGGGTAATGATATCTGTATCATTCCACCGTTTTTCATATAATTAATCTTGAGGTTTATTTCAAGAATATATCTAACATTGGGGTTTCTCTCTTTGAAAGTGATATTTTACATTTTCTAGTCTTCTAGCACTTTTACCATAATTCCTTCAATATCAAAATTAGTGATTCAGTGAATTCTGAGCATAATTTTCTCAGAAGCTTGAAAAAATAAAACTGGGCTGGGAGAGTGCTCAGTTCTCAGCAACCAGGTGTTTTGATACACTTTCAGACTTCCACTGTGTTTTAGAGATGGAAGTAACAGTTGGGGGCAGGAAGAACTATTATAGATATCACACTTCAACTTAAGAACCATAAAATTCTGGAAAATTTGGTTTATAAAACCCATAAGTGACAACAGAACTAATTTTGGTCATTTAGGGATTTTGTCATGTGCTAATTTCCCATTTCCAGAAATTTCGAAGTAATTCATTATGTCGTCTTATTTTTTCCTACATATTTTCATTTTTTATGTTCTGCATAGTATTTTCCCAGCCATACTAAACTTATAACTCAGTTATCCTAGAAATACCATATGATGCATCATATCTCATATCACATACTGAGAGAGCTTATAATATTGTTCCATTTTAGTCTTCTTTTTTTCCTCCCTTCTCTCCTTCCTCTCCTTTGTCTTTCGTTTCTCCTATTGATTTATTAACTTTTAGTCATTTTTAATGGTTATTTCATATGTTGCTTCCTCTGGGAAGCCCTCTTTGATAACACCACCTCCTATCTCTCCATTCAACTTATCTCTGTTAGATGTCACTGCTAGCAACTTCCACAGCTCTGTGAATGCTTCATACATTCCACATCTGGTTCATCTATAATTCCACCAGATACTATGAAAAATAAGAAAAATAATGTTATTTACTGGGTTTATTATGTGCCACCTACTCTTTTAGCTATTCTTGATATCTCTATGAAAGAGTTCTACAAATTGGATAACTGAAACACAGGCTTACATGACTTGTGTGAGATTGACAAAACTATCAAGGAGTAACCTTAAAGAATGTTCTGCTCTTACTGCCTAATGACTACATTAATGTCTTTAAAATTCTAAAATGAAAGTATTGCACCTTTTATATTTATTTTCTGAATAAAAGACACACACAAAATGAAAATCTAATGGTAACATTTATAATTTACACATTAAAAACTAGTACGCTCAGATAAGAATGTTTGGTATATAAAAGATGTTCAAAATATGTGTTGATAGAATTAGTCATTTTTAGGAGTTGTCCAAAAGAAAAGCTTGTGCCTGAGAGGATTTATGTTTTGCTTGACTTGTGAGGTCTTATCTGAGGGTTTTCTTGACCTTATTTATGATAATGCACACCTTTACATGTTTTATGAAAATTTACCAATTTTCAAATCTTCTATGAAAATAAGAAATATGATTCATTTAAAGCAAATAAATATACAAAAAATATACAATATACAAAAAAATATTAAAAAATTCACACTTACTTATATGCATTAACTTTATTGATGGGCTACTGTTTAGGATTTAAGCATGCTTTACAACTGAGTTTTATCCACAAATGTTTTTAATACTTTAATTTTGAGACATGATCTCATTAAATTGTTTAGGCCTCACAAAGTTACTGAGGCTGGCGTGGAAATTGCAATTCTCTTGCCCAGCCTCCTGAGTCACTGGGATTATAGCTGTGTGTCACCTTGCCTAACAAAAGTACATATTAACTTTAGTATTTGTATGACTATTAGGTGATGAGAGTAGAATGGTATCAAAGGGCATATTCCTGAAGGACACAGCATTTTGAACTTTTTATCTGACCCAAATCTATCTACTTGACACTTGAAAGCCAACTCTTGGAAGATCAGAATTGATGGGAAGGAAATAATGTTTATTTAAGGGTCAGTGTTTTGTGAAAATGTGGGGAGTTGTCTCCCCACCCCCAAAAAAGGACCTTAAGAAACTCAGGTATGCAAAACAACTTCTATCCGGAGTCAAAGGAAGTACAAGGAGAAATGGGCAATAAAGTCATGTGCTCTGCAGGGGCCTCATTACCCAAGACAAGTGTGTCATTCCCCTCACCCAGAACATAGCAATTGACCTTGACCTCCTGGAAATAGTTTCTGTAATTCTTTAGACAAATAAATTACTTTATTCCAAGTTAAGCCTATCAGCAACTGGTAAGTTTTGTATTAGTTGATGCACAGGACTAAAAAATAGAGAAGGCCTTACATATTCTGATGTTATCTGAAGGTCACCAGACTGTCTGGAGTCTATAAATCTAGAGAAACATTATTCATCAGTTAACATCTTAATCATTTAGGTCCAGCTTCTTTAGAATTTAGAATGTCAGACAAAGAAAGAGGAAGTAACTAAGAAAGACAACTACTAAAGGAGGAACCACTGTTACAAACTTAGCCTTTTACAACTCTGAAGAATTTTGTCTGATCAAAAGAATTATTTCATTAGGAACAGAAGATCAAGGGGACTTGAAGGTCATGAAAGAAAAGGGTAAATGGGAATTTTTTATGCACCCTTTGAATATAAATTTTTTCAGATTTTACATGTATACATAAATACATATGTATATATGCATATAATATATACTATGTATATATTTGCCATAAATGGTGTATTACTCATTAGGTGAATTGTCTGCACTGAGTTTTGTCAAATGCTTTTAAATTAACATGCATATATATATACATATATATATACATATATATGTATATATATATATATATTAATGTTTTTCCTGGTATTGGGGATCGAACCCAGGATCACTTTACCCTAACCATTTTTTTTTTTTTTTTTTTTAGTGTACAGTTAGGATCTTGCTAAGTTGCCCAGGCTGGCCTGGAACTTGTAATGCTCTTACCTCAACCTTCCAAATTACTGGATACAGCCACGGGTCACTGCACCCAGCAACACATATGATCTTGTCAAAAAAGAAGCGATGTCTCTGGAGAAGACTCTGGAGAGGTGTTAGAGGGGAGGAGGAATTTGACTCAGGATGAGAAGTATTCTTGGCATCCATGACAGAAAAGTATTTCAGCATGTGCCAGACAAAGGCATAAACAGAATTTTTTTAGGAAGCAGATAGACATTTAAGGGAGAATGTGCACTGTTTCCAGAGTAAGAAGACTCTCCTTAGTTAGGGTCCAATATTTATGGAGTGGCGGAAGTTAAGGCTGGAAGAAGAGGTGGAGCCAGTGTAAAGCTGCATAATCATGTGCCAGCTTTCTTTGTATTTGTGCATTTCCCTCATTATAAAAGCACAGGGCCAAAGATATGTCCCTGGGGAGTTGTAATTGTTCCTGAGCACTTTCTGCATCTCAAAGACTCATGGATGTTTCCTTCCAGACTCAGTATGTATATTTATCTTAAATCCCTATATCAATCTTAATTGGAAAGATACTTGTTTTAGTCTCTGAGGCTATGCTCTTATTATTTCCTTGTTATTTTTGAGTGTATGTAAAATTTAGGAATCCCCCCAGTTATTATCAGTTCTTCTATTTGCTTTATTTTTCTGGTTTAGAAAATACATGCAAAATAACATATTTATTAAAGTATTTGAAAATTTGGTAAAGGTCTTTAATTTTAGATTATTAGATAGATTAGTTTGTCACTAGGAATTTTTGTTTTTTTCTTCTAAATAGATAGTCAGATTTATGTTTCTGTGTGTTTCTGTGTTTGTATGTGTACATTTACCTGTTTGGGCTATTTATTTTATGAAAGAAACTGCTTCTTTCTTTCAGAGATACCTTGGCAATCTAATGATAGTCATTCCCTTAGATAATTGTAACTGTCATGGTGTCAGTAGAGCTTACATTTCTTTCCTTCCCAAGAGACAAGGCATATACATTCCTTTTAAATTAGTCCTCATTCTGTCACTTCTGCAGTCTGCTTGTGTAAGCAATAATGAAGGTTGGCCAGTCACTCTTGTTTTCTACACTCACATTGAGCCAATTCTAAAACTACTGCCAGAAAACATTAGCACATGCTAAAATTGAAGGATAAAAGAAAGATTTTAGTCTTCAAGAGCTAACTACACAAAATAGTAACAGATTATCAATGCTGATCGGTCACAAGCAAAGATGCAAATTAAAACACCCTTGGGTTACAAATGTGCATAAATTTATCCAACCTAAACCAACTTTAATCCTTAATGTTTTATATTAGGACATCATTTGAAAGATTTCAAGGAATGGGAACTGATTTTCCATATCTATAAATATGATGCTAATTAAACTCAGTCTTAAATATATATTCTAGATTCACTAACTACAGCTTCTCTATTAATTTGTGTATAAAGAATTGTTCATATTCTATTAACCTTAACAAATGGTTAAGGTTAATAGATGGTTTTCATTATCCTGCATTCTTTTCCAATTCTTATTTACATGCACACATACGTTAACATAAAATGATAGATTCTTTCTTGTGTTTTGTACATTCTTCATTTATTAATCAAAATGTTTTCTGTACAGCTAAAAAGTATTCATATTTATAATATTAAATGAATAATATTTCCCATGAATTGCTGCAATTTAAATTTTTTTATTGTTATTAAATATTCCAAAGCTAATGCCTCATATTTTTTTCTCTGAAAACAATTCCAAGGTCTATATTTATTAGGTAGAAACATATTAGTATTTAAAAAAACTTTCTATAAAAATTAGATTAGCATGTTTATGTATTCATTGGGATTCAGTATGACATTTCAATACATGTGTACAGCATGCAGTGATCATATTCAGCATCCCTTTATCCAAAGTCTGTCCCTGCCTCAAATTGCTATTATTCTATATTGAGGTTGGCTTTTTTTTTTTTAACCTGGCACATATGCAAGAGAACACACAATACTTATCTTTCTGAGTTTGGCTTATATTTATATTAAAATGGCTTTATAATGACAGTATTTTGACTTGAGATTTCAAAAAGTCATAAATTTTTTTTATTTGCTGTTATCTTGAGGTACTATCCCTGCATAGCTTAAAATAACATATGAAGATTTTCCATGCCAGAATTCCTATGGGAAGTAGATGTGAAATGGTTCTAAGAGTCTGAGATTAAAGCAGTACCTCAGAAGGCCTGTAAGTTCTCCCTCATGATGATGTTTTCACCTGTAGTGAGTGATATCAGAGACCTAGCAGTGTCATGGATGAGTGATGGGCAGGATGTGATTAGCTATACAGATACAATACATGTAGGTAGGAAGAACTTTTACGGCTTTTTAAATTATTCTAAACCAGGTAATTTAATAAGAAGTTACATTTAGAAATCTATACTAACCTGAAAATTAAGGTTTATATACCTCAAGGGTCATATTTATTTCTTAGCCTTAGTGGTCTTTTTATTACACAACAATTATTTACTACATGTTTGCTATGTGCCAAACATAATTGTGAATTATAAAGATATACTGATTAATTAAAATATGAATTTATATTCTAGTAAATGAAACCTGACTAAGAATTTCTGTGTCTTACCAATATGTATTAACCTTCAGCAATTTTTACTAACTGATGATTTCCCTGATGATCTCATGTAATGATATGAAAGTTTTTATACTGTGGTGTTGTCTTAGTGCACTGGTGCTACTCCAATAAAATACCTTAAGTTGAATAATTATAAGAAATAGAAATTTATTTCTTACAGTTCTGGAGGTCAGGAAGTTTAAAATCAAGGTGTCTGAAGATCTGGGTGAATGTTATTTCCTCACATGGACTCCAGCAAAATTTATGCCACCCCCTGAATGCTATGCTGCCTTGATATTTCTTCTGTTGACAGAAACATAATATGAATCATCTCTTGTCCATATTCCAATATAGTTTCCTTCTCCTCTGAAACCTCAAGAGTACAGTATTTATTTTTCACAGTCCTATTGACATTCTGGTCTTTTGAACTCCCACCCAAATCACCCATTAAGCTGTGTTTACAATCTTCTAAAGCTTTTCCAGCTTGCATCTCCAACCTTTTCAAGATTTCTCTTCCCAGAAAACATTTCCAACTCTTCTGAACCTCATAATCAGGTTAGTCATAACAATGACCCCACTTTCAGGACCAATTTCTTTTTAATTTGGATTTTTCACTGCAGTAGCCAAAAGATCTGAGAAGAATAATTTTTGAAGAGAAAAGTTTATTTGTCACTCAGTTTTAGAGGTCTTATTTCATAGAAGTCTGAATTTGTTGATCTGGGCCCAGGGAGAGGCAGAACCAATGAGGAAAGGAGTGGAAGAGAAAAGTAGCACAAGACATGGCAAACTAGAAGCAAAGAGAAAGCTCCACTCACCAGGGAGAAAATATATACCACAAAGGAATACCCCTATCTATCTATCTACCAGTCACCCCCTGCTTGCCATAGTTACCCCACAGCTAATTCCTATCATTTCACCTCTGAACTTTCTTACATTGTTTCATTTCATATGTAAACCATAACACTCCCCAAAGACACAGAAAATCACATATACACACATATACACAACACATATAAATGAAGTAGCTTCACAAACTATACTAAGAGGTATATTGATTTCTATATTGCTGTATAATATTTTTTAAATGTAATAATTACCCCTATGCATTAATGAGCCATGATCTACATTGACATACCTAGATTTTTATGTATATATTTAACATGACTGCTATAGTTAATGTTCTCTTGGGCCATGATTCCAGCACAACTTCATTCTTGCTAAATATAGTTGAAAATGTTACTTTAGCTAATCCTTTTCTGTAAATTAATAACACCTTTCCTTTGTGTTAGCAAAACTACAGAAGTTCTAACACCTTGTCTTAGGGTTGGCTCTTCTTTCTAACTGCTGAAAATAATTATCATTCATTAGGGACTTTGTAGTGGTCTGTGAGGTTGCCATAACTTTTTCTACCTCATACTTCAAGGGAATTGAAATTAAATTTTTTATTACCTTTTAGAATTTAGAAAAATTCTAAAAGTTACATTATATTATTTAGAAAAATAATGTAACTTTAGTCCCAAAGTAACTAGCCTCTTACATCCCAAGTTTTCTTGCAAACTCTGTCAATGATATTATTACCATGATTTTGTTTTCTAAATGTTGATGTATCTTACAGTTTTTTGCATATTCACAGTATGTGAATTGAAAAAAAGTGTTATAACAATAAAATGTGAAAATTTGTTTTTTAAAAGAGTAGTTAAAGTTGCCATTAGTTTCAAAGTGTTCAGGGAGTTGGGGTCAAAGCTGGACTGACATTTTCAACATTTTTTCCTGTTCTGTGCTACCAGATGTTTAGACCTCATATTGCTGACCCTTTATTTTATAAACACATTCATGAGGTCTCAGTCTAAAAGAGTACAGTGGGAACAGATAGACTGATTTTGTAGGAAGGTTACAGGGGTATAAGCTGTAAGAGGGGAATATCAGAAATTCAGCAAGTTTAGGATTCAATAGACTGGTGGAAGCCAAAGGATTTTTAAATGGAAGTGCTTAACATTTACTTTTATATTGTATATTGTGCTTCATAATTAAACAAATCCTTCATCCTAAACTCTTTACTCAAACACCTTGATTGAATCACTTTTGGTGAAAACAATGAATATTAGCGTCCACAGAGAATTGCCAAAAAGAGAAAGGAATAGAATACTATGAGAGCTAAAATGTTAATGTGATCTAGAAACTGAGAGCTGAAGTGACCATCGAAATGCAATACAGGAGGAATATGTACACATTTTAGTAAGAATGTGGGATAAAGGACTCAACTCAATATAGTTCAGCTAAAACAGTAGTAAAATACTACTTTATATTTGGAGTATAATCAACAAATTTCACTAGTGGTGACTTACATTTCAATGCCCATATATGGCTTAGGAATATAGCAATTCCCAAAATAAAACATAAATAACATTAAAATTCCATAACCACTCTGTGACTTTTGTCTTAGCCAGCATGTTGAGTCAAGTGCAGTCTGCCCATCACACTTTTCTCCTTCAGTATCTGAATGGCTAAGTGGACATTCTATCTGTCATTCTGGAGTATACCAGTCTACTGGGTAGAATTAGAGAATGTAGTGCCATATTTTTGTACTACACTCAGGGAATTGACTCCACAATCCTTTTTAATTTTTATGATAACTAAATTTCCTATAAGAAGCAAAGGTTTTAAAAATAGATTGTCATATGTTTCTAATACTGTTACAAAATGGAACCAAATGGCCACATTTCTAAGGCTATTTTGCCCTTGTCAATAATTTCTTCCTAATAATGGGTTGCCAAAAGACATTTTTTAAATTATATAATTTGCTTATGGACAAAAAAATAAAGTTTAAGCATTACTTAACCTTCCTTGATTTTAAAAAGTACTGTTTAAAATCAGAACTATAAATTGTGTGGGAGCTCAATAATTAAGAAATGTAGTAACATAGGTAGCAAGTTCAATAGTTTTAATTTTGTTTATTTGTCATCTATAAGATTGTTTGCTTATGGGCATCTTTGTAAAATTGTTTCCACATCAGTGAAAGAGGACCTGTGCCTGAGGACCACAGAGTAAATTTTCCTGAACAATATTTCACTTCTTTTAGAATCTTTCATTTATTTTCTTATTAGTTTATTAGAATAAACTCATTAGATTTGGTCAGCCTGGTGCTTTTATTCCAACATAGCTAACAAGTCTAAGGTCTGAATTAAATTAGTGGGAAGAGTTTGTCCAAAGAGTCACTGCCAGAGACAATATTAGATTTAATGATGCTCAGGTGAGAGGTCAGTCATAAAAACACAGAATGGAAAGTCATTCATATTCAAGCAATCAATTAGATGTAAAAATAGAGTATATTCCAGTGGAAGTGGAATAAATGAAAAGCAAAGGTCACAGGACCCGGTACTTAAGAATTTAAGTCAACAGAAGTAAACAGCCAATTTTTAGAGACAAAAGCAGGGTAACCACTACCTTGATCCTTCTCTGCCTATTTGTATGTATTGTATCTAAACATTATCACCTCACATTGGTCTGACCTCATATTTACCAGGATGGAGATCAACAAATTGACATGGTACTGTTTTCTTTGGTCTCCTTTTGTTCTAAAACAATCTCTTCATTTTATAATTAAATGGCATTTTCTCAAGACAGGTAATTTTTTATAGGGTATATTTGATTTGTCTGATTATTTCTTCTTAGTAACTTTCATTCTGTTCCATTTTGCACCCTTTTTTCTATAAATTGGAAGATAAATCCAAAAGCCAGACTACATTCACATAAAACATTTTTGGTGGCATTGTTTCATATCATAGTATGTACTATGTTTCATATCATTGTTTCATATCATAGTATGTACTTAATAATTCATCTCATTAATGAACACAGAACATATTGTTTCACTATTACTGGCCTTAAGTTTTATTACCTTATTAATGATTTTGAGATGTGTCCAATTCAAAGATTAGTTTTTTGATAGATTTTTAGCTAAGTAGTGTGTACTGCTTTACTTTGACAACTTGAAATTGTCCTTTTCCAACAATTTAATATATGTAACATTATTAGTGTTTCTTTTATGAAACAAATATTTGATTAAGAGTTGGAAAATATGATTTTTTCCATCATTATTAAAATATTAATTGTCATTCTTCTGATAAATCCTCCATAATTATTTAGTCAGCTTTTCTGCTGCTATGACTAAATGACATGACCAGCACAATTATAGAGGAGGAAAGGTTTATTTGAGGGTTCACGGTTTGAGAGGTCTTAGTCTATAGAAGGCTAGCTCCATTCCTTGGGCTGAGGTGAGGCAGATCATCATGGTGGAAGAGCATGGCAGAGGGAAGCAGCTCACATCATCAGGAAGCACAGAGAGAGGTTCCACTCTCCAGATGCAAAATAGATATACTAAAGCCACATCCCAATTCCCATCTCCTCCAGTCACACCCTACCACATCAATTAATCCCATCAGGGTTAATTCACTGATTAGGTTAAGACTCTTAAAACCCAATTATTTCTCCTCTGAACCTTCCTGCATTGTCTCACATGTGAGCTTTTGGGGTACACCTCACATCCAAACTCTAACAATGATAATATATTTTATTCCTAAATATAATACAATGCTTTCTAAAAAAGAATAGTTAATGCTTATTTTGTTTTCTTTGATTATTTAATTTTATGCTAAATGGTGAGAATAATAGCAGTCTTTCATTGTGGCAAACATGACTTTGTTCTCTTTCTCTTCCATCTCCTCTAACTCCTCTTCCACCTCTTCTTCCCCTCTTCTGCCATGTTTTTATACCAGTGCTATGAAATTGTGGGTTTTAATTCGTCCAGTTCTTTCCACTCACATTTATTATTTTGTTTGTTTTCTCAATCAATTATTCATGAAATAAAACATGTCTTTTAGTAGACTCCTTAAATGGACACATATGTATGGTATATCCTCTTATTACTGCTAACTTGAAACTTTCATAGTTCAGAGGCGATACAACTAGATATGAACTATTCTGGGTCCATTTTACCATGAATATAGGATGCCACTTTAATTATGAATATTTAGAGCACTCCTTAGTTCATAAATATTACCTGTAATTATTGTTTAAGTACTCTGGTCCTTTTGGACGTAGGGAATTTCCTTTATCTCTCCTTGTCTTTGATTTATGTTATGTCTTTTATACTTCATTTCCATGATCTTGGTTCTGTTACTTCCTATGTTATATCACTCTTTCATTGTATTTTGTTACCAGAGTCCTTTACCAGAGGCCTACCTCTGGGCAGGGTGGGGCCGATTCAATCACACACCCCAGTTTATCAAAAAAAGACAAATAGTTGTAAATGCAGGAAAGGGATTTATTCAGAATGGCCATACTGGGAAGGAACAGGAGGCCAGTGTCCTAAGCTCTGTCTTCATGGTATTGACAAGAGCTTTGGGGTTACATACAGAAGGAACAAAGGCAATGGTCTGGGGCTTGCAATTCTGGAAATCTTGGTCAGTCTGTGGTCTGGTTGATCTTTATGTCAGGATTGGACAGGCAGTGATAAGAAAATTATCTGCTCCTTGGGGGAGATAGTTTTAAATTTCGTCATAGAGGTTTATTGATCAGACCTGTTGTTCTCGGAATCCAAAGTGCGGGGAAGAATGACTCAGAAGAAAAAAAATCAGAAAGGCAAGATGGAGTTAGGTTAACCATTTCAATGTTTAGGGCAATGATTAGAGATTTCTAGAGGCCAGTTCACTGGTCTAGAATAAGACACTGAAAAAACAGGTGATTGACAATCTATTGATTATGATAACCCTATAAATCTTGAAAATATCTTATTTCCTATTTTCATGGTGTCTGCAATCTTGAAGGGTGAGGAGAGCAATTAGAACACCCCTTTAAATAATGGATATGTCTATATTTACTGTTGACCCAAAGTTTATAATAATAAAAGGAGACAGATGCAATGTAAAGACAGAAATGCCAAGCTTTTATCCTGTTTTCAGTTACCTATCAGGAAGCTGAAAGACCAAGTGAGGAGTCCATACTTTTAGCAAAAGCAGCCTTTAAGTCCCTGTTACGTAGCCAGGTAACTACTTTTGGCAACTTTGCTGTTTAGTCATAAATTCTTAGTTGATGTTTTTTCTTTCCTTCATTTACCTCAGAATTTGACTCCCAATTCTAATCTTCCTGCTGTTTATTAATTTGTATCTTCACTATTTAAATACTTGATTCATATCTGAAAATGCTTTCATAACTATATTAATGAATGTGGGAGTGTCATGTCACAATTTTCTTTGTTGGGATATGTTTTGTCTTGCTAAATGTTAATTTTTAATTTTCTCTTCTTAAAGCAAAATTGATCACTTTTGTTTTACCAGATTATATTTGTTTGTTCTCAGTTTTTCCTTGAATTTTTTGAAACACCATAGTATAATAGGAGAGGAAAAATAATTATCTACCTTTCATACTTCTTAACTCAGATGAATTTTTGAAACAAAGATAACTTAATAAGGGAAAAGAACTCAAATGTGTATTTACAGGTACGTATTTGATATGTACACGTGAAATTAGCAATTTTCAAAGATGTGGATTCGAATTTCAATTTGGAGGGTACTTTCAACAAAAACCAGTAAAATTTTAGAGAACTGACAAGGAAAACAGGAAAGAACTTTGAGTCATTAGGTGTAACAAAGTGTGGGAAGGCAAATCAATGGCAGGTAGTGAAGTTTGTTCATGTAGAGTCCAAAGGATCTAAAGTTGTCTTCAGTGGTCATCCATTTTTCTTCCTGGGAGAGGAAGGAGGAGGAACACTTTTGCCTGTGTAATTTCATGTTCTGTTTCTAGTCAGATAGAGGGAAGGCAGAGAGCTTGTCTCATTATTTGCTATTTAATTCCTGCAGATCAAAATAATCCTCATGCCAAAGTGGTACATTTTGGAGTGGCATAGTCTGTTTTTTTCTCCAGTATATTAATTAGATACTTCTCTTATTAGTTATATAAACTATGTAAACTTAGAGTGGTTCTGATAGTCAAATCTGTGGCAACTCCAACCAAGTCAAACACACTCCCTCATTTTGATCTTTGCATTTTCTGACCTTTCCCTTCCACCTGCTATCCCATTGCTATTCACTTGACCTGTGTATGACGGGAACAACATTTTTTTCCTACTCCTTTTTTTAATGATGTCCTTCTTGAGAGCTCAGTCTTGCAATTACTGATGCTTCTTTCAGGGGTTTCTCCTGTTTATTTCTCCCCGAAATGCTACTCAGCCACTTCTTTGCTGCTCTAAAGCTGTTCTGTTGAAGTGGAGGAAAAAACCTTTTATCCTCCCAAACACACTTCTTTGAAATATTCTCTTTCATATTGAACTCAAGGAAGAGTTCAAGCCTTGTGCCCTCCAAATCTCAAATAAATTGAGTGTTATACGAATACCACTCTTTCAATTTCTGCTTGTGTTTTTTTCAGAGGGATTCTTCTAACCTCCAAATGCCACCCTTGTCCCTTTAGTACTGATTCTCTTTCTGTCCAAATTGCCGCCTTTCTTTTGGCACATCTACTCTCCCTCCACAGGCATACTTTGAAGTTTTCACTGCATTTTCATGTCTATGAAGTGGAGAGCATAGGTGTAATTATCCCCACATGATAGTTGAGGGAACTGAAAGTTACAAAGGTGAAAAGATTTGTTAATGATCGCTTGGCCAGGAGCAGAACTCTAACAAAAATTCTGGTCTTCTGATTCTCAGTATGGGTTTTTTTCTTCCATACCAAACTGCTTCATCTAATTAATATAAAGCAGTGATTACGCTTTGAATGAACTTAGGTTCTCTATCGGGCTCCATTACTCATCATTGTACATTCAATGAAGTCTCGATTTCCTTATCTATAATAGTATTATAAAAGTATTTTAACTTAAATAATCAAAGAAATTATTAGTTTGAACCATAGGAATTTTCTGAAAGTCAACTGTTTTTGTCCTATCATTTAACATGTTTTCATGTGTTAAATGTTCAGTATGTTAGTTTTTATTATCAAATGGTCCTTGATCATTGTTCAATAAGAATATGCCAAACCA
Source organism: Glaucomys volans (assembly GCA_020662805.1). Taxonomy (NCBI): domain Eukaryota; kingdom Metazoa; phylum Chordata; class Mammalia; order Rodentia; family Sciuridae; genus Glaucomys; species Glaucomys volans. Next base: position 668,905 of record JAJEJO010000179.1, read on the forward strand.
ATACCTTTTAAGAGTATTTCCATCACTTAGATAAAGAAATAGGAAAAAGTATTTGAAATAACATTATTTTTATATATCATTGTTAAGTATATTTCATTCTTTGCTCTTTAAGACAATATCTTCTTCAGCAAAATCAAATACCCTTTTACCATTTGATTTCAATAATAGAAAATGAATTTGTGATAATTATGAACATTATTTCTTCTTTTACTATTTCATGTGAGTGTATTTAAATCCATTTAAGTTGATCTGAATTTGCAAATTTGGAAGGCAAAATTACCTGTGCATAGTATTTTCACCCATAGAGAAAGGTCATTAGTTTATATAATTCACTGCTTACCATTTACTATGTTTTCATGATGTATGTTCTAGATTTTTCTTTTCTAGAAATAGAAAAGTTCTGGTCTAAGAACAGCTTCTAATGTGTTATAAAATTTGCATAGTATCCACTCTAAATATGGGGCCTAGCTACCTACATTAGAATCTAAGATGGTATTCATTTTTTTGCATCATCTATAAACTAACCTTGTCACAGAGTTCAAAACTGGGATTGAAAATAACAGATCCCTAATCCTTACCTTGGAAAATGAAAGTAACATTTCAAGGATGTCTTAGGAAAGGCATTCAATATGCTGCTTTGAATGAAACAGGTCTGGATTTCATATTTCTAATTATTACAATGATAATATGTACTAATACCCCAAAAGGCTCCACTTCTCAACTTAAACACATAATGGGAATAAATTAATATTATCTCAAAATGTTGTTGATTTTTTTTTCCCAGAACATAGGTCCATATAAAATATTCTTTTCTCCCTCCTCTGGCCTTTCCTTTCTTGGTTACAAAAATAAATGTACATTGGAAGTCTATTAGTATGCATTTTCAGTCATATTAGGTAAACAAACAGATGAAAGACACATATAAAATGACCCAGAAAAGAGCAGGGACAGATTTTTCCTGCAAATGATGAATAGTAAATGTTTTAGTTTTGGGAGAGGCATGTAGTTTCTTTGATGCTTTTTGTAGAGCAAAAATAAATTCTGACTATATTTAAAATGAGTCTGGCTGTTTAATTATAAAAGAAAGCAATGAGCTGGATTTGGTATGCAAGCCATGGTTTGTAGACCCATGGGAGTAATTTACATCTGTTTGCATGAGAGTTGATAAAGATGTCAGCAATGAATGTGTAGATTGTAAAGAGAAGTGGAGATATGCATAGGTAGTTACTGGTGATGCCTTTAGACAGAATGAGCACTACAGAATAGATATTTAAAAAGGGGCTCTGATCTCAGGTGAAGTATATACATGATTTTGGTGATGTGATGGAATGGAACTGAAGGTGCATATGAATGGGTAGAGGTTTTCCAAAAAAAAAAAAAAAACAGTAAATTTGCCTGCTTTTACTTGACCTTACATTCATTTACAGCATGTTAGTAATGTAATCAAGGTCATAAATTCATTGTGTAGGCACAATGTCAAGTGTCAAGTATCTATACATCTTCCAAAGTTACAGGTCTGGTTTCAAGACATGTATCTACAGAATGAAAAAAATCATATTATTTTATAATTGAGCTACAAAATTATATTTTTGATTTTTACTTAAATGTTTTCATACTATATAAAAAGGAGAAATGAACTTTATCTATAGATATAAGCACCTATTCTATAAATGGTGTAAGATTTTTCTCTTCACCATTTCAGAGAACTACAATTGGAAAAGAGGACCTTGTAAGTGAATGTAATACTGACAGACCTTGCCTATTGGTATGGTTCTACCTATTTTTCTCCAGTAGAACAATGTGAATATCAATTAAAAACTTAAATCATATGTAAGCAAAACAATCACCATTTGGAGAGAAATGATTGCAAACATTTTTTAGTCATTTTTAAACTTGAGATAAAAATTGCTAGAAAATATTGGAATATTGTACTGATGAGGGAAAAGAAAAACAAAAAGAAGTCTTTTCTTTTTTCTTAATTCCATAAATTGTGGAGCAACAGAATTCTTTTATATGTTAATTATCCTTCCCTGTTTCACTCCTCATGCTTCCCAGTAATTTGTTAAGTATCATTTTAATCAATTCAAACAGCTATCATAGCAGAGTTTGATTTCGTTCTTGTTGCCAAGAAAGCTTCTGAAACTAATTAGTTCAGAAAATCCATTATTGGAACAACAAGGAATTGCATGAATGATGTTAATAGTTTGTAATTTAAAAATCTCAAACCAAGAATCCAAATGATTTTTCTAGTGCATCTTCCAATCATGTCATTAAGGAGGTTCATATGTTTATGTTTATTTGAAACATATTCACTAATCCTATCTATATGCTTTCCTTCTATGTATTATGTTCAAACAAATAATTCCCTCTTTTGTTCTAAAGATCATATTATGAAACAAATTATTTGAGGTCTTATCTACCCTAATCAACTTCCCTCTTTTTAGTCTCAAAGTATGTAAATAAAATGTGATAAAACCATTAAAACAAATAGTTAATATCTTTAGTGATTATAAAATTATAAAATCCTAATATAAAATGATATAATTTTTTTGTGTTAGGAAATGCAAATTGCCTAACAGGAGATCTATTTAGACATTACCTGGAGGACTGAGAGCATAGCACTTGAAATGTAAAGCAGATTTTAAGACCTGCTGCTTTACTAACTGCTGAGGCTGGGCTTATTGGTGAGTTTGGAGGATTGGAAGGGAAATGCAAGTTCCTGCCATAAAGAAGTTGGTAGGATAGTTAACTTTAACTAACTCTAGAAGGACTGACAGGAAAAGGTAATGTTTTAAGAACAGTGTAACAGGAATGTAAGAAAATTTCATGAAGGATAATGCTGAGAAGCATTCAGCAGAGATCAAAAGGTGACATGAGTTGATCCAAAAAAAAGATTTTAGGAATTTCTTTTTGTAGCACTGGTGATGCTTTGATTATAAAGGGCCTGGAGAGAAAGGATCTTTTCCTGATAAATGAAACTCTATGTGAGATTTTGTGGAGGTTGGAGAGAAGCTAATCTGTTAAACTAAATGATGGAGAGCACAAGAGATTAGAATGCTGAGTGAAGATGAAGTAGTTTATGCAGTACTTTATTGACATCCTAACAGAATCTAACTCTAAAATTTTCCTGTTAAAGAGTATGTACAAATAAAATTAGTACAATTTTGGAATAAAAAAGTGAATTAATATAAATCAAAGAATATTATGAAGCTACAGCAATAAGACATGAATAAATGAATAAGTCTAACTGGAAAGTTGAAATACCGACCACAATAATATATTTAGTGCAAGAAAGATTGTCAGAGATTCTGAAGTTAGAAAATCAATCCCTACTGGGAATGTAAATTAGTATAGTCATTCTGGAAAACAGTATGGAGGCTCCTCAAAAAAACTGAAAATAAAACTACTCTGCAATCCAGCAATCTTGTGAGTCTTGTACTATCACTGCAGCGATACTCAAAATAGCCAGGATATGGAGTCAAACTGAATTGTATCAATGAGGGAATAGTTAATGTAGGCATATATACACATATATATATGTAAATACACACACACACATAAATATTGTATATGTGATAGAATACTGTTCATTAATTAGAAAACATGAAATTCTGTCATTTGGGAGAACATGAATGGAACTGGAAGGTATGTTGTGTAAAGTAAGAATGGCACAAAGAGACAAACTCTGAATGATCTTACTAATGGGTGAAATCTGAAGGAGTAGATCTCATAGAAGTCAGAAGTAGAATAGTGGTTCTACCAGAGGCTGGAGAGAGCAGAAGGGAGGGGATATAGGGAGAAGCTGATTAATAGCTGCAATGCTGCATTTCGATATAAGGAACAAGTTCTGGTTTTCTACTGCACAGTAGGGTTAATATAGTTAACAAGAATACATTGTATAACTCAAAATAGTTAGAAGACAGAATTTTGAATGTACTCACCATAAAAAAAACGACACGTTTCCAGGCATGGTTTCCCATACCTATAATCCTAGCTGCTTCCAAAGCTGAGGCAGGAGGATTGCAAGTTTGAGACTAACCTCAGCAAATGTTCAAGACCCTAAGCAACTTAGTAAGAACCTGTGATAAAATAAAAAATAAAAATAGGTTGTGGTTGGGTTCAGTAGTTAAGTGCCCCTTGATTCCATGCCTGGTACCATAAAAAAATAAATAAATAAATAAATAAAAGGAAAAGAAGAAATGCATCACATTGCTGTTCATAAAAATGTACAAATATCTGTGTCAATCACAAAATACACAAAACATTGAAAAACTCCTTCCTAATCTCAACAAAATATTATCAAAATAATTCCAACAATGTATAAGAAGAAGTCTATACCACAACCAAGTGAGATTTATTCTAAGTGTTCAAGATGTATCAATATTTACGAAGAATGTAATCCATTATAATCAACAGACTAAAGAAAAATCATACAATCATACCAAGGAAGGAAGAGAAAGCCCTTGGTAAAATCCAACAGCAATTCATGCTACAAATTCTCAGCAAATTACAATAGAGGAATTTCCCCAAGTCCTTAGAGTCTGTCTACAAAACAATCAAGCAATCAAAAAACAGAAAAATAAAACCCAACTAGACACATCATTGTAAAAAAAAAAAAAAAAAAAAAAAAAAAAAAAAAAAAAACACACTAAGATGGGGAACAAGGCAAAGATGTCCCTTCTCACAACACATAGTTAGCATTTTACTGGAAGTCCTAGATAAGTCAGCAAAAGAGAAAACATTTCTTCATATAATTCAGTCAATGATGGACAACATATATAATGCCAAATGTATGTCTCATACATCTTCTGTTTATGAAGACTCTTGATTGTGTTGTTCTCTCTTGTGCTTGATTTAATCTTGTGTTGTTTTGTTCATCATGGTCCAGGAGTAGTGAAAGATAGACTATAGGGTATATGTGTTTGTGCACACGTGTACATGTGCATGTGTGTGTGTATACTGTATACACACATATTTTATGCATATATACACATACATAATGATATATATTTACTATATATATAAAAACATATTTCATACTCACACACTATATAACCCATGTGTATTATAGATTATTCTATTTAGGTTAGTGTAAGAGTATACTATATAATACTCACAAAATGATGAAATCACCTAATGATGCATTTCTCAGAACACATTTCTGTCATGGAGGGATGTATGACTTTATGTGTGTGTATGTGCATAAATATTAAATTATAATAATAGTCTAAGAAGAATAAATACTATACCAAATAATTAATGAGGGTTCCGAGGAAGAGACATAGAATTGAAATCGTCAAGTGAATGTGGAATCCTCTTATTTGCAGTATCTAATGCCTGCATAAAGCAAGAAGTTTTGATACTGCAGAATGAAAAAGGAATTTGATAGAATATTTAAGAGAAAGAAATTGATAAGAGTTTGATGACACTGTTTAACATGATTATAGATGAAAGTTTAGTTTGATTCTCATATCAATAGTTCATGCCATTCTGAGAAATAGTAAATATAGGAAAAATATACTAGTTTTGGAAGAAAGCTGATAAGGTTCATTTGAACATATTGGATTTGGAAGAGACTAGTACACACACACACAAACAAACACACACAAATTAAAATAGAAAACTTCATTCCTTACTTATGGAAGATGATAAGGCTTTAGATTTGGATTCAGAAAAATCAGGATCAAGAGGCAATTCTGCCACTGCATAGCTGTGTGATCTTGGGCAAATTATTTAAATAGGATGAACATATCCCTTATTTTTCAAGAGATACTTTTGAAAGGCAAAGGAGATTCTTTTATAATTGCATGGGAAAAATAAGCATAAACCAGTTACAAAAACTGGGATATACATTCACATGGTGTTTGAAGTTTTTGTGTTGTCATTTTAATTTGATATTAATGGAAAGTGTTGTCAAGACCAATTTTCTAAGCTTTTGTAGGTACTAACTGAGCTTAATCCATATAAAAATTTTAGCACTGTACTGAGTTACAGTAAACACTCTAAAAATGTTGTGTTATATTTTATCACATTTCCTCCTAGTATCTTTGTATTTAATATTTAGTAATTGATTAGCAAACAAACAATATCTATAGTACTGCATTTAAAATTAATTCCCAAAATAAAGAAACACAATAATTGAATTAACATTTTACTTATTTGTGTTTTAGAAGAGAGTTTGTTACAGGTGTATCTTATTATAGATTGCAGATGGAATCCTAAAATATTATGTTTCATTCAATTTATTTGTGAAATGGGTTATAAATGTTATTCTTCTTTAATTCTTTTAGGGGAGCAAAAGTAATCTGAATTTATATGTGATTATCAATTAACCATGATTTCTAACACCAGCTTGAAAACTTTATCTAATGCAATCACCCCATCAAGTAGTAAAATCACCTATAAAATGCTTCAATATAGTAGTGATTTTAAGGCACCTTGGATGGTCTTACTCTTTAAATTTAAGAAACAGTTTCGTATTCAAGCAATCATCCTGAAAACTAGCAGTTTAAATTTGTGTGAGGGAACAAACTAGTGTTTCTAATGGTTGGTCACAACTGTGTTTCTGAAAAAGAACCCAGAGTTATTTAGGTATTTGTGTGTGTGTGTGTGTGTGTGTGTGTGTGTGTGTGTGTGTGACAAATGTAAATGCTTTGTTAGAGAGCCATTCTTTCCCATTGTTAATTGCCCCAAGGGGACCATAAAGCAGTGGGAAGAGTCCTTCCTTGTCATCATTATTTTCATGAGGCAAAATTAGTACATTAGTAAAACATGGAATGAAAGAACCAGGGAACTGAAACTCTAGAGTGAGCACCCAGGGTCCTCAAGAGGAAGAAGACCCATAACCTGAAGGAGGTCATCTCTGGTTTATAAACCACTGATGTCAGAGTTTGGGGCAATGAATTCATCTTTCATTGTCTATGAGGTCTTCAGTCATTTCATATGTACAACAAATTCTCCTTACTATATTCCTAAACTTACAAAAACATTTTAGTAATAACATTGACATCCCAGATAGTTTATACTGAGAGGAAACTGGGCAAGTAGAGAAGATACAGCTAATGCATTTCTCAAGATAAATTAATGAACCATCTTCTGCTATTAATTCAGTGTTCCTGACTAATTCATGAAATGAGGAAATTGAAACATTTGTTTGGAAGGCAGAAATCAAGCATTACAAAAAAAGGAGTCACTTTTGAGACTAAAAACTAAGTTTAACCATTCTTTCAAATGAAGCTACAGATGTCTATAAATGCTAACGATTTTAGTCTCTTCTACAAGAACCTAATACAGTCACTGGATGAAGTAAAAGGGGAGTGGTTCTATCCAGTTAGACTCCAGTGGCTATTTAGATGATTATTTTTAGAAAGTCTAGTGCTTAGAGTGGGAAAAAATATCAATGATTATCAGCAATAAAACAGCATTTTGTGATTACTAATCAATTTGTGAATATTTATTAAATTACATATTTCTGTCTTTGTCAAATAGAAAAGAAATTTCTTATACCAATTTCTCAGGTAAAAGAAAAACCGAAAAAAGTAACACAGTAAATTTCAGATTTTTGCAAGTTGGAAAGAACTTTTCCTGTTGTGTATTTATGCTTGTTTTTTTTTTCCTATCTTATCTTGTTTTGTCCTGTGTGATCTGAATTTCTATCATTATTATCATTATTATCTATCTCTAAAATTTCTAAGAACAAAGAGGGCAGCCTCCCTCAATGGGTTCAAATAAATGTTTTGTTTCAGCACAGTTTTCAGTTTCTTTTTGTCTTTGAAACTCTTTCAATGTTATTATCACATTTCTGTGGATGTGGACATGGAGAAGTATATCATGGTATTTCTTTTCTATATATTTTTCAAGAAAAATGTAGTAAAAGTCTGTGCTGCAATACAATTAAGAAAGGAGGAAAGTGCTATTGATGTCCAACATGTTCATAGGATTATTTCTTGTGCAGCAAAAATCAAACTTTACACACAATGATACGGATATTTTTTTTTTTTTTAAAGTAACCTTGTCAGTTTTCTCTGCCTGGTCTTTTTATCTCTACTACTATCTCTAGGGCAGCTTAAAGGTGTAAAAACAAACACACAGAATTCAAAAAGTAAACTTTGTACACTCATGTTAACTCAATCTTTTCTACTTTAACACGGTGTCTTTAAGGTAAATTTAGTCTCATTTAGATGAATTATCAGATTTTCAAAGTTTTCCCACCTGGTTACTTCCTCCATATCCCTGCACACACACTGCACACACACACTGCACACACACACTTCACACACACACATACACACACACACACACTTACCTAAGTCCTACACAAACTACTTCAATAAAAATTCATACCCATCATAGTATATGGATACAAGGGAAGGTCATATAATAATTTGAGAGTGGGAAACATATCTCTTCTAGTGTCGTCTCAGGCTTTGACTGATCTCTGTTTGAAATGTGGGCTGGTCTTTAGTCAACAATTTCTGTTTCATAAATTAGCTGCTAAAACCACAGCTAGTATAAACTGTGTATTCTCAATCTAGATAACCTTTCCTTATTTCTCCCAGAAAGCTAAACAGTTCCTCTGATTGGTCATTAGCTGGTTCTTTTAATTCTGTGCTTCTCAACCAGGCTAAGCCCCCTCCTTTTTATTTATATGGACTTGTTGTCAGTTTACCTCTCAACAGAAAATCTCTAAATAAAATACAAAATAGGGCTTGGAATGTGGCTTAGTGGTGGAGTGCCCCTGGGTTCAATCCCCAGTACCAAAAAACAAACAAACAAACAAACAAAAAACCCGAAAATCCCTAGAAAGTGTGCTGACTTGAAATTGACAGGGAGACTTGCATTTCACAAGACACAAAGGAACACAGGGATTTTTGTTAGTCTAATATGCAATCTGTAGGGGAATAAGGCTGATATTCCATCTAGTTGTCTTTTAACCTGAAAACATAATACCACATTTTTACTCAGCCATGCTTACTTCCTTTGGTCATGAGGCATCTATATTTCCAATTTCATTGTTTTTTTGGTCAGCTACCCCATTCACTCATATGAGGTTGAATCTTATGGAATTGAAATCCTCTTGGCTCACTCTTTGGATGTTGGCTTAATTAAGAAGTAGGGGTTGAGTATTCTGAGGAATACAGACAGAATTTTAACCAGGGCCTTATCACCTTTGGGTCTTTACTCAGGGCTCAACTCCCCACTCTTAAGAAAGGCTTCACTTCTTAAAGTGGAATAGAGAGACTCCCTTTACATCACATCTTTATACTCGTTCCTAGATCTTTACTCAGACTGACATACTTTCCTTTATTTCTACCCAAGTAAAACTCTTTGGAATTTAAATAAAATTCTTTTATTCTCAGAAAAACCTGGCTCTCACACTTGCACTCTTTCCTAAGATTCAAATAGTCCAATTTAGATTTCAACCTGAGCAATGACTTCTTTATTGTAAGTTGTACTCGCTCTGCCTAGGAAGAGATGAATGACATTTATACAAAGGATGTTGAGTCACAGAGCAACAGATTTACAGGAAATGAAAAATATATTGGCCTTATATATCAAATGCATTTTACCCATTACAATGCTCTTTCTTGCACTCCATAGTCATACGCTGGCAATATTCCCAGTGGCACTTGATGTCTGATTCATCATTGAATTAAAACCATATGTTTTCAAGTTTTACTGTCCTGGGACAAATCATTGTATATCTCTGAGCCACAATTTTGCTAAGGCTTAAATTGATTTAAAAATAGTACCTACCTCCTATCATTTGTATAAGGATTAAGTGATACAATTTATGCAAAGAACTTACCATATTTTGTGGCATACATTGTTCAACAAAAATGACTTAGCATACTAGTGAGTGGTGATGATCCTGATGGGAAAGACAATGTAACGAAAACCCTGAGTTATTATTTGTTAAACTTGTTCATATGTTGAGCTTTAGAAGGAAACTTTAAAAAGGGAATTCCAGAAAAGTCACTTTCCACAAAGGAGTTTAATAAACTTATAGAGAAAAATTTATAAATGTTCCAAATTTATAAGATTTTGAAAAATGGAAAGATGACTTTTCCCTAATTTAATGTAAGGAAAGATTTTTTAAAAGTCTCACATATGTGTTCATTTGGCAGTACTCACTATTGCAAACTTAAAATTCTTGTGAAAATCATATTTAGGATAAATACACTATTTGACTTCGATCATATTATATTAAGAAAAGCTTAATTATAATGCTATCAACTAAACTAAGCAAATTCAGCATCCAACATCTAAGAAAAATTAAATTTCACTTACTTTTAAACATGTAGAAGTTCAAAAACAAGTTCAACATGGAAATACAACATGAACATCAGAGGTGTCTGTGGGGGCTAGAAGAGTGGCCTCCAAAAGATGACTTTGCCCTGCTCCTGAAATCTGCCAGTGCTTCCTTACTCAGATCATGGAAATCAATTTTGCAGACAATTCAGTATGCCAGTTAGCTGAGTTTAAGAATAGATTGTCCTGGTCCTGTACTATCTAGGACCATAGAATATTTCCACCAGCATTCATACATTGAAATCTAATCTCCAAGATAACGATATTAAGAAATGGGGACTTTGGCTGGTAAGTATATAATGGGGATTCTCATAAATGGGAGTAAAACTCTTATAAAAGAGGCTTGAGGAGCTGAGTGTGGCCACATACTCCTGTAGTCTCAGGAACTTGGGAGGCTAAGGCAGGAGGAGTATAAGTTTGAGGACAGTTTGGGAAACTTAGTGAGACCCTGTCTCAAAATATAAAGGGTTGTGTGTGTGGCTCAGTGGCAGAGTACTTGCCTAGTGTGCATGAGCTCCTGGGTTCAATCTCAATCCTCAATGGAGCAAAAAACAGGGCAGGAGGTAAATTTGTCCCAATCATCATATTAAGGACTCCGAGAAAACTCATTGTACACGACCCAGAGAGCATCCCTCACCAAGCACAGCTCCTGACTCCTTTACTATGGCAAGAAATTTTTGTAAAATATTTTCTATACTGATTAAGAAAGAGAAAATTCAAATAACTGATTCAGAGATGAGAGAAGGAACTTTATTGCTGACTTTAAAAAAGAAATAAGAATTATGAGTAACTACTGTGGAGAACCAAATTTCTATAAATCACATTTTTGATGAAATGGACTGTTACCTAGAAAAACACAAACACTGAAACTGACTCAAGAAGAAATAGAAATTTGTAATAGACCTAAATATTCATTTATTATTACTTATGTAAAAAAACCAGTGACTTAAAACAAAACAAATGTATTCTTTTACAATTTTGTAGGTCAAAAATCTGATAGAGGTCTTAAGAGGATACTATGAATACATTGATAATGCTGACTTCCATTTCATCGGGTCTCTAGAATTTATTTCCTCCATTCCAGCTTCTATTGTCCAGCCATAATTCTGGGCTCACAACCCCTTTCTCCATATTCAAAGACTGAAACTTTACAACTTCTTGTGGCTTATTTCCAAAGTCACATTTTTCTTTGATTTACAGCTAAAAACAGTTCTCCAGTATATGCACCCATGTAGTCAGATGGTGCTCACCCAGATAATCCAGAATTATCTCTCTTTAGGATTTTACTGTAATCATATTTGCAAAGTTCCTTGTCCCCGAAATTTAGCAAATACATTATTTCTGGGATTAGGTGGAAGAAATCTTTGAGGAATGATTACGCTGCCTACCACAATCTATAATAAGTAAAGATTGAAATAGTAATTTTAAAATTTCTGACATAATAAATCCCAGGTTCAGATAGCTTCACTGCTAAACTATGGTGATTTTTCTTCTTCTTCCTCCTCCTTTTCTCCTCCTCCACCTTCTTCTTATGCTAAGAAATAAGCCTGAACTCAGAGCCTCACATATGCTGGGTAAGTAATCTACCACTGAGCTAAATCCCCCGCCCTTGGCAAATATTTTAAGGAAAAAGTCATTTTCAATCAATTCTTCAAATGCTTTTAAAAAATGGAAAAGAACGTATAGCATCCCATCACATATCATGAAGCCAGTACTATTGGAATTCCAAAGCCTGACAAAGATATCACAAGGAAATACGACTATAAAGCAATATCTCTTATGAATACAGACACAAATATTGGTGAATACCAGCAAACTTTTTATGACCAAGTGTGATTTATCTTAGCCAGAAATGCAATATGACTAACTCAAGAAATAAAGAAAAACATTTGACAATTTCCAATACACTTTCATCATAAAAATAGTCAACAATGAGAAATAGAAAGAAACTTACTTGTCCTAAAAAAAGTTATCTATGAAAAACACATAGAGACATGAGTACTTAAGGGTGAAAGACTGAGTGTTTTAATTCTCTGATAAGGAGAGAAACAAAGGTGTCTTCTACCATTTTTAGGCAACATTGTACTCAAGGTTTTAGGCAGGGAAGTTTTAAGCAAGGGAAAATAATTAAAGATTAAAAAGGAAAAATTTTTATTACAATCTATTTGAAGATGAAAAAATATTATATATAGAAAACTCTAGGGAAATTTTTTAAATTGTTAAAACTGATACAAAGAAGTCCACCAAGGTGGCAGAACATAAGATCAATATCTGCAATTCAATTGTATTTTAATACATTAGCAATTACTGAGTCTAAATGAAATTATGTGTTCAACTATAAATAAAAATAATAAAAACACTAAATAATAATAAAACACTAAATAATAAATTTGGCAAAATAAGTAAAGGCTTATACACTGGAACTATAAAATATAATTGAAAAAATCAAATAACACATAAATGAATGTGAACACATATTTGTTCAGGGGATAGAAGATTTAATATTGTTAAAATGGTGGTATATCTCCTAATTGGTCTATAGTTTCAATTCAACCGCTTTCACAGTCTCAGAGTACTTTTTTTAAAAATTGGCAAGCAGATCCTAAAAGTTATATGGAAATTCAAGTGGACCAGAATAGCCAAAATAATTTTGAAAAAGAAAACACATTTGGAAGACTTACATTTCTCCATTTCAAAACTTACTCCAAAACTATAATAGTCAAAATAGTGTGACATTGATATAGAATAGAGATCAATGGAATGGAATTGAGAGTTCATAATAAGTCCTCACATTGATTTTCAACAAAAATTCCAAGGTATTTATTTCAATGGAGGTAAATCTTTGTATGTATGGTACCAAGACAAGTGGATACACATGTACTAAACAGTTGAACTGCACTTGTTCTTTACACTGTACATGAAAATTAGTTCCAATTGGATGCTAGAACTAAATGTAAGAGCTCGAACTAGAAAATTATCAGAAGAAAGCGTAGGAGTAAATACTTGTAATCCTAGATTATGTTATTGATTCTTAAATACAACAAGAAGCAAAAATAACAAAAGAAAAATAGGTTAGATATCATCAAAATAAAAATCTTTGTTAAAAACATAAAATTTTGTGCTTTAAAGGGTATCTTCCAGAAAGTGGAGAGACAAGCAACAGAATTGTAACAAACATATTTGCAAATGGTATAAATGTTCAAAAGATAAAAAGACAAAAATCATAATAAATGGGTGGAAATATGCATACCATTAGCCATTAGGGAAAGACGAATCAAAACCACAATAAAATATTTCTTCACATCCACTAAAAATATTACAGAAATGACATGTTAACAACAAGTATCACTGAGGATGATACTTGATTAGATTAGAACCCTGATGTTCATTGGAATACTGCAGGACACTCTAAAGTACAATTTAGCAATTACACAAATTTTAAAGAAAATTTATTGTTATGATCTAGTAATTTCACTGTTAGGTATATTCCCAAGAGAAAAGGAAACATCTGACAGCACACAAACTTATACACAGTGTTTAAGCATTATTATTCACAATAGCCCAAAGGAGAAACAAGTCAAATGTTCATCAACTGCTAAATGGACACATAGAGTATAATATATCCACACAATAAAAATAATAGAGCAAAGAAATAAATGAACATATCTGCCACAACATGGATAAATCTTGAAAACATTGTGCTAACTGAAAGAATCTTTACTACTTAAGTTGACTCACATGCCATATATTGAGTGAGCAAATTTAAGACACACAGATGATTCATGGTTGCCTAGGATTTGGAGGATATGAGGGGAATAAGAAATAAAAGATGATAGATATGGTGTTTCTTTATGGACAAACTTATGTAGAATTGATTGTGGTGACGGTTGCAAACATCTGTGAAATGGTTTTTACTAACAACCATTTAATTAAGTACTGTCAATTTGTGATTTGTATGGTATGTGAATTATATATCAATAAACCTGTTAAAATGCTGTGAGCATATGAAAGACGTGATCTCATTACTATGGGGCATTTCTCACTGCTTTAGAATTTAAGAATCTTTTAATTTAATCCAATAAATTTAATTCCATCTAAATGAAATAATGCAAGAAAAATGCAGATACAATACTGAAAGAGATTACATGGGAAATAGTATCTAATACTGATGAAGGAATGTGGGGGGCATGAAGGAAAATAGTGGAATATAAATCCAAGAATTAAGTATGTGAGTATAATTTAGAAAGTAAAACTGCCAAAGTGAGAGATTTTATATGACATTTTGTGCAATAATAGCAGCAAAGTTTTCTGAAGTCAGAATTTTCATTTATCTCTGTATGAACATCTATGATACACTGCTTTAAATGACTTTTGTTTGTGATTTAAAAACATCTATGTTATTTTGCTCCACAAGATGTTTGTCTCTGATTTTTGCTGAATACACAGCTGGTTTAGCATATCCCAAAAGAAATAATAAAAGTTCAATAAAATAATATCTACAATTATATGTAATTATTAATATAGTGTCTGATTATATCTCTGCTTGTATTCTACAGTTCTCTCTCATACCATGAATTATTTTAAATTTGGAGATAAGATTAATGTCATGTAAAGGGGGTGATGATTGAACTCAGTGGCAGAAAGCTTGCCTAATATACTTGGGGCCTTGGATTCAATCCCTGGCACTACAAAAAAGAAAGGAAGAAAGAAAACAGTAAAATATACCCTGTGTCCTTAGTCCTTAGTAACAGATAAATGATGAAAGAATGAAGAATATATTAACAGTAGAAAAAGAAATTATCCCACAGTGTTAAATATAATAGGTATAATATAAATAAATATAATAGGTATAATAATAAATCACAAGTTTATTTAATAATGGCAAAATGATCTACTTTAAAATCTGATTTTCAATTTATGTATAAAATACTCTCAAGTGTATTGCTGATATTTGCTGCTAAAAATATATTTTGATAGAGGTTCTATATCTCAGTTCCCTGTGTTCAGGGTACATTGGAGTTAGAATGCAAATAAATGGACCTTTAAATTTATATTCATAATGAGTAATATCAGCATAACCTTGATAGTTTCTGAACACAGGAACAAGTGCTAAAGCAATTGTCTATGGATAAGGATTTAATTTTACTTTACACAGCTTTCAGAGTTATTACAGAGTCAATTTAGAGTAAGAGAGTTACGATATAATAGCACTGATGAAGTTTGCACATAGAATCCATAATTAAAATCTTCAGTTAATATTACTCACCTCTGATATATGGGTTTAAAAGAGGGAAGCTTTGTAGGGGATTTTGTCAAGGTTTCCTTGGAAGGAAAAAGGTACAAATAAAGAAAAATATGCAAATTTGTTGTCTCAGTCCAGCAATTGGGACATTGAATTCCCTACATCAGATGATTTTTTGAAGATAGAAGAATGGTGGTAACTTCTCTTTTGTTCTTCTGCCCCCATGTATGTGGGTCAGATTGTGGGGGATAAACTTGAATTGTCCCAATCTATACCTCAGGAATAACCAGGCTTTTGGATTTCATACCCTCTGTTCTTAGCAACTGGTGGGAGAAAGGAGATATTAAATCCAAGAAGCAATAAAATACTTCTTAAATTTCCGCTACCAACAAATGGATCAGAAACTTTGATACATGACTACTTGCAATTACTCAGTTTGGGGAGCATAATTAACTACATAGAGTCGTTGTTGGGTGTGAAGGTAGCATGGTCTTTTAGATGGTGCCACATTCCGTGTCTCAAGATTCAATTACAGCTCCTGATTTGCTCCTACTGAATGATTCTGGATGTTGTACTAAGCATTTCTAAACTAGAGAAAACAAATGAGACTGGAGGCATGAATACATTCTAAAACCACAAGCATGATATGTTTTTTGGGTTATTATGTTGTGAAAAATGCAAAAGGCAGTATAATCACGACAATGGATTGTCTTAGCAGCTGGATCTTTATTTCTGTCTCAGTTTCAGTGCTTCTCAGAATTCAGGGTGAATAGAAGAGACTCTCATTCACTTACAGATTTCAGAACACATAGAAATAATGCCGTTTATAAGGCATACTAAAGTCAATGTACAAGGCTGTTCATATCATGGGAAGTCCATGGGCTCTGAGGAATGCAGGGGGTCTATGATTCAGCACAAGCAGAATCCACTACTGGCCCAATAGCGTCAGTCAGAAAACTCACTCTCTGTTAGAATACAGAAGGAATCCTGGTTTCATACGTTTGAAGACCCATGAATCTTCACCTTTAACAGTTAATATGTGGGGTTTAATATCCAATTCAAGGGGATGTATGTATTGATTTAATTGCTCACTACTCAATTTTAAAGAATATGATCCTTTTTTTAGAACCCAACTGAGAAATAAGTCCAAGACTAATTATAGTTTTGAATAGTAATTTGCCAGCATTAAGTTAGATTGATACGGCAAAATGTATGACAAATTTTATGTCAGAAGATTTGGTTTACTTCTGTTATGTAAATTACCATGGCCCTAGGAAAACCAAATAGCCTGCCATTGACTTAATTTCCTTGACTATTAAAATGTGAACGATCAGATTCCTTCTTGAGGTCTTGATGAAGATCAAGGAAAAAAACAATATGTGATAATATACAACAGGATGCTGTCATAATAATGTTATGATTATTATTCCTATGAAGGCATTTGTTATGGAATATAGAGATTCATTTCATATTTGAGTTTTGGTGATTATTTTAAAAGTAACTGCAAAGTCACACAGTGATTCATTTGAAATAAATTATTTGTTTCTGCTCAACAGAATATCTTCCAGAAAACATTTGCAAAATGACAAGCAGAAATCTATCAGAAAGATTGAATTCAGAGAACAACATAACTCATCGCTGTCATACTTCAGACCACTTTTCAAATATTCATAAATGTGATTTTGAAATAATTTTATGTATCTAAAATAAACATTAAACTGTGATTTGATAAAGTTGTCCCAAAGTATAGTTTGAAAATAAAATGCTCCAGAAAAAATGGAATGCAGTTACAAAGGAGACTAAGTAAATATATAATCTATTAATCTTGTTAATATTGTTGATAGTTCATAATTCTAACACCAACAAATCACAAGTTATTCATAAGCAACAAAAATTGCCAAAACCTTTAATTACTCAATTAAGGAATCCAAATTCAATTGATGACATATGTCTTGCTTAATGTTTTATTTTATTAGAAAATTCATTAATCAAATCAATAACAAATATTAATTGAATTTCTACTCTGTCAGTTATTTGGAGTCAAAAGAACAGAGGTTAGGAACTCAGAATTTTTAGTTTTGATGTTAAGATTAATATAATAAATTATGCATTAGATAATGGAATAATAAAATAATATGCACTGCTTATAGTTTCTATGAGGATAAATAGAGTCATTATAAGGATATCTAGACCAAATGAGGGCGTCAAAGTGAACTTGCCAAGATCAACACCTTTGTTGATCTGAAAAGTACAAGTGAAAGAGAACCAAAAGAAGACAAAATAGCCTCCTTTTTGAGCAGGCAAGATATTACAAACAGGGCTGGAGTTGTGGCTCAGTGGTAGAGCACTTGCCTGGCATGTGTGAGGTCCTGGGATAGATTCTCAGCACCACATATAAATAAAATAAAAAAGATCCATTGACAACTAAAGAAAAAAAAAAAAGATACTACAAACAAGTGAATACAGCAGGCCACATATTAGAAAGTAGAAGTGTTGGGAAGCAGTGAACTGAACAGTGGATTTTTCTTGCAGCTCAGATTGGTGTTTGATATGTACGATTATTGTAGGCCCACTATATAATGTATGGCAATGTTTAACAGAAAAGAAAGAAATTCATAATTTGTGTGAAAATTCCTTTTAGATTATTGGCAGCTATTCTAATTGTTTTGCTTATAATCTTAAAAAGGCCAAATAACACACATCAACTAACAAAATTGGTCCCATTGGCCACAATTTTCTTTCCCTGCTATGGTCAGGAGATATTGTAAAACAAGAAAAGTCAAAAGGTTTGGAATTATATAAGCCCCATCTTAACCTCTTCAGCAATTATGACTGTAACCCATCTCTATACCAAAATCTCAAATTTCTGTAAACAAAAAAATAACAGTGAATATAAGAATAAAAATACACAAGGGTATATAATTGGTGTATAGAACCAAGAAATCTCCAAGTGAAGTATAGAGGATATGAAATGTGAGTAAGCTTCCATATTAACTTAAAAAAAAACCCTCAAAACAGCAAAGAAAACAGAGGGGTAAGTTACAAATATTTATCTGTTCTAAGTTATGGATAAGAGTCTCATTGTGTTTTAGAAATATAGAAGAGAAAATAGCTTGCGGCATGAGTCCCAACACGAGGCTTAAATAACACACAGGCATATAAAATGAGGACTGTAACAAAAGAGGAAATACCACATATAGATTCATGAGAAGAATGAAGTTTTAGTGACAGACAGCATGCTTTTAAGGCATTTATAGTATCGTGCAAAAGATTATGAGTTGTTGATAACAAAAAGTGATTCCCCATTGAATTGATAAAGCACAGACAAAGCCTCAGACCTCTTAGGCAGTTTTCAACTGCCTCAGGTTTGGAAAATAGTCCTGCCTGTTCCATTTGGTAAAACTGCACCCAACTAAAAGACCCCAGAGTCCCTGCATTCATGATGACTATTGGAACTTGTGTTCAAAAGTAGAAATTCACAGTTATCAACTTACTCTTGTTATTGAAGACTTGTTAATGGAGTCTGTAGATTTTGTACTTAGTTTGTCTGGTTGGAAAAAGATAATTTCAGAGAAGAAATGCTTTGAGAAATCCAATCCTGATGATAATTTTCATTAAGTTCTTTTTTTATTAACTTCGAAGTTAAATATGCCCAATCATCTATTATGTACAAACAGTAAAAAAAGAAATTTACCTTGTTTTCAATTGACATGTTCTCCTGTAATTAATGACTTAAAAATTAACATATAACAGCATAAAACAGCATAAACAGGTGTGAAAGGGATTAGTAATTTAATTATTCATTTTGAAAGTGAGAGGAATAAGGAAGTTTACTAATCATGGATTAGTGCAGGGGAATTAATGATTTTCCCCCTTGTTGTTTTTGAAGAACTAGGGTTCCTTTACGCATTTAAGAAATGTAGGAGTGAAAATAGTCCTGGCAATGACCAGAGGTAGAGTAAACCATAAAATGTTTCAGGTCATTATTTTCTTCCTGAAATTTGTAGAATTTATGAACATTTCAGTGGTGTGTCCAACTGGAAAAGTAGATCAAAACTTGTAACCTTCTTGGTTTTCTGGAAGAAAATGTTAGCTCATATTTTGTAACAGTTATATTTAAACCCTGAACTATTGGGATACACATACTTGGGGAACAAACAAGAAGAAAAATTTAAACAAGTCTATGGTCTAAATTTCAAGCTACGTCCAACCTATTCAGCAAGCATTTTTTTCAGAACTTTCTGTGGATCAAAATAATACAGAGATAGCTAAAAACAGAAAATTAAACAGAGAATGTACTGCAGTGTAATAAAATCAAAGGATATACACATGCAGTACTCTTTAATATATTGGGAGATATTATATGACTGGGTTCTTATTTGGGGGATTCAAAGAATATGCCTTAAACGCAGTAGGCAGTGTGACTTGAAATTGCTCTTAAAGAACAACTAATTTCTTCAGATTTCAGTAATATTCTTTTGCCTAATTAATTTTTGTGGTTTCAGGAATGTAGAAACTCACCTCATCTTACTCTGTTTTACCTTCATGTCTGCTGACAAAGAAACTATTTGCTAAATCCTCAAAATTGATTACTTTATGTCTCTCAAACAGAGAAAATATTCCCCACCATGCACATCTTGGTTATCTCTTACATTTCTCCTTGCCAAATGCATTTTAAATACTTATGGTGAACTAATAATTTACATTTGTCCAGTGCTACCAGCTTATTTTCTGATCAATGCTATAAGCATTCTTCCATCTGCAGAGTAAATCTTCTAAATTTCTTAACCCATGAGGAAAAGAAGGCCACTCTGCATTTACTCTCTTTCTTCTTTTCTGCCTTGCACTTCCTGTGAATATAGTTATCTTCCTACTGGGACTCACTGATGTGGTGGCAAGCATTCTATGCCAGGAAGCAAACATCAACCATTCCTATCAGTCCAGACCAAAAAAAAAAAAAAAAAAAAAAAAAAAAAAAAAAAAAAAAAACCCAAAACCAAAAACCAAAAAAAAAACAAGAATCATTTCCTTCCCTGTTTCTGGAAATAACATAAATTATGGGTTGTGACGCCCTCCATTTGACTCGAATTACCAATTTAAATCTTTTTGGCAAAGAAGTTTAACCCCTGTTCTGTTCCTGGACTTGAAAAATCAATTGCATCTTTGGAGGAGAGGAGATGACTTATAAAGTGATCTCAGATCTCAGAATACATAATGATGGTTTCTGCTCCTAAGAATGGAAGAAAACATGAAAAGTTATGACTTATTCTTTCCTCCTGATACACAGATTTGAAATATTTTTTAAACATTTTATGTATTTTATTTTTAAGAAATATTTCTAATAAACTTGTTGCATACTAATGGTAAATAGTAGATTCGTTAGATAGATTGGATATGACACTTTATCCATAAACTATGTTATCAACTAGAACTCCCGTTTAGTCTATTATAAAACTTTATTAACATGAGGACCAGGACAGAGGAAAATGTGCTTAGTGACTGTGTAAGTGCACTTTTGGGGAGAAAGCAAAAACAATTCCAGAATTTTAAAGAAAATAATGACTTAGTGATTTTCAGGATGGGAAGGAAATATTGATAATGCAGCCAGGAGCAGTGGGGCACTCCTTTAATCCCAACAACTTGGGAAGCTGAAGCAGGAGGTTTGCAAAATCAAGGCCAGTCTGAGCAACTTTGAGAGACCCTGTCTTGAAATAAAAAATTAAAATAAATTAAAAAAATACTGGGTTGATAGTGCACATAAATTCAGGTAAAGGAAGAATGTTTCCTGTTGGATTTTGAATCAGCTTTTTTCCCCAAATGCTCATGATTTTCCAAACCCATTAAAATTGCACATTTTCTGTATAAAATATTATTTTCATGTTTATACTTTATGAAAACTCTAGCTACTGAGCTTTCCTACCAGTCACCACCCCATGAAGATGCTTTTTCCTCTTCTTAAACATGATGAGCTTTCATTTTGTACATGATACATTAATTAACTAATGAGTTCCAGATTTTTCTGTTCCCCCAGAACAAAAACTTAGAGCTTCACATAAATTCCTTTATCTGTGAACACTCTATTCTATATCATGGACTCTTTTAATCCATTAAAATTTGAAGACTGTTTTTTCTTACTTCCATTATCCATATCAGAAATAGAATCTGGATCCACAAAGGACTGCTGAATTAATTAATTAAAAGTCATGTGAGATAACAGCAGAACTATCTAATGATTATTTTTAAATAATTAGAAAAACAGATTTGGTGACACATTGAGATGAAAATGTTATCAAATCCACCATTATTAAAAATATAAATGTCATTTCTTCTGAAATACTAGTGCATGATTTCCTAGTATCAGCTCGATTAATTTTGGTAATATGTATTTGACAACTTTTCAAAGCATACAATTCTTTTGTTGAGCAGGTCTGCTACAATGTTTCATCCTTATAATTAGTTTAAATTGAATGTATGGTATATAATCTCTTCTAATGAGTGCCACAAAGTAAGTTGTATTGTGACAATATTATATATATTTGTGAACATCTGTCCTGAGTTTTCACATCAGTCTTTCCATCAACCACAGTATTCCCAATGCTTTAACCATTAGTTAAAACAACATATCAAAAGACTTTAAATACTATTCTCCAAGAAGATGATGATTTGTTAATGTTTATATATTAAGATAACAAAAGAATTGAACTATTCCCCAGTTTTATACTTTATGAATAGCTTAATGTAAAATAAATAACTAAATAGCTACAGTGCCTTAAGAATTTCACAAACTGTTGCTGGCATTTTTCAATAATTCAATTATAGAGTGCCAAAGCTTGCTTAATTCTCTTGGCTTTTATTTCATGATATAAGGTGATGATTGTAGCTTCTACTATTACTTAACTTTCAGAAGAAGAACTGGGTAAGAGAAAGGGTGCTACCTATACAAAGAAAACAAAGATTCACTCAGTAATCCCACAAAAGGCTTTGGAGAAATGGGGTTATATTACTAATTGAAGAATTTAACAACAGAGCGTGCTACAGGTATCTTAAGATCTTAGAGTGAACCCTGTTTAAGATAGCATTCTTTCCAACTTTCCTGTTTGCCAGGATTTCCAGAATGTTAGGTACACTGATCATTCTTTTTGTGCACATAATAGTTATTAGCAGTAACATTCATAATAAGTAATTGATAACTATGATAGATTGTGATTGTTTGGTATTACTGCATGACCATGGAAAAGTACAAATGACTTGTTTTGGCCAGTAATATGAGGTCTAAGGTGACATATACCATGTTCAAGGAAGACATCAGAAAGTTCCATGTTTTACTTCTTTTCCTCTGTCACGGAATGGCACGTCTCAGATAAGCACTGCATCTTCCGCTCAACTTCTGAAATGAAGGCATCAAAATGAAAAGAAAAGCAGTTTCAGTCTAAAATTTAGATGAATGACAAATAAATCTTGTTTTTATAAACCACTTAAATTTGATGGATTTTGGGAATGCAGAGGGTTTTAAGAATAGTTTAATAGATGCTTTGTGTATATTATCTAATACTACCTTCAGCATAGACCATGACAGATTCAGTTGTTGTCATTGTTCAAAGAGGTACTGAGACTCAGAGAGGTGTAACGCATTTCTTAATATCCAGAGTAGAAAGCTAAAGGATAAGATTAATATTTCCATAATAAGACCCATTATTTCAGGTGTGTTATAACTATTGAGAAATTTCCACCCAAACAGGTAACTTTAGTTTTGATTACACATATTAACTGAGGAAATCTAAGATTGAATCTGCTAATTTGTAGTACATAATTGACTCAGATGCCAATTGTAGTAGAATTTTAAAATATTTCTGCTCCTTTTAACATAAATATCTCTCAAGCTTTGATATTCTGGTCCAAGTATTGAGCAGTAAATATCCTTTAAAATTAGATAGCATCAGTCTCCTTAATTCTACCTTATAGTTTTTCTAAAATATTTCATTACCAAATTTGAATTTCTGTTATAAAAGCTACTATTTGTCGTCTGTTTTACAGTAGGATTTACAGCAAAAAATTGTGTAGAAAGCTGATTTTATATTCACCCATGTGTCAATCAACAATTACTTTTGCACACACTGTGCTTTTTAGAAAAAGCTTCACTTTGTTGAAATTGTTCACAATTGTTTTACTTTATTGAAATTGGATGTCCTAAATGTGCTGTGGTATTGATTCATCAGTATAAAACTGATTCAAGTAATTGAGATTATTCTGGGATACTTGGAAACAAGAGACTGGCAAGAAGCATTTTTCACTATCTTACCCCAAAGAAAGGAGCTGTTCCCACAGACAAAGCCTATGAAAGTTCTTCCCAAGACAAGCAGTCTGCTATGGTTGAAGATGGATCAGACAGTGATTCCAGTGAAGGGGAATATAGCAAAAAAGAATCAGAGTCACCACATAAAGACCAACAGCAGGGTAAGGAAAATAGTACTGACTCTACAATGCCATCTGCCCCACACTAACAATACCTGTTTTTCTTTGAGTAAAGAAAAATTAGGAGAAAGTGAGGTGCTTCAAAGAATATTCAAATTGGAAAAAAATTTATTTTCTCTTATTTCTTTTTTGAATTTTAAAAACTCCTTAGAACTAAATGATAATGAAAAGCCTTTTAAACTCTGTAAGAATTTTTTTGTTTATTTTTGAGACAACTATGTATTGCTTTTTAAATTGCTCTTTAAGCCTCAATTAAGAGTCTTATAGAACTTTATTAGTATACCCTATTTCTCTTTTATTTGCTGGAATGTATTCTTCAGAACGTGCCTTCATATCAATGTCATATCAATGACCTTTATACAGTGTCTTTCTAATCTATTGCATATGTGTTTGTGGGGGCAGATATTCATAAATGTACTATAAGTCCTAATGTCCTATAAGTCCTAATGTCCTATTTTTTTTTTTTTTTGAAATCAAGATATACTTTTTTTTTTTTGGTTTTTTTTTTTTTCGGTTCAATGCACACAAATGGGGTACAACTACCCTTTTTTCTGGTTGTGTACACAGTAGAATCACACCATTTGCATACTCATACATATACATAGTATAATGATGTTTGTCATATTCTATTATCTTTCCTTCCCCACCCCCCTCCCCTTACTTTACTCTATACAATCCATCCTTCCCCCTACCTCCCCTCCCCACTTAGGTGCCATCAACTACTTAGAGAAATCATTCGACCTTTTGTTTGTTGGGATTGGCTTATCTCACTTAGCATGATACTCTCCAACTCCATCCATTTACCTGCGAATGTCATAATTTTATTATTCTTTATGGCTGAATAATACTATAGTGCTCTGGTTTGATGTGGATATCCTTCCAGTTGACCCATCCTTTGTCATTTTCATTCATGTTCTTTTTTAGTTGGCCTCC
The DNA here is from genome assembly GCA_020662805.1 of Glaucomys volans. Classification (NCBI taxonomy): domain Eukaryota; kingdom Metazoa; phylum Chordata; class Mammalia; order Rodentia; family Sciuridae; genus Glaucomys; species Glaucomys volans. Next base: position 693,863 of record JAJEJO010000179.1, read on the forward strand.
ATGGCTTGTCAGGTAAAACTGCACAAGATGCAGTGCTTGTCGATTTTCTGCATAGCATTGTTGGATCTGCTTATGAAGTTTCTTAATGTCCTTTAATTCCATCAAATCATCAAAACTACAGTCAATGATAAGGCAGAGCGTACTATGAACATGTCCTCTAACATGTTTTCTGTCATTTCCATCTGAGTTTGATTCCAGTTGACACTGTCGCTCGAATTTCTTTCTCTTGGGTTTTTCTTTCCGTTGTTTGTGAAGTTCTCATTGTTCTTCCCATTGTTTCTGTTTTATTAGCTTCTTCATTTGTTATTTAGATACTGGTTCAATCCCTTCATCTAATCTTGGTTTCTCTCTTTCCTGATCTCAAATCTTGCTTCCTTTCAACATTAGAAGTCTCAATAAATGCTGGTGACATTTCAGATGACATTATTTGGTGTTTCAAATTGAGTTGATGGGGAACATAATAGTTCATTCAATTCCCAGAGGCAGAAGCAAGAGTTACCCAGTGGAGGCTAGAGTGATTATGTTTTACATCATTCACGCCTTTTTTTTTTTTTTTTTTAACTTAAAGGCACCTTGTTTAACACAGGAACGTCTAGAAATGGTTGTGAAAACAAAAATAATGTTAATTTCTTTGTATGTTAGTCAATGTGTGTTTTAAATATACATTTAAATATAAAAAAATTAAAAATAAAATTGATTCAAGTTTGAACATACTTTCATAATAATCAAATCTTATACTCAGTATTTTGAAAAGCTGCTCAGGTGAAATGTTGCAAAATTTTGGAAAATACTGCATTTTTTGAAGTATGTTCTTAACTGTGATGGCATAAGTCCTTTCAAGCACTGGCATTGAACATTTGCTATTTAATAGGGGTTTTTTTTTTTTTCACTTCCTAATTTAAAACTGCTGTTAACAGCATGAGACTTCCACCCCTTCAATTTTCTCCATTAATTTCTGGTACTTGAATATGAAACTATTATAAAAGATGGGGATACGCAGCCTTTGTTTCCAATCATTTGCGCTTCTCCCACACAGATTCTACCCCAGAGCAAAGTGATTACAGAGTTGATTTATTGAGACAGTCAATTTAAGGATGATGAAATGCAGAAAATATTATAAGCAGAATTCATTAAATAAAATTAAGACAAGACCAACAATCAGTCTCATCCCTTGCATAGCATTTTACTTGTTCAACTATTTACATAAAATTTTAACTGTCAATCTTTTCCCCAAAATGCTTAATTAAATAAAAGGCTTTTAAATTTATTTTTAATTTTTACAGACTTCACTGTACACAAATGGATTACAAATTTTCATTTCTATGGTTGTGCATAATGTACTTTCATACCATTCATGTAATCATACATGTACGTAGGGTAATGATGTCTGTCTCATTCCATTTTTCATATCCCTACCCCTCCCCCTCTCATTTTCCTCTTAAGGCTTTTGAGTGAAAGTTACAACTTGGATCTTTCAAAACTAAACTAATAAACCCTGTATAGTTAGTGTATAGACCTTGTGAAGGATAGTATGAGCCTGTCCAGTCAGTGTCTCTACTCAGCTGGCCTGTGTTTCCTGTGTGTGTACACTCATGCTTTCTTTGTCTGTTTCTCTTTGTCTATGTCTCTTTGTTTCTCTTTGTCACTTGCTCTCCCATTCTCCCTCTCCCACACTCACACCCACAAACACATTGACACCACTGTGCAAAAACTAAAAGAAACTCTATTCATAACACAGCAAAGTTCAGTTTCAAATGTTGTGCAATGTCAGGCAGATAAGAGCTCAATTGATTCAAATAATGGGAAGGCAAGAGTGTGCTGATGAGTGGGCTAAAATGGTACCTACAATTCACCCCCTCTTCATGTATTGGAGATCTAATGGCTTTAATCGTCTCAAATGGGAATTTTTTTAAAAAAAAATAATAATGATAATGGACATCTTTCTGCGACTGTAAACTTATTGAATTGTATGTTTACTTTTGTAAACAGCAATTCTTTTTCTCTAATAATACAGAATATTCCTATATAACAATCTCTTTAAAAGTTTTAAGTTTATATCACTGTCAAATTATGAACTTTAACCTAACTAAAGGAATATTTCTGTTATAATGATTAAATGCATTATAATAAAACACTGGTAATTTTCGAAGGTACTCACTATGTCATGACAGACAAAACAGGACATCAAAAGGTCAAGGACAAAAATGGAAAGAAGCTGATGTTATTAAAACCTAGAATGAACATATCTTACACAGTCCCTCTACATACTGCCTTAATAGAATTAATAATAACAAGGAAAACGTGGTTTGCTATGATTAAAGGTCAATGGATGCATAACAAACCAAAATCTGGCAAAACTTGGCAAAGACTTAGACATTTTTAATTAAACTCACTGTTCTTATACATTGCAATTAACATATTAGAAGATTCCATTGTATTTCTCTAAGTACTATACTCTTATTTATTGTATGTAAATCATGCTATTCATGCCTATGATAAAGATTTATATTTCATAGTTTATCAGCTTATGGAAATCCTTCTCTTAAGATGCTTTGGCTACTTTTTTTGAGACCTTGAATATTGAACAGGCTGAAACCTTCTGTAGGCTTGAACTATTGGTATTAAACCTGGCTTTTCTTATTTGTCTCTGACTATTGTCTTCAAACTGTTTCCAGTTCTATGACTCTAAATGTCACCATCATTGATTACTTATGTTTATTTTGGATACCCCACAGCATTATGAATTGGGTTATTTTTGCCCTATAAACTTGCCTTTTTCCCATTAGAAAATATATACAATCAAGTATAGAGCATTGTGTGGTAGGGTGTGCAGTTGAGAGAAGCAGTGAAGAGCGAGGAATGAATGTTTTGTCATTGCAAGATGTCGCAAGTGACATCTGCAGGCAAATGTCCCTCTGTGTGAGGAATGACAGTTTTTGTGTTTTATTTCCTATACCCACATCTTCTCTTTGTCCTAATTTCTACAACTGTAAGCGCAAAAAGGAAAACAGGAGGCAAACCTCATTCAAGCATCATTCGGGTCCACTTTCCAGAAGGTAAAATGACTGTCTGTTACAGAGGAGATTTTGGTTTTATAGGGTACAATGATGTCATCATCGGAAGCAGTCTTGACAGACAGGGGCTAGTTGAACAAGTTAAAACCTTAATTCAGGAAGGCAGTTGTAAAAGGTTGAAACTCCTTGTTGTCTGGGAAGATAAGAGTCCCGATCCCGGGGATGAGTACTCAAATTTTGCCCATTGGTGTTGGCTGTGCTTCAGTTGAGGACTGATTAGCCTTGGGGGAAGGCCATGGTCTAGGGCCCAGCATTCAGCATCTACCTTTTTTCCCCAGGGCCCATTGTTATCAGGAATGCACTGGGAGAAATTTAATGGTTGACCAGTTTCCTTTCCCACTTCTCGAGCCACACTGTCCCTCCATTTTCTTGGGGAGTTATAGGAATATTATTTTCCATAACCCTTCAACAACCATTTATTTTCTTTTATTATCTTTTTGTAATAAGCTAATAAACCTGAAGTAATACAGTAGAGAGAAAGAATAGTGATTTTTTAAGTCTACAATTCAACTATTGTAGGTCTAGTTATTATTAGAGTAGCAGAATAGTTCCAGCTGTGTAATGGTAGTTACGTTACTTTAAAAAAAAAACTTAATTACTTTTTCTGTGTTTCATTTTTCCCCACCTGCAAAGTGGGTATATCAATATGAATGATGCCCATAGTTTATGAGAATATTTTAAAGTTTATGCCTGATAAGTTCAAAAATTTTAATCATTTCTGACTCCTTTTCTACTGTTAGGGTTTTCTCTAATGAGAGTGACCAAATTCTTATAGTATTATTTTAATCTGTATATACAGTTGTGTTTCAGCTCTCCATTTATATATATCAATCAGTTCCCAATTGGTATCATTTTAGGATCTCTATCACAAATAAAGAAATTATTCATTAGCTTTGTTGAAGGAAATTTCATTTGCCCCTAAAGTAATCTTGGTGAGACATGAGCTCCTTATTTGAAATCTGAATTTATCCAATGATATTGTCTGCTTGGAATCATCTGAACCAGAACAGGGCAGTCAGAAAAAACTGAAGAAGTAAAAACTAAATTTGTATTATTTGGTATTAATGCAGAGTCCTTATTCCCATATTAATCCATTATTTTCATTTCATGCCACTCAACCAGTTCTGTTCAGCTACCTGAGCACTGATCCCACCTACAGTGTATCTTTGTGTTCTTTTCTTTCTCACGACTCTCATTTACCGTATAATAACCACAGTGCCACTGACTTGTGCCAATAGCCCCTGCACTGTGTAGTCTGGTGAAGCCTAATCATGTAAAGCCTAATCATGTAATCCCATCCATTACTGAGATCCTTCCCCTACTGTTATGGGTTAATTATTTGTCCATTCATTTATTTATGCAATAGATATTTAATAGAAACCTGTTCTTTCACATGCCCTATTCTGAATACTATGGATAAAATTAGCAGAAAGTGCATGGTGCCTATTATCAAGGGAAATTTGGAAAATTAGGGTGATAGGTAAGTATTCCTTTGATTAGTTGATCTGATGGGAGTAAACATATTGCTCATAGAACCAAAAAGACAGCCTGCCTACCTCAATCCTAAGAGTGAAGGATATATTTTCTAAGGTAACATAAACTCAAATTTGATGAAAAAGTGATTTGTTACTTTCAATGATGAAAGTAAGAAAATATATATTTTCTAATCAAGTAGTCAATTAAACAAAAACTTAATCACTGTAAAATAAGGAAAATAATACAGGTGGTGTCTCTGAAAACCTCCAAATTCTGGAGGAATCTTGGATTGGCCGGTCCCAGTAAGAGAAATAAAATTCTCTTAGAGACTTTCATTCATCTTCTCCAGAAAGAGGGTACAGGGCCTTGGACCTCTGGGGATAATGAAGTTGTACTTCCTTTTACTGAGAATACCTTGTTTGCACAGAATATGACTTATCTATGCAAATTTCAAAGTGATTCCTTAAAATTATATTCTTAGGAATGTAAAAAATGTAATATGAAAAGTAATTGTGCCTACATCATAATATTACAAGATCATATATATGCATCATTAGGTTTATTACTGTATTTTCAGACATAAGCAAATTTAAGGGGCAATTTGGGACATTAAAATAGTAAATTTCTGGGCTACTACCAACTCCACAGAAATGAGCGTTCCCAGGGAAACGTAACATTAGCAGTCACTACCACCATCAAAATGAGAGTTCAGGTGGACCAAAGGGCAGAGGCCACGGAAGAAAACAAGAAAAACAAAGACTTAGAATAAATGTTGCATCCAGGATCTGAAGTCTGTATCACATGACCATGCATTGTGGATGTAATAATTGTCAAAAATAATAATGCTCAAGTATTTGGAGGGATGATTTAGTGTGTGTGGTTGAACCTTCATTTTGTTATTTATATTCTTATCATATTTTGGAAATGAAAAGAAGAAAGAACTGCATAATTAAACATAGTTTTATGAAAGCTAGTTTTCTGTTGGAAACATTTGGCATATATTCAGTATGTTATATATTTGTTATTTTAATTTATTTTTGCTTTCTTTTTTGACAATTGCATCCTGTTTTCCAAAGAGAAAAATATGCATTTCAGTTATTGTTGAATGATTATACACCAACATACACTCACAAAAAATAATCATCTTTTTTATTTTCTTTGCGACTTTTGACATGAAAAGGAATGAAGAGTGATGGTGCACCTACCAAAAGAAGAAATGAGAGGATGATCTCCTGTGGATCCACAGAGTTTTTGGTCTAGATATTGCAATTGTCCTGACTTGTATTGGATACTTCCAATTTTCCAGACAATGTGCCAGGTTCTGAGGAAACAATCAGTAGGGCATGCCCCCTGCATGTTATATACGAAGAATTTTATGAAGGAACAGATGTGGCTGTAACTTACTGCATGCTTTCTGGGTAATAGGAATCAAAATGCTGCTTCAGATTGGGAAGGACTAATGTTATGACTTAGAACATTTCTCAGAATTTTTAATAGCATAATATGCAATGTTGAGTCATGGATTATTATGTTCTTGCTGTCTGGCATTTTCTGCCATGGATGGGGTATTTATAAGTCAATACTCTTTATCTTTAATAGTTTACAAAATATTGTACATTCTAATTCTCCTCCAGATTGTTTTCCAAACAAACTGACAATGGAATGTTGAAGGAAGATCCATTTCAGATAATGAACTAAGGGTCTAGACTTGTGCTAATATTCTATTATATTATCTGTATTATGTCAGGAAATTGTTGTACAAACCCTGGAGTTTTAATTCTGAAATTGAATAAATTAAAAACAAATAAAATTTAAAATCTTCAATTTCTACTTTATGTACATATATACATTCATGTAGGTATATATTCATTTATTTACTTTAACTTGATCTTGGTAAAATTACTAGCTGATTCAGAATGGAAATATATTTTAATTTTTGCCATTTAAGATAAAGTAGAAAGAAAGTGAAAATAATCTAATTAATTTCTGTCCCATTTGTACAGGGTTATATTTTGAAAAACATATGTGGTAAAAATAGATACCTCGGCACCTTGTGGTACAAACTTTCAAAAATGTGGATAATAGTTTGGCACTTTTTATGTACAAATTGGACACTGGGTTCTCTTTAATACCTAAAAATATCCTGAGCAAATAGCTCTTGATTTCTCTCCCCTTTTTCAGGGAATATTAGGTTTAATTCTTTTGAGGTTAATACAGGAATGAAACTTACAGTGACCTTAGGGTGAGAGAAAGGTTTTACCTCTTCCTTGTCTTTGCTACAAGACTTCTCTGGGTAAAACTTTGGATTGTACATTATTATCAGATGTGAAGCCCAATGGGATTAACTAATTTAGCTTAATCTGAATATATTTAGAAAGTAAATCTGAGCATATTTAGAAAGTAAATCATTTAATCTTCTACATTAAAAGTGCTTATTATATTAAGAACGAAATCAAAGGAGCAAAATTCTGTAATCATGACACACATGCTGCATAGTTTTAAAAGACCAGTTTTGCACGACCCAGAGATCACCCCTGTTCCTTCCCATAGGGAAAAACTGAGTCCAAATTTGTTTAGGAAAAGGCAACTCTAACCAGCTTTGTGAGGATTACAGCAAGGCTCCTTTATGACCTAGTTTCCATTAAAAGCCTTGTTTTCTCAGACTTCACTCTAACTCTCCCAGGACCTGACAGTTCTCCTATTGTCAGTAATCTAACATTGTCTGGTTTATTGTGAAATTTCAGAAATGATCAGGAGGTCAGCTAATTAACTTTTTGCTTTAGAAATGAAGAAATATGGAAACGTTATAGATAAATGATTTTATTTATTTGATAGCATGTTTGGAAGCTTCATTAACTAAATTTGCCTCATATTTTCTCAGGTAAATTCACTGGGTACTCCAGAATTTTATGCATTTCAAAGAAAGGAAGACAATGTTGTTTGTATGTGTTTACAATAACAGAAAAGGATTAAAAGCACTGAAGAGATTAAAGCCTGTGTTGCATTTCTGATACTATTCTTCAAAACTCTTTGCTTGAGAGAAAAGAAAAGAAATATATTTGATATTATTATTTCAGTGTTTCAGCATCTTTACAATGTGCTTGTACTATTGAAAAAAAAACTGGACTTTGAGGCCAGATCTTTGCCCTGCCATTTTTTAACTGTGGGACTGCAGCCTCCCTGAACGTTGGTTTCCTCATAAGAATTTGAAAAGGTGATAGTAATTTATAGTGCAGTTGTGAACCTGAAAATAAATTAGGTAATAGAACGTGCCTAATACTTAGTTGATGTTAAGTATTTGTTACTACAAAAGCTAATTTTATACTGCAACTTTTATTTCCCTTGTATTTTATCACTACCCTTTATGCATTCTTTTTGTTGTAGGTACCTTTCACTCTGTCTCCACACTGCTTCTTGCCCAGGCTAATAAACCATTATGCCCCAAATGGCATCTGGAAAATTTGTCAAAGCAAGAAACTGGAGTGTGCCAGAGAACTGTGATAAAATGTGGAGACAAGCAGAAGAAAAACATTGTTTTTGTTTACTTATTTGCCTAATTGGGAGTTCATTTTTACTGTTTTTTTTTTTTCTCCTTACTTTAAGGTACCTAAGTATTATGATCTACTCTGATGACAGTGGACAATAAAAAGCTCTCTCTTTATATTGCAATCCCTGTGTCATTGTAAGTGTATCTCAATAGAATATATAATTGAAATAATTATGAAATAATTTTGTACCCTGTTACATGGATTTTTTTAGACCTGAGGCTTTTTTAAAATACAACATATCATTAAACTTGAACTAGATTAACATAGGAAGAGGAAATGTTTAGAACAGGCATAAATAAATTTCTGACAACCACATTAATGTACAAGTTGCAGCCCCTTCTCTTCATAATAAGATGGAATTGAATTCAGTTGGATTTATTGTTTAAAGTACAAAATTATATAAATGGGCAGAAACAAATTTTCCTAGTGTTTCATTGCACATTAAGATTCAACCTTAAGATAAAAAATTAAAATGTGTTAAGAAGAAAATAACATTAAATGTACTTCCACAGCAGAACACCTAGTAAATTTATAAATCTTAAGTTAAAAATAAGAGGGAAAAAAGCCCCAAAGGGCAAGGATTTCTAGTTTCATTTTGCTTTTATCCTTGTTTAATTTCAGAGCATGAAATTACTTCCTTGACATATATCAAATTCAATAAAAGCAATAAACTTAGGACTTTGATATCTTCTTAAAAGAAATAGAACCACGTCATAATAAAAACTGAGCAAAATATGTACTAAAAAAAAAAGGGCAGTTATTACTTGTTCCATAATAGTAATGCTTTTTCATTGGCTAGAGTGCACCTGGAATAAATGGATCCAGTGTTGTCAATTACAAACTTTGGTAGCTTATTGTTTCACTGGTTTTGTGGGAGGGCCCAAGCTTCTCATGTACTCCTGAAAAACAACTCTGTTACTTAAATTGCTGAAACACTGTCATAAACGGAAGAGACACATAATACTATTTATGCAAAAAAAGATTTTGTACAACATCTATATATTTTTCTTGTTTCATTTTCTTTTCTTTTTTTTCTATTTTAGAAGAAACAGTAACAAGTTTAGCCTTTGTAAAGAAACACTCTATGGGAGAACAAAGTTATTGTCGTATTTATAGTTAATGTATTTTGGAAGTCTAAATGTTCGTGAATTTGATGCATCTTTCTTAACCAGTGAAGAAATAAAAATTAGCTGCCAACTTAACTTAGAGATAACGAGTAATGTTTTGCAACCACTATTTTAATCACTTGTAGTATAAAATTGAAATCTTACCCTTACAACAATGATATCTAGTTGTTTGGTGATGTAGCTCCTTCCCACAAGATACACTCTAGTGTTCATTTTACTGTGATGGTACCTCTTGTCTTTCACACTCACTCTTGCTCCTCCGTCATATCACTCCCAAAATGTCCTTCTGTATAACACTTTTTTTTTCTTATATATCAGTAAGGAAAGAGCATTGACAGTACTCAAAAATATCTGGCCAACAAGACAACTAAGTATAATTTGAGAGCTTAAAGATAAATAAAAGTCAGTTTTTTAAAAAGGAACTAAATTCTTTTTATGGATCTCAGTGAGGTCCAGCACTAAATCACCTATTTATGTTCTCTGTAGAGCCTATACTCTTTCCCTCCCTTTCCTAATATTATGGAAGTAAATGGTTAAATAGGAAAGTGGAGCCAAGACATAGACATTCAATGTGTGTGTGTATGTATATATAGCTATATATATACATATATATATAATGTACGTATATATTCTCTTGATATATATATATATATCAAGAGAATATCAAGATATATATATATATCAAGAGAATTTTACACTTAATTTTTTGCTTTTGGCAGGGGAATATTCCCTAATAATGTTACATGGTACATTACTTAGACATGCCACATCTCCAGGCTTGTGGTGGCATCTTATCATCTCCTTCATTTAGGATAACAAATTGCACCCATATTTGTTTGTCTTATATGAAAGTAGATTTGGAGTTTGTTGTTCTAGTCCAACAGCTCAGTATTGACCTATAAAACATAATCCATTCCTGGGGTACAAATGAGAGAGGCACTTTTTGTTTGTTCACTTACATTAAAATTTTGTTGGTGAATATACAGCTGTTATTTTTATGATTTTTATGGAGAATGTGTATGATTATGTTACCAAAAAACATGAGATTTGAGCTGAATTTTATCAACATGAATATTTATTAAACTATATTGATAAATATTTATATCAAAGAATTTTAGAAGCATAATTGTAAAATTATGATTTTTGAATGAGAAAAATTAGTCTCTATTTCACCTCATGCTTAATTATTTTCAAAATGTTTTATGTAATTTTTCCTAGAGACTTTGATAGCAAATGGCTGCAAATATTTCACTTTTACTTACTCAAATCCATTCACTAGAAGAAGTAAGAAGGATCTTAATTGTAATTTGGGAAGCAATATCAAATAATTTTCAGTGAAATTTTCCCATAGAAGTAATGGGATATGAATGATATCAGTCATGTAATGATTTTATAAAAATTTCTATGTAAGTACCAGGTAAATTGCATTGACTAGATAATTGGAAAACTGACATTTAATTAGGTTGCAAGCAAAGCTCTAAGAGTGTATATTCAGGAAATAAATACATGTTTGTGTCATTGCTGAAATTAAGTTTTTATATTATAATTTTTTTCTTGAATAAATCAAATAATCAGCACATGTGTTATTGCTAGATGATGGAATTCTCTTATAAATGTTTTTAATTGACACATGTTAACTGTAAATATTGATGGGATTCAGTGTGATATTTTAATATGTGTATATATTGTGCATTAATCAGATCCAACCAACCTTGGTATAGGACTCTCTTGAGTGTCTTTTTTTTTTTTTTTTTTTTTTGGTACTGGGATTGACAGGCACTCCACCACTGAGCCACATCCCCAGCCCTAATTTGTATTTTATTTAGAGATAGGGTCTCACTGAGTTGCTTAGGGCCTTGCTAAGTTGCTGAGGCTGGCTTTGAACTCGCGATCCTCCTGCCTCAGCCTCCCAAGTGCTGGGATTACAGGCATGCGCCACCACGCCCGGCTCTTGAGTGTCTTTTTAAGACTTGTCTAGTGGTCATGTTGAAAGGTCTTTATTTCTTCTTTATTTCTAAAGAATAACCCTCCCAGGTACAGTAATCTTTCTTTGCACTTTTTCTTTCAAGATTTAGAAGATGTTATTCTATTACCTCCGAGCCTACAGAGTTTCCACTGAGAAATCTAGTCAGTCTAATGGCGTTACTCTTAAATGTGACTTGGAACTACTCTCTTGCAGATTTTAAAATTCATTGTTTGCCTTATACTTTTGACAATTGGACTGCAATATTTTGTGATGAGCATATTATTATTTTTTCAGGCCATGTTTATTGGAGTTCTAATAGCCTCTGTATAAGGATGTCAATGTATTTTCCAAGATGAGTAAAATTTTCTATTAGTTTCAAAAGGTTTTCTTTGTACTTAAACTTTGTATCTTCACCTTTGGATATACCAATAATGAAGATGCTTGATCATTTAATGGTGTTCCAAAGACCTGTGTGCTGTCTTTATTCACTTTTTAAATTTTTTTGTCAGAGTGTGAAATTTCAAAAGATTTGTCTTCAAGCTCTGATTTTTGTTCTTCCACTTATTGTACTCTTTTGTTGAGAATTTCAAATGAGTGTTTTTAATTTGAATTATTGAGCTCTTCATTTCTAAAATTTCTGATTCATTTGTTAAATTCTTTTTGCTGAATGTGTCATTCATATTCTGCACTGACTTCTTAATTTAACTGTGTATATTTTTCTTGTATCCTATTGAGCTCTTATTCAATCATTCTTTTATATTCTTTATCAAGTATTTCATCCATTTTGATTTCTTTGAATCCATTGAGATTTTCCTACATTGAGATTTATATATCTAATGAACTGGATATCTCCACCACTTTAAATGGCATAGTCCTCTTAGTAGGAGACTTTCTTCTGAAGATGAGTATTGGGGTAATAGTTTTTTGTGTGATGCTGCTTTGTTTCCAGTTAGGCACCATAATGTAATCTTCCTGAAAGTTCTTTGGCTTTGGTTAGTGAGTCTGGGCACAGGTCCTATCATGACAAAGTTGGAGAAATCCACTGCCTCTATGGGTCATGAAAAAAATGGGATCACTCCAGCAGTTCAGGCAGGTGTGGTAGAGACATCTGAGTGTGTGGAATACAGACTGTGTGGCTACTTCTACAATGGGAATGACATCCCCTACCAGGTGATAAGGATTTTCCCAAGCACTATTGATGCTAACTCTGGTCCTTGAAAGTATCTCTGGAACTTGCTTTTCCAGTAGCAGTGAGAGGCGTGAATCTAGTATCCTCGGACCAGATAGTGATGTGGGCACAAGTGTTCGGTGAAGTGAAGAGGTTAAGAATCACAGCACCCCTCTATGACACTCATACAAGTCCTGTTAGCAGTGAGTGATCAGACAAGTTGTGAGGTCAGCCCATGATAGAAACCACATAGATATGACGGGTTTTCCTACCCACCTCCTAGTCATATGATCCTGTGGAAGATGTGATGTGCACCCCCCCACAAACATTCCTTTGGCTGAACTACCTACAGGAGCAAGTAGGAGCAAGCAAGAACAGAATATGGCCAGTGTCCAGCAAAGTGTCTCTCTGTACCATGCAATAGGTGGTACAGTAGATAGGAACACAGCCTTACTCAAAGCCTCCACGGTCTCCTGTGAGTAGGGCAGCAGAAGAAACACAGTTTTTTTCCCTGCTCTGTCAGCGATACGTACCTGAGCAAGGCACCAGGTAGAGGAATGGCAGGGACCAACAAGTGACTGTCTTCAGTCTTGGCAGTGAATCAGCATGCAATTGGCCACACCCCTGGGCTCAGAGGATAGGATCCCCAACCTCTCAGTTTATCAATATTTCTTCCATTATCTTCCTTGTCAGAACATCCATCCCCAACAGTGAGGCACTCAGCAGGTTACAGTCAGAGTCATTCTACTGAGCCTGTTTTTTGTGAGACAATTCCCCACCGACCCAGTGCAGTGAAATGTCTATGGGGGGGGGGGGTGTCCAAGAAATGGAAATATTCTGGGGTTTCTGACCCCAGAGTAGTTGAAATTCAAACAGTAGGTTCCGTATGATGAATGCTGGCTACAGAACACTGAGTAGGAGGGCAGGAGAGGCGGTTCAGTTCTGGGAAATGATGTAAGATCCTTTTCCAAAATAAGACTACTGTGCAGATTGCAGGTTTCTTTTCTAATTAGACTGCAAGCCTGTAAGGGTTGTGAAACTCTTTAATAGCTAGAATTACCAGCATCCAACTGATAAAGTTTGCTGAAATTCTCTCTCACACATTTACTCTTGCAAAGAGGAGATTCTCCCTCCTCCAGCTGTTGAACTGGGGCCAGAAACATTGTGGTATCATTTCTCTTTCTATGTTGTTCTGCCAGGTCTCTGAATCTTAAAAGGTTTTTATCTTTCTCCTGCTGATTTCCAGTGTTCCCCCATAATCATTCACCTCAAAATGAGTCGTATACTTTTCCAGGCATTCTTCTTTGTAGAGGAGCAGGTGAGCGCTGAGCACCTCTATTCAGCCATCTTGCTTCAGAAGCACAAATGGTATTTTAGCAGATGCTAACATCTAGTGTTGTGTCTTTTAATAATGAATCCACCAAAACAATTGGAAAGTGATATGATGATGAATGCCATTGTATTTCACTAATTATAAAGAAAAGGGAAGTACCTTTAGGTAGTATGACTCAGTTTTTCTAAGAGTGATTATACTTCATTGGGAGTGAGACATAAAGCAAGTCATTTTAGGTCACTTTACACACTGTGCTCATATAGAATAGTGTAACCAGCCCCTAGAGAAACTTCCTGCTGATATTTCATCCATTGTCATTGCCATATGAGCACATTTGGTAAAGTGAGTTAGAATGCATTTTGGTGATGTGTTCTTTAAAAAATGATAGCAGTGTTTTTAGTGTCAAAGGCAATCCCAAAGAAACCTGCAGATTGCAAAGTATCTGGATATTTTCAGTGTAAAAATAATAATATATATAATAATATATATTATTATAATATAATAATAATATAATATAATAATAATATAATATAATAATATTATAATAATATAATAATTTCTTTCTTCCTTTAGAAATTTGAGCAAGTTTAACATTTATCACTAATGTAGTTAGTATGTTTACTAAAAGGTAATAAATTTTGTCATAGATTTTTATATAAAATAGATCATGATCATGTAAGACTTTGCTCACATTTCTCCCTGGTCTGCCCTATTCAACATCACAAGTTGATCTCACCCTACTCCTAAACACTTTACAACAATAATTAATTAATAAATAAAAAATTAATAAAAATGCTTTTCTCCCTCAAACTGTAGCACTTTTATTATTATACATAACTAACTTATTTTTAATTGCTAACCTTTTTTCCCCCTGGGTAATGATGCATTTTAAGTGACAGAGTGGAAGATTTTTGAAATGTTTTTTGCTTGTATATTCCAAGTGGGATGAAAAATGCCAAATACGTCTACTATATTGTGATCGATAAATATGTGTTAGATGACCATGTATAAAATGAATATGTAAAACAGTCAAATAATTAGTAACAACACAACAACACTTTTTGGTATGTGTTTTGTTTTTTTACTTATAATCAATTTCATGTGTAGGTAAAAATTAAGGAATACTAACTTAAAAATTGAAAAACAGTCATCAGAGGCTTTAACTAAATGCCTTTGCTTTCTTGTAGAAGCACTTTATTAAAGAATGCACAGCAAATTTTAAGGAACTCTGAAATTTGTACATTTTTAAATGGAATTCGTATTTGTAAAACATGTCAATCAGAAATACAAATATGGAGAATAAAGTTAAAAAATGTTTAAAAATGAAGTTGAATTCTTTTAAAGTATCTTAAACAATTTAATCACCATATCTATCACCTTAATTTATTAGGATATGATTTAGATTCATTTTATATTCATCTCATTTTCACAAATAAATATTCTAAATCTGGCAAGTGAATTATTTACAGGAGCTTCATACAGCTGAGTTTCTTTTCATGTAATAATAATTTTTTTGAAACACAGTAGTTCTTTTTATGTTAACTTATAATTCTAGTCCTGTTATAAATGTGCTGCATGAATTTAAATAGAGCACTGTCTTTCAGGGAATCATTTTCTACTCTCCAAATGTGGGGTTCAACTTCCATGATCGCCAAGTTTCTTTCAATTTCTGTTAATGTGTGCCTGCGTCTCCTTCCTTCACCATATGTGATTTTCTTTTTGCTTTTATGCTAGTATTAACAAATACATCTGGATCCACTCTTTTAATTTACCATTTTTATATTTTTAAAAGTAAACTTGTTGTCCTGAAGCTATGGTTAGTTTCACAATTAGAATGTCTTATACTGCTTATTATTGATATGTTAAAGATAGAAGTGTGATTTGCAAAGAAATCTGGCAAATATAAAGAGAATATAATGTTAATGTCTTCTCAAATAACAGTTTCATTATCCTCTTCCAAATATTAAATTAGATATCTCTCCCTGAAGCCAACACAAGTTAAATTTTTAGGATGTAAAAAAGAATCCTAAACAAATTACTACTATTATCAATTATTTTACTCAAACTTTATTTCAATTTTCTTGAAAAGTTTGTAATATGAAATATATTGTCCTTCTGTTTCTGAATAAATTAACACACTAAGTATCTATATATACATATATATAACACACATTAAGTATATATATATTTTTAGTGTGCTAATTTATATGTATTTTATATATATAAAAGTCTATTTTTCTGTAAATGATTTTATTACGCAAGTATAGCTACCATATATATTCAAGTTTATTTTTGACCAGTTTTATTTAAAAATGTTTATCAAATCTAACCACAAAATGCATATCTTCATACTTTGCCCATTATCTCCATACTTTTTTGTGAAATTGGAAGAATTTGTTTCCAAAATTATGTGACTTTTTAATGGTACCCACACATATATGCATTATATTTGTTTACCTTTTTACGAATGCATGGAAATATCAGATAGTGAGCAGTTTTCCTTAATTACATATTTATCATTCCATTTCAAATGTGAAAATGACTTTGACTTACAGTTGTTTTTATTTGCAGGAATTTGCATGGTCATGTTTCTGAATAGTATGCCCAAGATCTACAAATAAGGTACAGTATGTTTTGTTTTACCTTTAAGTAATGTTTAAAACCTCATGTCAACATTTTTAATGACCAAGAGCTATTTCTCCTGAAGAAAATCATAAGTAGATGGTTGGTTTTAAGATCTAAGTTACAACCATCATCTATATGTTGGCAATTATTCATGATTATTCTCATATCATTGAAATCCTGGTTGTATAAAGATGTCTACTCTTTACTGGTTTTCCCTAGTATAAATTATTTGCAGTAAACTAAAAATGTTTGCCTCAGTTTCTTTGCCATCCAACAAAGACATTTTTTGCCAAAAGTCATGTGGCAATGTAGATACAGCCATTGTTGCATAGAAAGGACCTTATGAGGGAACATTTTTCCAAATCTTATAGCCACAGGTAAAAGAAGACAGGAAAATATGAATTTATCAATTCTAGGAAAAACAAAGTCTAAAATCAAGGTGTGCAGAATGTTTAAAATCTGAGAGTTCTTTTGCTTTAATGTTTCTGTTGGTTTGTTGAAAAATTGATGGAACTGAAGAACATAATGCTGAATGAAACAGTCCATTTTTATGTATATATAGCTCGTTATTTGCAATATGTAATTGTTTATCTGTGTCATAAAATAGTGACTAATATTAAATTGAATTTAGTCATTCCCTGAGAGTATCAATTAATGGTAGAAATATTGTTTGTTACTCTGCATATTCTGAGGGGAAATGCTGCCTTTAAGAACAAAGCATATTGATATGCAAATCCCCTTACTTGTGGGGCTTTTGTCACTGAAGAGATTCCTGTTGCTTATGTTTTTGTGCCAGAGTGGAGTGCTTGTTAAAGGAAGGTAGGAAGGACAGAAATGTTGAAATCTGAAAAGTAAATGCCAACCTTCAAGACCCTGGCTTTTAGGAAAGTTGAATGATAGGAAACATTTTTTTGAAAGGTCTTATTGGAGTGACCTGGGGTTTGAAGTACAAATAAAAATCTAGTTCAAGGAGTTGAGCTCTTTTCTGCAAGAAAAGCTAGTAGTTTCTAAGTTTCAGAAATAAATCAAGGAACAAGTATTGCAATTCATTATTTTAGTCATGTTTTTGTTCTTAAGTTCTCATCAGAACTTTCAGAAAAGTCAACAGCTGGGCAGAAAAATTGGAATCCTTTCAAGATTTGAATTTCTCAGCTGTTTCTCCTGTGGTTTTAGAAGGAGGCAAGATTAGATATGAATGCCTTTTAATTTTACTTTTAAATGCAGAGTTCTAATTGAATATAGTAAAATAAACTTGAAGGTTAAATGGAAAATAGCTGATTTGCATTCTTGTAAACTGTTTTATTTCTTTAAAAAAATACTCTAAGATACCTTCAGATATTTTCAGTTGAATCATCACTAAAAGTTTACAAATTTTAAGGTAGAGTAATATGTGTAATTTTTAAAAATATCCCTTTGTTGATTTAGCTTGTTTTTTCCTAGTGCTGTATACCTCAAAATAATAAAAACTAATTACTCCTTTTTGATCCTTGAAATAATTAATAATGAAAATAGAAACAATGTTGTAATAAAAATCCAACTTAATGTATATGAAACCTTAGTGAAATTGCTTGCCTACTTCAGGAATGTTATTAGTTGGTATAATATAGGTAAATATACCAAAAAAGTTTTATTAGTCCCTGACAAATACAAGCAACTCAAAGTGGCAGATTACTCTTCCCTATGTAATTCAGAGAATATTAGTTATAAAAATATGCTGCTGGAGAAATTACTCAGATGTTGAACTTGCCCCTTGTGCTTGAGTACTTGGAGCGTGCAATGACAGCTCACCCAGTCTGCACCCAAATTGTTAGGACTTCCAAATACGCTGTGTGCTTGGACTGATCTTCCTACTGCCTTAGTGCTTTGTGGTATAGATAATCTGTAGAAGTTTAATCATGAAGGGAATAAATCTAGGAGTTTTTACAGATGGGCTCTTTATTATTGACTTTTAGGAGAATAAAGAGGACTTACGAATAACCCCATCCAAATAATCAAAATGTGCCACTTCTCTACCATTATCAGGATAAAAATGGAGATTACACTCTGCTTATTTTTATTGTTCATTCTAAGAACCAGTCTTCATATATCTATTTTTATGTATGTCCCATATTTAAAAGATAAAGGAATGCACATCATGTTTTCTTATCTGAATTTTTGTTCTTGATTCTGCTGTCAGGGTGATGAATATGTATAGATAGGCACATTGCAAGAGAACTTCTGAGAGTGGTGGAGATAAGAAAATACTTAGTATTCTTGGTAGCAAGTAAATGCAAAGAAAATCTGATGGTTACATTTGGTATTCAGTTTTTTAATCAATGCTTGTAAGATAGGCTTACAGTGCTTTTTCGAATATTTAGCATTTACTGCTTCTTAAAAGCAAGCCCAAAGGACATTAATGAAGCAAAAGATGCCTGCTTTGCCTAATTTCATCTCTACCATTTTTGTAATACTTCATTATATAGTCCTCCTTAATTTAGGTGTCACTTTTATTTTGTTACGTCCCTTAGTTTCTTGTTGAGCATTGAATAGATAACTGGGTTCTTAACACAGAAATTAGAACCACTTTCATTATCGTATTAGTTACAGGTTGCAATACAATCGAATGCAGGTATTTAAACTGCAGAATGTTTTTAATTTCAAGTTAAACTATCAAGTCAATCTGGATTATCTCTTGATTCCAAATGTTATTTTTCTCATGTTATATCCTTCGCTTCTAATTCTGCCTAGACTATATTACCTTTACTATGGCTTAGGTTGTATATAAAGTAACTTCTGGGTTCATCTCTGCTGACACTGATCATGACTTAAGGCTTAGATCAAGCCAGATTCCTATAAATTCTTCCCTATACATCACAGTGTGCTAAACTGAAATCCTTTGTTCCCCTATCCCAGGATTATGCTGCATTAACAACCACATTACAAGCCTCTTGTCTTAATCGCAACAAACAATATATTACTTTATGAATGGCTTTGATTTTCCTTTCACTTTGCATTGCTTTAGTATCACCTCTCCTGCTAGCTGACTGTTTCTGTTGAGAGGTGCCACATTTCTGAGAAGAGATGAAAACAAAGAAAGAAAGAATCTGAATCCAAGTCATCAAAATGACCAGGTTATTTTATATGCTTAGCAAAAATAATGAGGAAGAAATTAATTGGCAATTTGCTCAGACAAATTTTTTTTTTAAATTTTTTAATATTATTTTTATTCAATTATTAATTTATTCATTTGGTACCAGGGATTGAACCTGGGGCTCTAAACCATGGAGCCACATACCCAGATCTTTTTCATATTTTATTTAGATACAGCGTCTCGCTGAGTTGCGTTGGACCTTGCGATAAATGCTTTCTTATGAAAAGCAAGCAGAGGTTTGAGAATATACTAATACTTCTTTTCCAGGGATCAGATGGTCAAGGCTACAATGAGAGGATAAATGTTAATGTTTGACATATCACAACAAAGTAACTCTTCTAGGAATTTGAACTGGTTTTCTTCTCCATGAAGTTCCATTCTAATGAGTTCATTTCAGTGTTGTATTTATGGTTTTGCAATAAAACAACCTTTAGAAGAAAAAAAAAAGAATAAGCTTTGATATCACTACTTGGAGCTGTATCCATATTCATAAATTCTATAACATTTTACCTGTTATAAACATTGATTATCATATTTTACATAATTGAAAGAATTTTCAATTTTAATTCTTTACTTTGTGAAGTGAGACTATTGGGATAGGAATTAGGGCTAGAATTGCTTCCCTATGCAAATTAATTACAGAATAAATACCATAATATACTTAAAAAGTTTAGTACAATGTTTAATAAATACTAGATTTCACTAATAATAATCACAGAAACATTAATTATTAAACTTCTCATTTTCAGTACATTATAATACATACTTTCCTAATTTTACACAAAAGTCTTAAGTATTGATTATCCTTTTTGAGTTCATGTGGACTATCTAAAAAAGATATCTGCTATTTTATTTTCTGAGTTCTAGATTTCAAAATTTCTTTTTCATATGATCATATTTAACGTATTATCTAGAATATAATTTTGAAGTTGAAACTTTTTCCCCTTATGAGCTCAGCAGATGATATTCCAGAGTTTAATGATGTAGGCAGTGTAGGGCCCAATCTAATTCTTATATTATCTTCGGTTAATTTTCCCTTTTAAGTTTCTATTTTTCTTGATCATTAACATTTGAAAATTCCAAGAGGAGATGTCTTGTATAGCATTTCTCATTAAGTTTGTCTGGAAATCCAAATTTTTTTTATGTAATCTACTTTAAATGAAGAAAAATATGTCTTTTAAATATTTTATTTTTCCATTTCCAGTCTTTTACCCTTTTCCTTTAAGCTAATTCATAGGTGGGACATCCCAGATCAATGCTCCATGCATCTCAATAGTTTTCCTTTATTTATTCTCCACTCTTGTCTTCAATGGTTTATTCTGCTCTTATCTTTCAGATTCTGGGGAATTCTTTGTGTTCCCTTCTACTTAACAGGCTATTGTGTCCATTCTTTCAACTGCTCTTCTCTGCTTTTTCCCATGTCTATTTAGTTTACAATGTTTTCCCCTACTCATACTATTCTTGATGAATTCACATTATTCTTACAGCTAGATCACAGTAGTTTACTACTAAAATTAATTCTCAGATCTGCAGAGAATGTGATATTTCTTGTATTTATACAATAGCAAATTCAACCTATATCCCAAGTCTCCATATTGCTACCTTAAGGGGAGAAATAAATGAATAAACCAATCTAATTATTTAATTAGCTCACCTGTGCATTATTCAGTCTCTCTTAGATAAAGAGTACTCAGTCTTTGAGTAATGCCAATCCTTCCTGCTGCTTTTATCCCTAAAGAAATATCTGGGTGTGTACATATGTGTCGGGTGTGGGTGGAAGGACAAGAAAATTTGGGTATAGAGTTAGGTATAGTGTAACTGAGAAGATCTCAAGACTATATAATCTTGAGAGATATATATATATATTTATATATATATAAAAGTATATATATATATGTATATATATATATATACTTTTTTTTTTTTTTTTTTACGTGTGGCTTTAAGCACTATGCCCTCTGTCTCCTCTATTGTTCGGTATGACATTCCCTGTCCTTGCAGGACTTTTTATTTAAAGTCAAAGTCTCTATATGATTGGTGATGTTGGTAAGGACACAGTAGTGACCCTTGCCTTTTTCTGTAATAAAATCTAATTCAGCCCTAGTGGCTATAGCATAGCCTTCTTCAGGTCCACCTGTCCCTGTTAAAGAGAACTGTTCTGTTCCACTCATTTCCTAGATTCTAGGCTAAACTGATGTCTATGAAATGCAAGAATCAGTGACTTCTATGAGAAACTAAAATTTGGTGACCCTCTCCCTGAGAGTGATAAACTACCAAGTTTACTCTGCAAAGATGCCCAGAGTTCTCAGAGATATGTGAGGGTAAGACACCATGCTCTGCCCTTGGTGTAGTCCTCTTTTACAGAACAAATCCCCTTTCCCTGAGTATGTTCCCATGAATCAATCTTCTGTCTCCCAGGTTTTTCTTCTCATGAATATTGTGTGCTATATGTATGGAAAATGGTGAAAGTTGTATTCCCTTCCCCTGTCTTCTGTTAAACATAGGAGCTGTCCTAATCTGAAAGGAGACGGCTATATCTGAATGTTACAGATGCAGCTGCTTTTACTCAAATCAGGTATGAAGACCAGAAAATTCTGTCCCAATAAAATGAACTGGTTCACAGGACTCCTAGCTCACCCATTAAACTGACATGTATGAAAGAAGCTGAGTTTGCTTCAGATAGCATTCCCCCAAGTATATCGTAATCTTTTCTAGAGAGCCTAGTGTTATGAGTGGACCAAAAATAGTGGTCTAGCATTCCTTTCCAATTGCTTTTTGAGTTTTGTTGATAATGTAGTTTTAAATCAGCTCCCCTATTTCTGTGTCAAAAGGACTATTCATTTCTGATAGGGGATGCAGTTCCTTTTTCTGACAACATATTATCTAAGCAGCTGTCTTTCTTTTGTTGCTTTGCTCATTCTTTTGAATATGAAGCAAATTCATATTATCTGTATATAACTAAGCAGTTATTAAGGTATGTTCTTTCTAGGACTTTTTTTTTTTGTAGTGGTAGTTCTTCAGAAACAGAATAATTTAGGTCTAGACAAGTTGTAATATATCTTACTTGGATGGTTACAGGCTCCAAAATAAAAACAAACAAAATCAAAACTAAACAAAAACCTACATTCAGTTTGGATAATCACCTATACTAGCACAATTACTGGATATTCTGTACAACACTAGGAGATTATTAATGTTTTTATAAAGACAAATACCATCCCAGGTAGTGTGCTATCCCACATATCTTGTGGTCTCTTGAGGTGTTTGATTCTTCTGTCCTTAAATTCATAAGCCTCCATAAAGGTCAGCCCTGAAATCTAAGAGCAATGTTTTCTTAATAAGCTTATAGCACTTAGGGCCCTAAAATATTCCTTTAATGCTTTTTCTCATTCTCATAACATTTCATTTAGCAAAATTTCCGTGTATTTTCTAAGTGGGTATTTCCATTCATAGATTTAAGCATTGTCCTATTTTTATTCTTCATTGAATTTGCATATGTGCTTTCTTCCTGTTTTGTTTCTACTAGTTGCCAAACTAGACTTCAGCTCAATAATATATCTCCCAGTTCTTGGATATTTTTCTGTTACTATAGGCTTAATCAGGCTATTTAAGCAGATATGTTTAGACACACATATCAGCTTTCCTTCTTTGTGTCATATTTACATAAAGTCATATGTTTCCAGACTCAATTAACAATGAATAGTATTATATATTGTTTATAGTTTAAAAATCTCAAACAGGGATTCATAATCCCATTAAATTTAAATCTTCTCAATTCATCAAAGTGGTCTTTCCACTCCAAGAACCACAGATTACCCTGTACTATGCAATGTCTGCATGTGGCCCCTTTACTTGAGTATATGCATTCACTCTAATCCGTACTGCAAAGGGAAACATGTCTATACAAGCTTTTTTCAGTTCAATCATTCAATAAATTAAGAGGCAAAAGTTACGTGGCTTTTGCTCAATGATTAATCTTTCATTTTATTTCAAGATGCTATGGGTGCTCTGAAGTTTGGCTAAGAAGTGCTTTGCCCTCCCATATGTAAATGGTGTTTTAAAATGTTAGGCTTTTCCTCCCAGTAAGTGAAACTGATCATTCGTATTGCAGTCTCTTTAGAAAAAAATACTAAGAACTACTGAATCAAAATATTTAATATATTCTAAATTTACCTAAAGGGTCTATCCTGTTTCCTTTTAAAATTATCAAGGTCATTTATCTCATCCTACATTATACCATTTCAAAATTTTTAAAGTACTTGAAGGTTCCCAATCAAGGACATTATATTTCAGTTTGACTCTTCTGTGTATTGATTTATCATGCTTCTTTCTCAGATATAGGAAAAGAGAGTCAGACATCTCTTTGCTAACCTGATTCATTATATTCAGGTCATGACTGATTTCTACAATTAACTATTCAAAATATTTAACAATTTACATCTGTGTGATTTTAAGTTCTTATGTAAATTCTTTTCTGAGTATGCATATTTGGAGAAGGGTTGAATTGTCTGTTTCATCATCATTATGTTATTGATAATAAGAAAGAAACTGGCACATGATGAATACTTGTTCATAGGTTACACTATCCAGTCTCCTTAACAATCCCTGTGAGGAAAGTACACAGAGTTATTCATGATTAGGAAAATTGATATTGCACAAATGTCTGCCTTACAACAAGGATTATTACTCCTCAATTTTACTTTGCTGTCAATGAGCTGTGCTAGTAGTAAAAATATGGGAGTTCTTAAATTTTAAGAGTCATCAATTTTTCAATGAGCCAGGTCATACACATTGTACGTAATGGATTTTTTCTGTAATATCATTATGTTAATATATATGGCTCAGTGAAAACATCATCAATAACATATTGTGTCAAGTGCATCTCCTGGAGCATGTAGCAATAGTGTCCATATTCCCATTGTCTCTCATAATACAATTAGAAGAATTCAGGTCATACCAGAATTTGGGAGATATTTCTAAATAACATATCAGATAAGGCATATATATTCAGAATATACAAAGAGTTGTTAAAACAGAATAATAAAATAATATACTTTTTTTTTTAAAAAAAGGAAAAGATCTAATAACACAACCCAAGAAGGTATATTATTAAAAATGAGAACATAAAAATATGCTCAGCATTGTTAGGGAAATGTAAATTAAATCTACAAGGACATCCCACAAAACATGTACTAAAATATCTAGAATTAATAAAGTGGCACAACAGTTTTTGGAAAACAGTTTGGCAGTTTCTTAAAATCATTAAATATACACCCATCATGTGACCCTGTCATTCCTCCTAACTATTCACCTACAAGAAATAAAATCATGTATTTATGCAAAGGCTTATGTACATGACTGTTCACATCAGTTTTACTTGTAATAAAATCCAAATAGTTCAAAACAATTGAAATGTCCTTCAGGAGATGAACATCTATAAATAAATAGTGGCATACCAATGCATTGAAATATTATTCAACAGTGAAAGGAAATGAAATATTGATACACTCAATAACATGAATAAATCTCAGAATAATCACATTGAGTGAATAGACAGACAAAAATAACATCACGTGTTTTATAATCCCAGCATTATGTAATTCTGAAAAACAAAAATGACAAAAACAAGATCAGTGAGTGTCTGGAAATGAAGGGAACAGTGAGGAGGAGGATCAAGGGGAGGGAGAGGTTATTCAGAGGCAGGAGAAACCATCTGGGAGTGATGGGTATGTTCTCTATCTTAATGGTGATGATAGTTCATGGTGTTTATGTCTGTTAAACAGGTCGAATCATACACTTTGTATTTGATGAATATATTGTATGCCAGTTGGAACTCAACAGAGCTGCTTAAAAATCTTCATTGTATTCTCTTTTTAAAAACATGGGCAACAAAAAACTAAAGGCCAAATGTTCTCTCCGACATGTGGATGCTAATACACCATAGGTGGTGGGCTGGGAGAAAGGAAGTTTATTGGTTTAGACAAAGAAGAAGGAAGTGAAGGGAGACTGGAAGGGAATAGGAAAGAGAGTAGAATGAATCAGAAATACTTTCCTATGTTCATATATGAATACATGACCAGTGTAACTCAATGTCATGTACAACCACCAGAGTGGGATTCTAATTAGAATAGGTTATATTTCATGCATATATAATATGTCAAAATGCACTCTACTATCATGTATATCTAAAAAGAACAATTTTTTAAAATAGGCAAAATTACAATAGGAAATTTGTTTTAGTCAGCTTTTATACTTCTGTGACCAAAATCCTGACAGACCCCTTAGTGAAGGAAAAGTTTATTTTGGGACTCAGAATTTCAGAGATTGCCACTCCATTCCTCAGAACTAGAGGTCCAGCAGAACATCATGGTGAAAGAGTATGGTACAGGAAAACAGGCAAGGCCATGGCCACCAAAAATCAGAGAGAAAGCTCCTCTCAACAATGAGAAAATATAAACCCCCAAGATATGTCCCTAATCACCCCCTTTCAGCCACACCTTACCTGCCCTCAGCTACAACCCAGCTAATCCCTATCAGTGGCTTAACGACTGATGAGGTTGAGGCTCTCATTAACCAATCATTTCACCTCTAAGCCCTCTTGCATTGTCAAACACACGAGCTTCTGGGGGACACCTCACATCTAAACCACAACAGAATTCTTGAACATAAAATCTTGATTGTGGAGTAGTAGAATATGATTTCTGGTTGTACATCTTTAAAAATGTAGAAGGTAAAACCACAAAAAGTTTTCATTATTGATTGGAATTAAGTTATCCTTTTTCCTGGAGCATGCATAGTTTTATTTTCTTTTTAAAATTCACTCTTTCACTGAAGGACGAAATAAGACAATGAAACCCAAATGAGATAAGGTCAGCCCTGTATTCTTATACATGAATTCCACTAATTTAAACTAGCATTGCATGATAAACATTATGAATATTCAAATGAAACCATTAATTTCCAAGAAATGAATTTCTTCTTAGTTATGTTCAATATTTGGAGAACATCTTATAATTTATTCACACTTAATTAAAAATTATATCACATTACACTTTTGACCTAGCTTTGAATTTTCATGATTATCTTTATTACTTTCTCTTTATAAACTGTTAAATGGTATTGACAAGGGAATGATCAGATTTGTTTTTAAATATATGTGTATATTAATCATTTAATTGGATGAAAAAGAAGATGTTAGTTGAAATTACAACTTAAAAAATCACTTAACAATTGCATCTATATCTTTTTGTGTGTAAATCTACACACAATGAGAACTCTAAATATGAATATTTTACTTTTTTTTCTGGTACTCCTAGGCAATATTATTCAGATTTTTTCTTGTACAAAGAAAATTGACTCATTTTCAATACTAAGAAGAGATTTAGGCATGTGGGCACGCGGCCTCCCTGGCTATAGATTGATGTTGGGATCCATTTGGTGGTTTATTTTTAACTCGAACTTAATGCATGTTTAAAAATACTTTAAAAAACAAGATAAGGAGAACAGTTTGGACACACAGAAGGGAGACTATGCCTAATGTATAGCCTGAATGTAAATCCATCATATCAACCTTTTCCCTCCAGGAACACAAGGACAGTGACACAAACTGCCATCTGCTGCATGGTCCCTGTACAGACCCCATGATTCACCAGTTGTTGGGTCACCTGCATTCCATAGCATTGTGCTTGGACTTGTGCTCACATGGTCACCTGGGGATGTGCTGGAAGGGCCATGGCAGGGAACACAGGACACAGTCTCGCCCTTGGATGGTGTATGCACAAAGCAGCAGCCCAGGTTCCCAGCACCCATATACTTGTGCACCAGCTCTGCACACTGGAGGAGGTCTGGGTCTCACCAGCACAAGCGTGTGCAAGCTGGGAACATTGGTCCACTCTAGACCCACAGGCCCTGGAGCACTCTCATTTCCATGTGTGAAGTAGCTTCCTCCCTCAGCCTGGAGGGTCCAATTTGCCATCGAAAAAGATGACCTCTTTTAGTGTCCTATATATCTAAAAAGTGCAAAAAATAAAAAATAAGAGATGACCTCTACTTTTCCCTTTGTATTTTGATAAACACTGAAGAAGCTGGAGCTTTTAAATTTACCTTACAGAAACCACAGAACTATTTGTTTAGGATTTTTTTATTTGTTCTTTTTAGTTATGCATAATAGTACAATGCATTTTGACACATCACACGTACATGGAGTATAACTTCCCATTCTGGTGGTTGTACATGATACGGAATTAGCTGATTATGTATTAACTGTGTTGTTCTATTTTGTATCATTGTTTTTTATGTCTGTTTTTGTTTCAATGCCATGCTATTTTTCTTACTATAGCTCTGTAGTATAACTTAAATTCTGATATTGTAATGCCTCCTATTTCACTTTTCTCTCTGAGGATTGCTTTGGCTATTCTGGGTCTCTTATTTTTCCAAATGAATTTCATGATTGCGTTTTATATTTCTATGAAGAATGTCATCAGAACCTGAATAGGAATTGAATTGAATTGAATAGTGCTTTTGGTAGTATGGACATTTCAAAGATATTAATTCTGCCTATTCAAGAACATGGGGGATCTTTTCATCTTCTAAGGTCTTCTTCAGTTTCATCTTTTATTGTTCTATAGTTTTCATCATATAGGTCTTTCATCTCTTTTGTTAGATTGATTCCCAAATATTTTATTTTCTTTGAGGCTATTGTGAATGGAATAGTTTTCCTAATTTCGCTTTCAGTTGCTTCATCACTGATGCATAGGAATGCAATTGATTTATGGGTGTTAATTTAATATCCTGGTACTTTACTGAATTTATTTATGAGTTCTAGAAGTTTGCTGGTGGAATTTTTTGGGTCTTCTATATATAGAATCATGTCATCAGCAAATAGGGAGTTCGAATTCTTCTTTTCCTATTTGTATCCTTTAAATTTCTTTCTTCTTTCTAATTGCTCTGGCTAAGAGTTTCCAGGACTATGTAAAAGAGAAGTGGTGAAAGAGGGCATCCCTGCCTTGTTCCAGTTTTCTGACTGAAGTTTTTTGATTTTTCTTCCATTTAGAATATTGTTGGCCTTGGGTTTATCATATGTAACTTTTACAATGTTGAGGTATGTTTCTACTGTCCCTATTTTTCTAGTATTTTGAACTTGAATAGATGCTGTATTTTGTCAAATGCTTTTTCTACATGTCAATACATGTAGATAATTATGTGATGCATGTCTTAAAGTCTATTGATGTGATGAAGTGATGAATTACGTTTATTGATTTCCATTATTTGAGCCAACCTTGTATCCCTAGAATGAACCCCATGCATGGCACACTACGTTTTAAATATTTTTTTTGTATGGGATTTGCCAGAATTTTATTAAGAATTTTTGCACCTATGTTTATCAGGGTTATTGGTCTGAAATTTTCTTTCCTTGATATGTGTTTGTCTGGTTTTGGTATCAGGGTAAAACTAGTTTCATAGAAGGAGTTTGGAAGGTTTCCTTCCTTTTATATTTCATGGAAAAAATTTGTTGAGGATTGGTGTTAGTTCTTCTTTGAAGGTCTGGTAGCACTCAGGTGCAAATCCATCTGGTCCTGAGCTTTTCTTTCTTGGTAGGCTTTTGATGGCATTTTCAATTTCATTGCTTGAAATTGATCTGTTTAAAATTTTATATCCTCCTAATTCCATTTCACTAGGTAATATATCTCTAAAAATTTGTCAAACTCTTCCAGATTTTCTATTTTGTTAGAGTATAAAATTTCAAAATAGATTCTGATTATTGTCTGGATTTTATTAGTGTCTGTTTTGGTATTTCCTTTTTTGTCAGAAATTATAGTAATTTGAGTTTTCTCTCTGTGTTAGCTTTTCTAAGAGTTTGTCAATTTTCTTGATTTTTTTCAAATAACCAACTATTTGTTTTGTCAAATTTGGATTATTTCTTTTGTTTCAATTTCATTGATTTCAGTTCTGATCTTATTTCTTGTCTTCTAGTGCTTTTGGTTTGGTTTTGTTCTTCTTTTTCTAGGGCTTTGAGATTTAATGTTAGGTCATATATTTTTTGACTTTCTAATCTTTTAATGAATGAACTCAATGCTTCATAGTGTCCCTGAGATTTTTGTATGTTGTATTGCTATTCTCATTTATCTCTATGTATTTTTTTTAAATTTCATCCCTGATTTCTTCTGCTAACCTTTCATGTTTTGATAGCATATTATTTAGTCTCCGGGTGTTAGAGTATCTTCTATTTTTTATTTTATCAATGATTTCTAAATTTATTCCATATTGATCTGTTAGGATGCAAGGTATTATCTCTATTTTTTATATTTGCTGTGAGTTGCTCAGTGGCCTGAGTTATGTCTATATTAGAAAAGGATCCATGTGTTGCTGAGAAGAAAGTATATTTAGTCATTGATGGATGAAATACTCTATATATGTCTGTTAAGTCTAAATTATTAATTTTAGTTTTTGGTTCTTAGCTTTTTATTCAGTTTTTGTTTGGAGGATCTATTCAGTGGTCAGAGAAGTGTGCTAAAATACCCAGTATTATTGTGTTGTGGTACATTTGCTTCTTGACATTGAGAAGGGTTTGTTTGATGTAGGGATGCTCCGTTGTTTGGGGCATAAGTATTTATAATTGCTATGTCTTGTTGATGTGTAATTCCTTTAAGCCGTATGAAATGTCCTTCTTTGTTGTTTCTTTTTAACTTTGACTTGAAGTCCACTTTCTGATATGAGTATAAACATCCCTCCTTGTTTACAAAATCCATGTGAGAAATATGTTTTTTCCCATCCTTTAAATTGCATGTCTTTACCTTTGAGACATCACATTGTTGGGTCTTACTTTGTAATTCAATCTCCTAGTCTGTGTCTTTTCATTGATGAGTTTCAGCCATTTACTTTCAATGTTATTATTGAGATATGATTTTTATTCCCTATCATTTTGATTTATTTCTAATTTTTAGTGTAAATTATCTTCTCCATTGATTTGCTCTTCTTTTAGTGTAACTACTCCCTTCACTGGTTTTCAGTGTTTTTTTTTTTTTTTTTTTTTTTTTTTTTTGTTGTTGTTGTTTTCATTTCCTCCTCGTGGATTATTTTGCTGACAATGTTCTGTAGTACAGGCTTTCTAGTTGTGAGTTCTTTTAACTTTTGTTTATCATGGAAATTTTTTATTTCATCATCAATTCTGATGCTTAATTTTGCTAGATATAGTATTCTTAGCTAGCATCCATTTTCTTTCAGATCTTGGCATATTTTATTTCAAGACTTCCTATCTTTGATGGTCTGGATGCAGATTGGTTTCCTCTAAATGTACCTGTCTTTATTCTCCAGGAGATCTTTCAATTCTATTCTTAATTTATATATTAAGTGTTTTCATAAAAATGTGCCTTGGTGTGGGTCTGTTGTAGTTTTGTATATTTGGGGTCTTGTAAATCTCCTGTATTTGATTTTCCATTTCATTCATTAGGCTTGGGAAATTTTCTACTATTATTTCATTGAAAATATTATTTGTATCTCTGAGCGTTCATCTATCCCAAAAAATCTAAAATTTGGTCTTTTCAGGTTATCTCTCATTTCTTGAAAGATCTGTTCATGGTCTCAAAACATATTTTTCCCAGTCAACTTTGTTTTCAAGATTATATATTTTGATTTCATTGCCTGAAACTGTCTTCCACGTGATTTAGTCTGCTGTTGATACTTTCAATTGAATTTTTAATTTGGTTTATTGATTCCTTCATTTTGAGGATTTCTTCTTGATTTGCCTTTTCAGAATCTCTATCTCTTTATTGAAATGATCTTTCACTTCACGTTTTTGCTCTCTGATTTGACTCCTTATACCACCCTTTACTTCATAAATCAGTTTAACCATGTACATTCTAAACTACTTCTCTGACATTTCTACTACTGTGGTGTTGATAGATTCTGTAATTGAAACATGTTGGTTTGTTTGGGGTGATTTGTTTCCTTACTTTTTCATGTTGTTTGTATGTCTACCCATTTAACAGCCTGGATCTGAGGCTGTAGAGTTTCTACCTGTGAACTTTCAGTGTCCCTGAAGGTTTCTAGCACATTACTGTTTAGTGGGAGACAATAACAACAACAAGGCAAACAATATACAACATTAAACCAAATAGTTCCTACTCTGATGTCTACAACATTAATTATCAAAATAACCAGAAATGGCATGATCAGTTATTGCCTACAATAAAAGCAGCAAGTTTGTAAAATGTTTTACAATTTCCAATGGTGGACAGGGACAGAACAGAAGTGATATGGGATGTGATGTCTATGAGGAAAGACAAGAGAAGATAGAAGTAAAAAATTAAAGGAAGAGTGAAATAGAGTAACAGAGATTGGCTCTTAGTGGAAGAAAAGAGAGTATCAAGGGAAACAAGAGAAAAATATATATAAAGCAAACATTTTTAAAAATAAAAAATAAAATTAAAGAGTACAAAACAAAACTAAAATATACTAAGCAAATGTCCTAGTCCTCTAAAAATAGATCCATGAAAAAATAATTGGCTTCAAAAATGCCAGGAATGAGAAAAAAAACACATATGAGTATGTATATATGTCCACATAGCACTGAGGTCACAAATAAACAGAGAAAGAAAAAAGAAAAAACACTTAAAAAGAAAAATGAAAAAAAGAATTCTTCTGTTGGAGTTCAAAAGATTCTCAGCTTCTCTTCGTGCAGTTTTAGATGGGATTGTCTGGCGTATGATGCTCCACCCTCCAGATTGCTAGATTGAGAGCAGTAATTCCATAGGCTGAATTGCTGAATGCAGGGTTTAGACTTAAGTGGGCTCCAGGCTCCTCACTGAATGCCAGTGGGTCTGGATATTTTAAATCTGTTAACCTCCAGGGCCCAGTAATTGCCAGTCCATGCTGGAAGAATGTACTCCAGGGATCTCCCCTGGGTTCTGCTTATGTGGTGGAGGAGCCAATTCTCAGTCCCCTACATCACCTGCAGCCGCCATGTTTCCTGGTCTTGGGTTCAGTCTCCAAACTCAATCTCTCCCACTCCCACCCTTCTGAATTGCAGGCCAGATGAGTCTCTCCCAGCTGGTCTTGCAAGCAGCCAGATTGAAGGGGCAGAGGTAGAGCCAGGTAGGTTTCCTCGACATGTTGTCCCCTGTGTAAATCTCTCTCCATGCTTGATTTTTTTCCTGGTTATTTAAACTCACTCTATGTCATGCAGTGTGTTTTTACCAGGCCTATATTTCAGGCCAATCTTGGGTTTGCCAGGAGTCATTTCCCTCAGTTGCTGGTCCCTGTGCCATAACTACAAAATGGCTTGTAGATAGGGGTGACAATGGCAGTGACTGAGACTCATGGCTGTGGCATGCCTGGTACCTGGGAATGTTCCTGTGCAAGGGCACAGGATGCTTAGCTGCTGTGGCAATGCCCTGCATGAGGAGGCTCTGTGCAAGAGTCCTATCAGCTCTGACCTTGATCTCAGGCACATAGCTCCTGGGAATAGAGGAATTCTTATGCTAGACAACCACAATATTTCACCAGCTCTGCTACTCCTGAGCCTGCCCTCTTAATAGTAACTTTAAACAATGGACTTTCTTCGGAGCTACACAAAGCTCCTAACATTGCACTTTGCAACTGTGGATTGCAACTGCGGAAAAGCTACATAGATATTCTACTATCTTAACTTTTCTGAATACAAAGAATAATGCTTTCACAGTCTTTAACTGGATAATGAGACATATATAAAAGATTGTTGGTTAACTCTTTAGATCTGTATCTCCATCAGAGAGAAGCACTTCACCTGATCCCAGCTTAATCTTCAAAATCTGTATCTGTGAGTCTTCATTTTCTAATCTCCTATTGTCCCTCATGGAACCTGTGAGTTTGGTCATGACAGATGCCCCAAAGTTTCTTCCTTTGTCCTCCCCAAGTCACCTGGAGAAATGGTGGCTTGTTTCCCAGACGAGGATATTGTGCAATGTGCCTTTCAGTTTAGTCAGGCAATGTTCTTGATCTCTAAATGCTCTGTGCCCAGACACACTTCAGGCCTCCCCAAAATGCAGGTTCCTTTAATTCCCTTATCCTTCTACTTTATTCACTGAGGGACTGCTCTCGATGATGCTTCTGGCTCAACCATCGTAGCAGCTGTGCCACTTGTGATTTCTTCCTTCTTTTATTATATCCAACCTCCTCTGAGATCCTGATCTGCTTTGAATGTCCAATTTTCAATTCCAGTAAAGTCCATCACCCCACTTTTTTTTGTTCACCCACCTTGCTGAGAAACTGCCTGTCTGCTTTCTTGATTTCATACCACAGAGCAGCCAGGAAAGTGACCTCCTATTCTACCATTTTGAAAACCCTCTGGAATATTTTGAAAAGGTATCTCATCAGAAATTTCACGTGACTGCATTAAGAACGCTACAGACTTGTTAATGAGATGTTTTCCAAAAATTCCCCAAGGAGAGTAGAACAAATACAGGGACTTTGATTTATCAGTTGTTTCAGAAGTTTCAGCAGAACTGAATTCACTCCAGAAGTGCAAATGAAGTGGTGTCCTGATTGACTTTCTGCCTAACTCTAGTTGTCTTATTCCTCTCATATATAAAGAAAGGAAATGCTCTTGGCTGGGATCTGCCCCATCCACTTGCAAAATTCCCTCTTGGGCGTGGTGTTGTTAGTGGCTTGACCTTCCAAACTAATACATGTAGTACGAAGTTCATCTATAATTTTAAATAGAGCAAACTTTTAAAAGAAGACTTCTAGGGAGATTAATAAACATATCACTGTATTTTGAAATTTAAAATACATAAATTATGATTGCATGTTTGTGTACACAAAGAATTCATAAATTAATAACACAGTAATTTCCCATTGAAGAATTGGTCAGGAATAACAAAGACCTTTTTGTTACCTGTAAATAATTTTTCCAAAACAAATAGAATAGAGAAAGGAAAACTAACAAACATTATAGCTGGATCATTCTTGATGCAAGTAGGTTACTGAAATAAATACCTGAAAAATAGCTAATAATTCTTGAGTATCTGGTCCAGAGCTCTAAAACCAGAAGTTTGATAGTTCAAGTCACATATTAGATATTTAGAGAGAAAATTTTTAAAAAGTATTTCAGTTCTATTATTTTTAAAATCAATTTAAGTTCTAAAACTTATAAGTGAGTTCTTCACAGATGATGGAAAACTAGTATAATTTTAAAAAAAGCAAAATGAAAGATCAATCTTCTAATATGAAAGAGTAAATATTTTCCCAATAACTATAAAAGTATTGTCATATCTGTGACAATTTTTGTGAGTTTTATTTAGCTTTTAATGTAATGTGACCTGTCCTCATTTCTGCAATATATAAAAATAGGAATAGAGAACATAATCATTGAACTGTTTATTTTGGGGAAAAAAGTCTCATTAATTTTAACTAGGAGGTAAGAAAGAGAGAGAGAAAGAGTGAAAAAGAGAGAGCAAGTGTGTTTGTATGTGTGTGTCTGCACACACGTGCAAATTTTATTTTCTTGGTACATTTAAGTGAAGTTGCTCATCTCTCCCAAATACCCTAAAATGGTGAAAACATGATAGTCTTATCATTTAATAAGAAAACCATAACTAAATGCAACCTCTTAAGTCAGGAATAAAAACTGTTCACTCATATCTACTTAATGCTGCAACTATCATCTCTTGATATCTTATTTTTCCTATTTGAAGGAATTTTGAGTTGCATTTCCTGAGTTTTTCTTCTAGAACCCTACTGTCAAGCTTCACATCATGGAAGAGTAAGAAGCAAAATCTACTTCTGGAAAGATTCCTGTATCTGCCTTACAGATGGCCAAATATGAACATATTTGGTATCCAGATGAATATGCAATTATTTTAAAATTTTGTTGTGTATTGGTTATTATTATTACTATTGATTTTATACAATAAGAAACACCCAGAATGATCTTTTCCATTACTTTTCTTGTTCCTTTCTGTTTTATTCCCTCCCTTTGTTGTCCATTTTTCATACTGCTCATCCACTTGTGACCAAAGCCAGTTAAATTCTATGCAATCTAAATATTTGCCTTATTCTCGGAGGATTAACTTAAAATGTCAATCTTTTTCTTTCTAATAACAATTGTTTTTACATCATTTTTTATGTGGCAGTGTAATGTGGTAGTGTATACTGTGACAATCTTTAAAAAGTTTTCCTAATAGTCTCAATTGTCTTTATCAAGATTTCATTAGGTTGTGCTGCTGTGGGACCAATAATAATAGCTTTTTCTTGGTCCATATCTGCTTAACCACTACATTTCCAAGGTTCTTTATTCATTTATTACATTAATTGTTTGCAATAAAGCTGCGAGTAAACCCATTAACTTATTCTTTCAAGGAATTGACATTCTTGGGAGATTGTGAATAAACAAATAAACTCACATACACACACACATACATGTATCCCATGTATATGATTATTAGAAGTCTTAAGCCAAATGAATAAAACATATAGAAAACAAGGGGTACCAATTTGTTTAAAACTGGATAAGCAATACTTTATTTTAAACTAAATATGTAATTGAATCAAGATTCTCTTCAATATATACTCAAAAGAGCTTTGAAATGAAAAGTGGTAAAATAACTGAAATTGATATGCAAGCAATAGGATTTGGCTTTAGGTTTCAGAGCAAGAGAATTGTATTTGTTTTATTTTATTGTTTATTTTTATTTAACTTTTAGTACTGGAGATTGAACACAGGGACACTTTACCACTGAGCTACATGCCCATTCCATTTTACTTTTTTATTTTGAGACAAAGTCTTAATAAGTCACTAAATTGCTGAGGCTGGCCTTGAACTTACAGTCCTTCTGCTAATATAAGCCTCTTGAGTCACTGGAATTTACAGGCATACACCACCATTCCAGCAGAATCATATTTATTTTAATTTCATTTTATAAGATGGGCATGGTGGTGCAGTCCTGCCTATAATCCCCGTGACTCAGGAGGCTGAAGCAGAAGGATCACAAGTTCTAGGTCATTCTGTGCAACTTAGCAAGACTTTGTCTCAAAGAAAAGTTGAAAAAAGGCAAGGGATGTAGCTCTGTGGTGGAGTGCAAGCCTAGCATATGCTAGGCAACTCTAGGTTCAGTCTCCAGTACTTCAAAAAGTTTTATATTGCAATGAGAAAACTATTACTTTCAGGATGTTTCAAATAATTTGGCTCAGGACATTTCAAAAAGGTTGGCTCATTACTTCAGTGAATCTCTGTACTCCCACAACCACTCATTAAAACTTGTTTCTCTCTTCAAAATGTTTGAAATATGGAACTTTTAAACCATAGCTCAATGCTGATTTGCAGCTATGGAAGGATTTATACTCTTGAGATTTTTGTCTTGAAGGATTAAATATGTCTAAGAACTACTTGATAAAAGGCATGAACATGCACACACATACAACAGCCCATGTTAATATTCAGCTGGTGATGATGCTTTATGTCTTTGTGTTCACTCTACTTTGTATTTTAAACAAAGTTGTAAAAATCAATGGCTCTTATTGGTTTTGGCTTTCTTTTTTCCAATTTTATTATAAAGTAGAATATGTACTTGTGTGTTTATTTGATTTAACACATTTTCATTTATGATTAGTATCAATAACATTTTTTGAGATTATCATTTATCCTTTCATGCCAGACACTGGACTTATCTGCCATTTAAACTACTTAATATTTCAGCACAGTTAATTTTATATATATAAGAATATTTCCTTGTCCCCCCAACAATAGAATATTTTTAAAGCATCCTTTCCCACTGTTTTTTTTTATAACTAAATGGTTTAGGATCCCAAAGTTCAACCTCTGATCATAGTAGAAAAAGCCATTGGAGTGTGCATTCATATTGTTTTGAACCATACAAGACAATAAATCTTATAGTATTACACAGTTTTACTCCACATAGTAGGTTGAACAAATTACATACTCAATATTTTTCTTCTTAGTTAAGAATAAAATAAATTATGTCCAGGCAATAAATTAAGCTGAAATATAACAAAAATACCATTGATAAGGACTGCTTACATACTATTTCCTTATGTGAAATCACTACACAATAAAATCATATTGATAATTTAGCATTTTCCTTTTATAATTTATGAATATGAAAAATGGCAATCAATTTTACTGACATAACTGATGAAAATCATGACTCAAAATTAACTTGAAAGTTACTTGTTTTTATGATATGTAATTTGCATTTTATTATATTTTTTATATAATACTTTATGGGGCAGCTATAATTTCACATAATAGTAGGCTTCATTGTGATTCATCTACATCTGAACATAGTATAATCTGGTATATTTCATTTACCCATCCTTATGCTTTCCCTTCCCAACTCCCTCTTCTAAATCTCCATTGTTTACTCTACTGATCTCTCTTACACTTTTGTGAAGTGGTTTTTTCCTTCCTTTTCCCCTTAACCTTTCATGAATGGGAGAAAACCAGGTATGCTTGACATTCTGAATCTGACTCATTTCACTTTGTGTGTTGTTCGCTAGTTCAAAACATTTTCCTGAAAATTACATGATTTCATTCTTCTTTATGGTTCATCAGAACCCACTGTGTGTGTGTGTGTGTGTGTGTGTGTACACAATATTTTCTTCATCTTTTAATCAGTAGTTGAATACCTAGGCTATTTCTACAATGTGGCTATTTTGAATAGTGCTGATATAACATGGGTATGTGGTGTGGTATGAATTTTAAATGTCTCTCCAAAAGTTCATGTGTTATGCAATGCAGCAATGCTCAGAGTTGAAGTGATGAGATCATCCGGGCTATGACCTCACTGGTAGATTACATCATTGTTTGGTTAATAACTTGAATGGACTATTGAGTAATAACTGTATAAGCAGATGGAGTAAAGCTGAAGGAAACAGTTCAGTGGGGGCATGGTCTTGTAGACTGTATCTGTCCCTGGACACTTCCTCTTTCTGTCCCTTGTGCTCCTGCTCGCTCTCTCTCTCCTCCTCCTCCCTGGATATCATAAATTGAGCAAATTCTTTCTGCCATGCCCTTCTACCATGATGTTTCAGTCTTGGAGCCCACTGATAATGTACTAAATCTCTGAAACTGTGAGCCAAAATAAATCTTTCCTCCTCTAAGGTGTTCTTGTTGGGTGTTTTAGCCAGAGCAATCAAAAGTTGATAACAGAAATTGGTACCAAGAATGGGTTTGTTACTATGATTATACATCACCATACAGTCAGATGCATTTAGAACTGGTTTGAAGGAGCAGTTTGGAAAGTTTTGGAGATGCAAGTTAGAGAAGATTTAGAAGTTTGCAAACATAGCTCAAGGGGTAACTCTGGTATGAGTTAAGAAGACCATAATTTTGATAGTAATACAGAGAGAAAACACAGTGCTCATGAAGTTCCAGATGGAAATGAGGATGCTGTTGGGTATTTGCCTAGATTCTATACATATTATAATCTGGTGAAAGACTTGCTTACATTATGTTCATGTCCTGAGGCTAAGTTTAAAAGTGATTTCTCCAATGGAAGGAATTTCAATGCAGTACAACATTTAGGTGGTGGTGTGAGTATTACTGGTAGTTTTAGTCAGGTTTACTGTGAAAATTGGTAACAAACAGAACAGAAAATTAAAAAAAAAATCAAACAAATTTGAGTTTGGTCAGAAAATCGTGGGTAAGATTGGGGCCAAGGAAATTATGGTTGCTGAGAGATTGGCTCCATTAATGTGCAACTAAGTAATTTCATACTGACAATAGGAAAGATGACTTGAGGGTATCTCAGAAATTAACAAGACGCAATACTCACAGGCTCAAGTGGTAAAAGTGAAAATGCATTTAAGAAACCATGGGGGTATACCCTGTCCACTCAAGCATGCCTAGGAAGTTGTTTCCCCAGGATTCACTTTATCTCCTTTAGCCAGCTTGGCGCTCAGGCTGCTACACTCATGGTTCAAGGAGGTCTGGCTACTGCAGATAGTGTCATTGTGTACATGGTGCTTGTTCTGCAAGAATGCAGGATGCTGCAGTTAGAGGGTCATACAGATTTCCAATGGTATTTCAAAGAAAGGCATGTTTCAGGAGAAGTGTGGCAGGGTGACAATCTCTGTGAGTACATCCTGAGAGTGAAGCAAAAGCAGCAATGGATACCACAGGAATTAAGAGATGCCAGGAACATGAAACATCCTCCAAGAAATGTTCAGGAAGCAAGAAAAGCATGGCCAAATTGTAGATCATGTGGGCTTAAATGAGCAAGGTATAAGGGTGGGGTTGCCCAGCTCTTTGGGGTCCATATCTTCCCACCAAAAGCTGTGGATCCTATAAGTATATCTATAAGACTTGTTTTCCCATCTGGGATTTCATCTTGCTTTGGTTACATCCCTTCTTTTATACTCCCATTCTTCCAGTTTGAAATTGGATTGTTTACTACA
The DNA here is from genome assembly GCA_020662805.1 of Glaucomys volans. NCBI lineage: Eukaryota > Metazoa > Chordata > Mammalia > Rodentia > Sciuridae > Glaucomys > Glaucomys volans. Next base: position 733,701 of record JAJEJO010000179.1, read on the forward strand.
TCCTTGTATATTGGATATATATAATTTCATTTTCATTTTGACAAGGAGTCAAAAATAAGAGCTTGTCTTAAGTCTCAGGGGAGATTTTGGACTTAGATTTTTGAGCAATGCTGGAACTGTTAAGACTATCGGGACTCTTGGAGATTGGCTGAATGCATTTGGCATTGTGATATGGGCACAAGAGTCCATATCCCAATGGAGTCCAGGGGTGGAAATTTATGATTTGCCTCTAGAATGTCTCTCAAAAGGTTCATGTGTTAGGCAATGCAGCAATGTTCAGAGGTGAAATGATTAATGTTGAGGCTATGGTCTCAACAGTGAATGAAGCTATTTAATGGATTACTAATTTGAATGAACTATTGGGTGGTACCTATAGGCAGGTGGAGAAAGAAGGTCACTAGAGATATAACTTTGGAGACTATACCTGTTCCTGGCCCCTTCATTTCTCTCTGTAGATCTACTGACTGCTTTGAGTTAAGCAACTTTCCTTCACTATACCCTTCCATCATGATATTTCTGCCTTGGTGCTACATAACTGTGGACTGAAATTCTAAAACCATGAGGCAAAATAAATCTTTCCTTCTTTCTTGTCACCTATTTCTCTCAATGAATAGTTGGCTAATAATAATACATATGTATCTTTATTACATGCTGACTTTAATCCTTTTGAATAAATTTCATGGAATCCTACAGTTGAGTCATATGGTTGTTCCATTCCTACTCTTTTGAGGAATCTCTCTATACTGATTTTTACATCTATACAGATTATATGTCTTTTCCAGTTCTGTGAAAAATGTCATAGGTATTTCTATGGGGATTGTATTGAATCTATAGATGTGTTTGGCCATATAGCTATTTTAACAATTTTATTTCTGTCTATATATGAACATGGGAGGTTTTTCATTTTCTAATATCTTCCTCAATTTCTTCCTTCAGTGTTCTACAATTTTTATTGCAGAGGTCTTTCACCTTCTTGGTCAGATTTACTCTTCAGTACTTTTTATTTGTTTGTCTTTTGAGGCTATCATAAATGGAATTGTTGTCCTGATTTCTTTTTCAACTTTCAGCATTGGAGAGAAGCTTCTTTGCACCCTTCCCCACTCAGTCAACAATCTCTGGATCCTGCCCATATCTGTTGCTTTTATTAAGTCTCTTTTCATTTTAGAAATTAACATTTTTGTTGTCATCTTATTTCTAATTTTCTGAGTTGCCTACCAATGTTTTCCCAGTTTTCATACCTGAGTGTACCACTGCACAACTGCTTATTTAATTTTCTTTTGGGGAGTTGTTAAGATATTGTGGGTTACTCTGATCCACCATTTTTCTTCCTTCTATGTGGGATTTTACAATATGTAAAACATATGAGCACTAAATGTGAGCTATGATTTCACATTCAGCAACATACCCTCAGTTTCAGAGCCTGAGAAGGGTGCTCAATATTCCTACTCACTTCAACAATCCACCAAACAAGCAGCATTTCCCTCTCTGAACAAGATGATGCTCCAAGAGTACAAATCCCAAGGCTAATATGTATGGACCTGCCAAAAAGAAATTACAACTTTGTATATTAAAATCATTCCTTTTCAAGATTCTAAACAAGTAATGAATGTCTATGGTATGTTGTCTCATAGCAAAATAAATTGCTAAAACCTACACTTTATACACTTCTCTTTCCTTTTACCTGGAACCACTTTTTCCATTGGTATGTATCTCATCGGATATAAAAATATGCAGTGAATGCTTCTTAGATAGTCATATTTACTTTAAGATACTGCCTGTCATTCAAGTATAAAGCTTGGATTGGAATTTTTTTCATTTTTATCTCTTTCATGTTGCCTTAGAGAACACTCTTTAAATTTAACTAAATTAGATTTCAGTATATGTAGACCAAAATGTAAGAATATAAACATTTAGAGTACTCATCCAATGAAAAGATTCAGTTCAAAAGTATTCTAAAATTCCCTTTCTTCATAAAAGCAATGAAATATACATACTGGAAGTTCTGAAGTTTGTTGTGTCTGTTTGGAAATAATATTTGGAAATATGTATTTATTTTACCTAAAAGGATTTTATCAGATGATGCTTAAATATTTTTAAAGGGTCTTAATTTGGTTTTGGAATATACACTTTAGCTTTCCCTGCATGTTACGTGATAAGTAGACAAGTTTGGGGCCAGAGAGCAAGATACCTTCTTTGAGACCTTAACATCCAACTTGGAAAGGTAAAATGTATCACAGAGGAAATTTCCCTGACAGCATCATTTGCAGCTGGGTTACTATGGATTCACTTTTATCTTGGGGAGCTAGATTACAAGTACAATCATTTGGGCCTAGAGTACATTCATTCTGGGGCCAGCAGTCTCAAACTTAGACTCTGAATAATCATTGTCAATGTTGTGCTCATGGCAATTGTGCACATCACACTAATTCACTGTTGAACTCCTTTGTCTTCTTATACTGCTACCTGCCACTGCTGCAGCAAGAGATCTTTTGGTTGCTCCATTTTTAACTATCTCCATGATTGTATCGCTAATCTAAACAGTATTAGTTTTTGAGAACTGTTTTCAATTTTGACTCAAGTAATAGAATGCAAAACTTAGTGCAATCACTGAATAATAGATTCTTAAAACCATTGTACATCCATTTATTCATGTAAACTATTTAAATGAAAAGTTTAAAAAACATGAAGATAACACATCCTAGAAAACATAATTCCTACTTTATTGGATTACCTATGTGGAAGTGTAGTCATTGTGGGAACTGGTGGTGATGAATATTCTTTTATTCACTGACCTCTTGAGGCCTTATAGAAAAATTTAATTAAGTTTTGCAGCATTTTATTATTTCAATAAAGAGATTTTTTTCGATCTTTTCCTGGCTCTTTAACAACATCAGTCAGAGCACAACTGTGAGGAAGTAGATATGTTCTGATTCTATAAGACTATAGGGAAAAATTCAACATTGAAGAAGTGTCTCCTATAATATTGTTTTTAAAGATAAAAGTGAAAAATTATAAAGGGTTATATGAAGTAAATTTTAATTATTTCAAAAATAAAAGTAATTGGCTACCATATCTATTTAAAACATTAAAAAAGTGATACTGTTAAAAGTCCATTTCTTGCATCTATTACTAGGATGTTAGAACTTTGATAATTGCTAAATACCTTTTTTTCATGCCAAAATAAAATTTTATCATTTTGGTTGCTATTAACAACCAAAAATTGCTAGTAAGGACAAGGCACTCTTCCAAATGCTGTTGATATGGCTATTAACAAAACAGAAACAAAACTTTACATTTAGGCAATATCCACACTATTACTTCAAAACAATTTTCCAAAAACAAAATGCAGAACGAAGTTTTATTTTCAAAATTTTGATTTTAAGATAAAGATATGTAAAAAAAAAAAAAAAAAGTAATACTTACTAATGACCTTGATTTCCAAAATCTTTAAGGATGGAGGTGGAGCCTAATCCATTTAAGCTCCCTATTACACTGGTTTTTAAGAAACCAGAAAGGTCCTCTCTCTGTAACCACAGATGATTCACAGTGCTAATTATGGAGCCATTTAGTCTATTATCTTGGAAGCCTTTGCATCAGGAATCCAAATTTGGGAGGCAAAGAGATAACATAAAAGAGAGCTAAAAAAATTAAGCATCAAAATTTTTAAAAAGATTCTTAGACAAGAACCTTCCTTCCTCATAAGCAAGGAATTTTATCCTATTTTTATACCTTAATGTATGCAAAGCTTTGCAATTATTTTATTAATGATAAAACACACACTTTAGAATATTAACTCAGTAACTCAACCCACATCTCTGAACTCAGACAGAAAATAAATTAAACATTGCTTCTGAAAAATGGTACCGACCTTCATCACATGCCTTAAGGCATGGAATAGGCGAAACTACTTCCTTACATTCATCCTCCCGGAGGGAAGTACAGGTCTATCTGTCACTCCTTTTTAATTCTTACTGACCCTGCTGAGTTATTCCTCAAAGGGCCCCTGCTATGAAGCTGCTGAGCATGCATGGCAACCAACTCTGTTCTCATTTTTTACCCTGGAGAAAAACTGAAAGTATCAAAGACATGTAAAATCATCACACATCCCTGAGACCTTCCTTCCTTATTTTTCAAGTGCCTTTTAAAAGTTGGAAAAGAAGCTGGAAGTCAAAGTGGTCTTTAAATTCAAACCTGACTATGTATACTCATCTGCAATCTCAAAAAAAAATGTACGTCAGATGAAAAATATTCTTGACGAGATCCTAGGTTATTCCTTTTTCCTGTAAATATGACTTCCTAAATGTATTTACATTGAAGTGCAATTTTATTTAGTATCAACAGGAATTCAAACAAATATTGTACAAATATTTTTAAAATTCATCTATTTTATTTATTACAGACTAAAATTTTCCTTCTATGTGTTATTTTAACCAGTTTCTAAAATCTAGTATAATTCTTTCTGATTTCTTATATGAAAATATACAACCTAAATTTTTTTGTCCTGATTCAGGTAAAAAATAACAAATTTTGATTACTGAATCAAGTTTAAAACTAAAATACAAGAAAAGACAAGGTAGTTCCCATTCTGATTAATAATGAATGGTTTTGAACTTTTTTTTTAACTTCAGCAAAAATTAAAGTTTGTTCTCTTTTTCAAATATTATTGCTTTTCTTACTATTTCTTGTTTTTCTCCTTTGGCTAAGACCAAATTTATAGTTTGAAGAAAGGTGTAATCATTGAGCATTCTTGCATTTTCTCAATTGTAAAAAGAAAGTATCTAAATTTCTACATCAGGAATATTTACTATAGTTTTTTGGAAGGCATATTTTATTTGACCTCCCTCCCTGATTTATAGGAATGGAATTTAAAAAGGCATCTGTATTTGCTACATGCTCTTTGAAGATTCTTTTATGCAGACAGATTTGTGATTCACTGGGTCATACCCAGAAGGGCTATAGATGTTAAGATTCCCTAGGAGTTTTGATTAGTGAGTTAGTCGCCTGACCTCAGAGGCTGCTCCGGGTTGCCCTGGAAGTGGTAGTATAGGGGATCTTTGTACTATACCTTCTATCTTAGCTATTGTATATGATAATGAGCAATCTGGCACATAAGATATTTTGCAGAGAATCTGAGTCAAAAATTATTGACTCAATTTAGGAATTTCTGTAAACATACATAAATCTACTCTATACATGAAACTTCAGGAAAGTGGTAATCACTAGGCGAAATGGAGTAGAAGTGAAATTTCAGCTAAATACCTAATGTTTCTTTTATTTTTTCATTTTTAATGACATCTAAAGTCAATATTGAAAAATGTCAATGTCAAGAAATCATGGTGATTATATTAATCTGTAAACTTTCTTCAGAGTGATTATACACACGGAAATTCTACAGCAAAAAAATTAAAATTAATGTATTAATGTTTACTCATGGTTTATATAATATGTTAGTTATGCTGGTTATATGTAATAAAGTAGGAATCTGGATTTCATTTTGATCTTAATTTTATATGTTAATATATATTTAATGTAAATTAAATATTTTATATTAAACTAAATCAACATTTATTTTTAGGGGACATACAAAAAATTTTCCAAATAACTTATTTATAAAAGATGATCAAATAACATTATTATTATATAACATTATTTATCTAATGTTGGCTTCTATACTGCAATAGCATTGTTTTGCTGTAGTTTATTTTACTAAATTACTTTTTATAGTTAACTATTTTTATGTTTCTTGAATAAAGTTCAACCTTTGTCACTATCTAAGTGTGTGTTATTGATAAAAACAGTTAAATTTGTTGAATCTCAGTTTCCTCCAGTTTAAGATGCAGTGTAGTAATATCTACTAGTACCTTTTGTTGGACTCTTTTTGAGATATTGCAAATAAAGAGCATACATATCTAAATATCTTGAAAAATGAGGATTCATAACTGCTAGTTCTAACAAATTACTCCATTATACCTGAATGCAGATTTAACATACATGTACACCAGTACGTGGTCTGCCATTTGCTTTGTACCCTGACATCCCTGAAACTGGTTAAAGTAGCTACATTTGAATTCAAAGCTTTTATTCGGACACTGCCCTTCAGAACAGGTATGTGCTCCTCAATATATTTTGTTTGTTTGTAAGTTTAGAAAATTATATCACCATTAGCCAATGAAATAATCTTGAACTAATGTATGGGAAGTTATTAACACATAAATATTAATTATGCCAAAATATTCTATATAGAAATGTATAATATTTCCCAATAGCTTATTATGTATTTAGGATGACAAGTAGACATACATTACTTAAAAATATAGAGTACATATGGAGATCTTCTTTGACAACTCTACCCTCGACCACGCTTTCAGAAAATTTCTATGCAGTCATCCAGCTCTAGAATTTTCTGAGGTATATCAAATAGGTTTCTGTTCCTTGGTATGTTAGTCAAGGTTCTCTAGAGGAACAGAATCATCAGGAAGTATGGTTATAAAAGAGGATTTATTAGACTGGCTATTTATTTATTAATATGACATAAAATTCTGGGTAAAGGTAAAATTATGTGAGAACAACTTCTCCAAGAGATAAAGGGATTGAAGACATTTTACTTCAAACTTTCTGAAAAAAATTTGACAAGATTTTAGGAGCCTGAGTTGACTGGGGCTCATATTTCTAATTCTTGACACATACAGGTGCCCATATCTTGCTTACTCCCATTTGTTGGAGTGAAAGCAATTGTCTTTCTTGCTTGAAAGTGTAACACTAAGAGTTGTTTATTTATCATTAATTTCTTTTCTGTTTGTATCCACTCAGGGGGAAATGATACATAGATTTGTCTTTGTGGGTACAGAAGGTACTGAGTAGTTTTTCAATCACCATGTGTTTAACTGTTTACTCTGAGGATAACAATATTATGCAAAACTTAAGAACAAATGTTACTTATGAGTCTGTATCCCACTTATAAGAGTAAAGTAATTTTGATTCATTTAAGAACAATATAATCTAAGTCCAAACATACTCTGCATGTAAATCAAAACATGGAATATGTTGTCTTTTGAAGGAAACTTCCTATTTGTTAACTGTGTTCTTTACAGGTAGGGATTTGGGTGGACTTGACTTCTAATGAAATTTCTGTTCCTTTCTGTATGCTCCCAGATGCTCAGCTAATGACATGTGGGCTATAATGTTTTCTGTTTCTTAGACCTTTTCTGTAATAAGTCCCCCAATCTTTTATTTCTAAAATTTAGAATGCATAATATTCACCAATTTTATTATGTAAAGTCTTATGCATACACAAATATTCTATGATGAACCTTGAGGGTATATGTGGTTTCCAGAGGGCGAGAGTACTCAGAAGAAGAGTGTTCTTATTATTAGGCAGAGACCTTGGCCATATAGCTTTCAATAAATGTATTCCATTTTAGGCAGTGGGTTATCAGCCTTGGCTGCATATTAGAATTAATTTGGGAATCCCTGTGCCCTGTGACTGTAACCAGAAATTCTGATTTAATTGGTCTGAGGGGTATATATTTTAGGCCTCCAGGTATAACTCTAATGCAGCAATGGTTGAGAGCCACTCTTAAAATAAGTTTTCAGAAGTTAGACCAAATTCTAAGTCCTTGTACTTGAACCTGAACTCAAAGGCTTATTCCCAAAATTATACTTCAAGCAAAGTAACTATGTGAATAACAATGTAAGAATATTTTTCCCCACCTATTCTAATTTAGTGGAATGGAACAATGTAATGAAAGAATGTTGATATTTTTCTGTGAAACTTTGATCTAAGAATTTGAAGTCAAAATGAGGGATTTAAGATGACAATATCTTCACATAACCTCAAAAATATTAATAACACAAAATTATTAGACTCTAGTTGCTCCCTATTTTATACAGGCCAGTGTTTCTCAAATGTGAATTCCAGACTACCTTAATCAGCATCATCTAAGGAATCTGTTAAAATGTTAAATTTCTGGGTTTTGACTGTGGCCTTATGAATCATAATCAACCTCTTGAAGGTGGAAGCTAAGAAGTTTCCATTTCATGAGGCTTCCAGGCCAATATCCTAATGTCAATCAGAGCTCTGATGGCCTCTGAAGGGCTCTTCTTATTTCTTAAACCATCTCTGAGCGATATAGTAGCCTATTAGTCCTGCCTAATTTTACTTGGATTTTTCTTACGTGTCTGACAACTTACCAAGAGTCGACTACTTTCATGGCCATGTGTTCACAGAAGAGATACACAGGTCAGGAAGGAACACACATCGCAGTGGGTGGTGGTGTTATTCACTTACATCCCAAACCCTTTAATACATTGTATTTTATGTGACTTTGGATTCTCAGGAGGATGGAGTATTGCTAGAGAGAATTTTGCTCACTGAGGTTGTTGGCTAGAGTCCATGTGAAAATGTTTCAATTCTTTAGATGGTTTACTTATATAAGAGTTGCTAGCTGTTTGGGGGGAGAAAAAGATGGTTATGTTTTCTATTAAGTGTTGCTTCATTGGATATAGGTTATTCTTATGGGGACATTTAAATAAATATAGAGATAACCATTACGGAGCTCACACTCTATGTCAGTCATTTTGATCAGTGCTACATACCCATCATCTTATTTCTTTATGCTGTTGTCTTATGAGAAAGACAGAGTTTTAATTTCTGTTTTGCAGACGAAAAAACTCAAGATTTGAACTGAATAAATGATTCATCCAAAGTCAGAATATTAAGTGACAGAATGCACTGAAAGGTCACGTTTTGATTTTACAATGTGAACACTTACTTTTTACATACTCTTCAGTGTAGGCCATCTCATGATACTTACATTAGTTTCTTAAGCTAAAACAAACTAGATAGCATTAAATACAATGTATTCCCTCAGTAGTCTGCAGGTTAGAAGTTTGGAATCAAGGTGTTGGCATGGGTGTTCTACCTCTATAGCCTTCTGGATAGAATCCTTCTTTGTCTTTTTCCAGATACTTGTGATATGTAAGCAATAGTTGGCATTCCTTAATTTATAACTGCATAGCTTCCCTCACATGACATTTCCCTGTGCCCTTGTGTCAAGCTTTCCCTTTTAAGAACAGTAGTCATGGATTTAGAAACCACTCTAATCCACTATTTAAGTCAAAGGAAACTTTGCAAATGATTTGTAGAAACTCAGAAGTCACTGTAAAAGGGGCTTTCATTTCCCCACTCAGATGTAGCTCCAATCTCACATTTCCACTGAAATGTTACTTTTTCCATTTCATAGTCACCTGGGATTTCTGTGACTTTTCAAGAAGGAGAAGAATGAGAAATATTCACCATATATTAGAATATAAAATTTTCTATTTTTTTAGCTCTACCAAGACAGAATTTTAGCTCTACCAAAATTTTTCTATGTTTTTAGCTCTATGGTAGACTTTTGTTATCAGTTCTAATAGAGTGTACAGGCAGTAATTAAAAACATTTATCCCTGTATAGTACTTTCTCAAGTCCATGTTCAAGCTCTTTCATTGGTACATGCTTCCTCTGTAATGTACTGATATTGATGAAAATAGCCAGAGATATTCCCAGCAGTGTGAGGCACTGATTTCCATCCCTGCACCACACTTACACATATAAAAGTTAGTTTGCTGGGTGGGGTGGCACATGACTGCAATTCCAGCTACTTGGGAAGCTGAGGAGAGATAATTACTTGAGTCTAGAAGTTCAAGATCAGCAAAAAAC
>JAJEJO010000179.1:743800-772646 GCA_020662805.1 Glaucomys volans
AAGTGGGATCCCTTCTCAAAATAAAAAAATAAATAAAAATAAAAAGGATATCCTTATATTATGGTTTAGATATTAGGTATCCCCAAAAGCTCATGTAAGAGAGTTTAGAGGTGAAATGATTCAGTTATGAGAATCTTAATCTAGTCAGTGTATTAATCCACGGATAGGAATTAACTGGGTGGTAACTGTAATCAGATAGACTGTGGCTGGAAGAGCTAGATGGATAGGGCATGCCCTTGGTGTTTATATTTTGTTGATGGTAAGAGTCTCTCTCTGCTTCCTGGTGTATGTCCTGAGCCATTGTCCTCTGCCATGATGTCCTGCTTTGCCTCATGCTCTGGGGAATGGAGTTGGTAATCTATGGACTGAGACCTCTGAAACGGTGAAACCCCAAATAAACTTTTCCTCCTCTAAAATTGTTCTTGTCAGGTCTTTTAGTCATAGCATTGAAAAAGCTGACTAAAGCACCTGATTTGCTGTATAAAGGAAGGAAAACAGGCTCAATTTGTAGTTTGGGATATTGAAGAGAAAGATGATGGAATAAAAGGGGAAAGGAGGTGATTCATATTGTTCAGAATGAGTCTAAAAATGTGCAATCTGATCTGATGAAACATCTTGAGTTCTAACTGAGAAGACAGTGAGTAGAAAGGTTATAGTCCATTTATAGGATGAGGTAGCAAAGCAGGTAGAGGTAGCCAGATGAAGGACAGGGAAGGGAAGGAAATTCAAGTAAGACAGAGTTTGATAATTTTTCCAAGTATGCTATTTACTCAAGAGAAAGTAGCCTGGGTGACTTTAGGAATGAAGATGCCCATATTTCATCTTCAACATCTGAGAATTACAAAAGGACTCTAGTGATGTCAGATTGACAGATACACTGGAAAAATTTTAAGATAACTTAAAATTTGGGAATGATAAACCTTTAGAAACAAGGGAGAAGACAGCTATTTGCAGTGTACATCATATTTGTTTGTTTCAATTTTTGATTCATCAGTATGTGATATGCATCTTTCCCCCAGCTTTGTTAATATGAAATTGGCAAACAAAAATAATATATAATTGCAATAAATAAGTAAATGTTTTTATGTATGTTATACTGTAAATTTAAGATATCAATATAATTAACATACACATCACCTCACATACTTATATTTATTTTTGTTTTCTTAATTTGTGATGAGAGCATTTAATATTGACTCTCTTAGCAATCCCCAGATATATAATACACTTTTGCTAACTGTAGTTACAGTGCTGTACCACAGATGTCTAGAATTTATTCATCCTGTATAACTGAAATTGTGTAGCCATCACACTCTTGACTTAGAGGACAAGGGTATTATAGTAGTTCCTGGTCTGTAGCTGGTAGAATGCAAACTATAGAAAAATACTATTGTTCTGGACTATTATTCCAAGGCTAGTATGTTTCATCAAGAAGGAGTAGGAAGAATTAATACAATCCTATGATAAATTAAAATATTGGATTATTATTAATTACTATTATCTTTATTCCTGTTAGAGGGTGTGTGCTAGAATCCATATAATCTTGGAAATAGAATATTAAATTTTAAATTCTATTCTAGTCTATCCTTTTTATATTTGTGCATTATCATTGTCAAAAGTATGTCTATTAGAAAAATTCAAATTAAAGACATAAAATATAGAATAGAAAAATGTAAAATACTAGAATTAGGATGCATTTATTGAAACAATTTTCTTACAGTATATGGCTAATGAGTATTTGTTAAATGGTTAAAAGTAAATCAAAATTCATCACCCAGATAGTAAACATGTGGTCCACTAGTTAGAGTATCTTGAGACACCACAGTTCAAATCCTCCAGGGACTAATCCCCAGTACACAGTCACTCTACCGTTCAAATTCTGAGAAGTCTGCAGAAATCATACTGTTTATTTTCATTCCCAAACCACATTGCAATCAAAATTGGATCTCTTATTTTCCCCCAGCTCAGTATTTTGCTTTTCATAATAATACCAGGGAATTAGAAGTGGGTAACCACAGTTGTTATTTGATGTTACATAGTCTTCCACAATTCATTTTTGATTGGCAGAATGTCTGAACTCTGAGGATGTTACAATTACTGAAATAAGTGTTTATTTTTGTCTTTCCACAAACAGAAAGCAAAATGACACTGTGTTCATTTTTGTCAAACAAGAAATGTTCCTAAGGGACCTCTCCTTGTTCTATGCAAGCTTTAATAAAATTTGACAGCAAAGACTGCTTTTTCAGTGTAGTAAATATTTGGCAGTAAGTAAATATCTGCTACAGATGCCAAGTTGTTAATTTCATAAACCAACCTACTGTCTTTCCATTTTTGCATTTCTTCTATTTAGAGATTAAAGGGATGTTATACATAATTTGTTTTATAAGAAAAAAAAACCTATTAATGAATCTGAAATTTCATTCAATATTCTTCATTTTTAAGTTAGTGAAAAAGATAAGCAAAAATAATAATTTTTAAAAATTTTGGGTTTTCAAATTGAGAATATATGAGATATTCTCATATCAGAATGAGTTTATTCTAAAATCTATCACTGCAGCATTAATATAATTAGGTGAATTTTGTCATCTTTGATGTAAGCTTCATCTTTGCGTGAATAGCAAGATATTTAAAGCAATTCTAAAGTATTATATGCAATAAGACAAAGTCCAATGGGAAAATAGCCATCTTACCTTTCCCACTGACATTCATTGAAAAGAAAATGTCTCTTTCAGATGCCCACAATAGACAATTCTCACAGATTCTTCTCCACAATAGACCATTTTCACAGTCTTCAATGGACCATCAGCAAAGAGGTTGGAGTCATAATTATTGATTTAAATTAATCTACAGGGGTTATCACTAGTGTTGGGAATTTAAACACAATTCCTTCCTTAACAGCACTCCTTGGATTAATGTTAATTAATATTAATTAAATGAGAGACATGACGTATTCAATACTTGTGCCTGGAGCATCATGGCTTAGCAGTTAGTATTCTTTGAAATGTTCTATAATTCCTCAAATTCATATCCAGTGACAAAATTCTATGCTTTATTGAATCATATCTTGGATAGGTGTTTCTTACTTATCAGAACCTTTATAAACATCTTGATCATAACCTGTTTTACCGCTCTACTTTTTATTTACTATCTTCTATTTTCAAGCCTGTTTTCCCAAGACTGAAGTGTTATTGATCTGCAAAAGTTCTTTATCCTTATATCACCAACATATACAGTGAAATTGCCCATACCATTACAATATTGGAGTGAATCTGGTTTCTAATTATTTTTAAAATTTAACACTTATTATTTTCTCATGTGCTACCCAATTTAATGTGTTCTTTTTCTTACCTAACATTCATTCTCCTCTTAAGTCATTATATTTCCTATGGCATAAATAAAAATGTTGAATAATTTGAAATATTGAAAATAAGTCTCAAAAATAGTCCTCTTGGATTCCTAGCTCTCAGTACTCACACCTTGCTTAATTTCTTCTTCTTTGATAAAGGATTAAACTTATTAAATTGATTATAAAGAACAGAAAAAACTAAAGTAATGGGATATCCCTTTTGAAACTATGTTATGAACACACTGCAGAAAATGTCTCAGACTCTCTTCTTCTTTTTCAAATTGCTCACTCTGAGCAAAGCCAGCTTACATATGAAGCAGTGTGGTGGGGTTGAAACCAATCACATGAATAGATTTAGATGTTTCCTTACTACTACTACCACCAGTTAGATCTTCAGATGAGAATGTAACGTAAGTCAATAATTTGACTACAATCTCCTGAGAAAACCTGGTACCAATTCACCAACAGGGAATTCCTAACCCAGAGAAACTGTGAGTAATAAATGTTTGTCATTGCTACTAAATTTTGGGATAATGTGCTATATAGTTGTGTTGGTCAGGTTTTCATTACTGTGACAAAAATACCTAAGATGATCAACTTAAAATAAGCAAAGGTTTATTTGACTCAGGATTTCAGTGGTTTTAGTCCAGGGTTGCTTGGTTCTATAGCTTTGGACCTGTAGCCCCACTGTTCATCTGACAGGAGAATATGGTAGAGAAGGATTGTTTACCTCCTGATGACATGGCAACAAAGAGAAAGACATGGACTTGAGTCCCTACATCTCCTTCAAATGTATACTCCAAAGTACTGACCTCTTTTGACTAAGTTCCACCAACTTTCAATAGCACCACACAAGGGACCAAACCTTTAGCACATGAAGCTTTGAGGGACGTTTCATATTCAACTATAGCAGGAGCATAGACTATCTATTCCTTGAAATAATTTCCCTGTGTTTTGCTGTATCATCTTCATCTTTCAATTCATTTCTTTCATTTCAACTTAGGTCAGTCTTGCCCAGAATAATATAGCTCCTTTAAACAATTTCATGCATCACATTTCATATGAATTTTTTTTAGAAAAAAAAAAAAGCTATTTAGGACTCTTCTCCTTATTGCCCCTTCTCTATTGTCTCCTAATTTTCTCTTCACATTCTTCATTGTCACCTATATCTTGTCTTTGCTGTTTCATGGTCATTAATTCTATGGGCCATCAGGTTTTGCTCTGTAGTATTTACCCCTATAAGCCAAAGAAGCTATCAGTTATAAAAGTATGATGGACAAACCATTTCTGTATGATTCTAAATATCATGAAATATATTGAGGCATCTATAAAATCTTCAAATTTTGTATTTTACAGCAGGTGCTAATTCCTCTGAAAATCCATCTCTAGATTTTTACTTTTCTATGTGACATGGAAGATTTTTAAGGAAAGTTTTAAATATAAAAGCATATTTAACTGATTAAGTCCAAGTAGGAACATATTTGAACATATCTACTACATTTTCTACATCATTAATATTACTATGGTCAAGTATTTATTATCACCCAAAACTTAGTTACGTCCCATGGTACAGATTCCCTGTACAACTTCATTGTTTATCTTGGGCTTAGAGGTTCAGTTGGAGGTTTAGTACCAACTCTAACCCTGGCCGTGACATAAGGATAATGAAACTTGACAAATGCAGACCTTAAATTTCCTTTTGCTCCTCCCACAGTGTTTGCATTTCTAATACTTCTGTCCCTTCTAGACATAAACAGCAGCTATGATCTACTTTGGGTGGTATATTCTGATTAAGGAAAGTAGTTGGATCACTTTCATATTTTGTATAATAGTACTTAATCTACTGTAATGATGTGTTGTGTGTGTGTGTGTGTGTGTGTGTGTGCAAACACATACTTCTATGCATTTATAGTGTGTGTGGGATGAGGTGGAGGGGTACTGGGGGATTGAACCCAGATCCTCCTCCATGCTAGGATGCAAACTACCACTGAGTTATGCTCCCTGTCCTATGATTTTTTATTTATTTATTTATTTTTTGTACTGGAGATCGCACCGAGGGGCACTCCACTACTGAGCCACATCCCCGGCCCTATTTTGTATTTTATATAGAGACAGGGTCTCACTGAGTTGCTTAGGGCCTTGCTAAGTTGCTGAGGCTGGTCCTCTTGCCTCAGCCTCCCAAGCACTGGGATTACAGTCATGCCGTACCATGCCCTGCCACCCTATGATTTTTTTATATAAATGAAGTTTTAAATTAAAAACCTTCTTTCAAAAGCAGCTATTAATCATTTATAGGAAAATGCTATCAACTTAAAATTAATGTAAGAAACATCATTATAACTCCAATGTGTCATAACAGGTAAAAACAGGACAAAACATTTCATCAAAAATATAGTTTAAGCATATTTTCATGAACATTAATGAAAATAGCATGAAAAATTTTAAAATAAATTAAGTGAAATACTTAAAATATTTCTATTATGTCTGTAATTATTTATAATTGAGAAAATTTGATTTCTACTCTTTTCAAAAATGACTGACTGTAATCAAATGAACATAAAAATAACTTACACCTTCTCAGCTAAAATAAGTCTTCCCCTGAATTCCTCCCCTCCTATTTCAGGTAATTGAGCATGAAATTTCTATTGTACTTTATATATTGTTTTCAGCCTTTGCCAACATGTGCTATAAATTCTATAAATTTGCTGAGGCATAGTCTCCCTACTGTGCTAGAGAACATTGTAACATTTTTTTTGTCTGCATAACTGTATTTTGGTACATATTATCAGCTTTCCTCTATCCCTCCTCCTCAACCCTTCCTAATTTCTAGTGACTACAATTTTAATCTCTACTTCAAAGAAATCAACTTCTTTGTGTTCACATATGAGTAAGAACATGAGATCTTGTATTGCCTTTTCTGGCATATTTCACCTGTTATAATGTCCTCTAATTTCATCTATATTGCCATAAATGCCAGCATTTTATTCCTTTTTAAGGCTGAATAATGTTTCATTGTCTGTATGTGTATGTGTGTATGTACATACGCACATCTTATTTATTCATTGATGAATATCTCAGTTGATTCCACATTTTGTACACTGATTTAATTTCTTTGGGATACTTGGATCACATGGGAGTTCTGTTTTAGGTTTTTAAGAAATTTCCATACTGTTTTCCATAATAGCAATACTAATTTACATTCCCACACTGTATATAAATGTTCCCATTTCTGCACATTTTTTCTATTTATTCTCTTTTGGTTATAGCTATTCTAACTTGGGTGAGATGATCTCATTGTCGTTTTGATTTGCATTTCCCTAATGATTAATAATGTTGAACATTTTTTTCATACATTCATTAACTCTACCTTTGGAGGACCATCAATTGAAATCATTTGCCAAATTTTGAAATGATCGTAATTTTTGTAGTTGCTGCTGCTGTTGTCAATGTCGTTGAGTCTTCTGAGTTCCTTGTATATTTTAATACTAATCCCTTGTTGGAGAAGTGGTTTGTAAATATTTTCTTCAGTTCTTCAAGTTGTCTCTTGCCTATTTTTATTGTTTCCTTGACTTTTCAGAAGCAAACTTATTTGTCTCTTTCTGGTTTTGTCACTTGTGCTTTGGGGTCTTATCCAAAAATTGTCAATACTTATTTCTAGAAGTGTATTCCCTCATGTTTTTTTTTCTAATAGTTTCATTGTTTTGGGTCTTGCATGTAGGATTTTTACCCATTTTGAGAGAGAGAGAGAGAGAGAGAGAAATAGATAAAGAGGTCTAGTTAATTTTATTCTTCTTCAGATGTTTATACAATTTTCCCTGCACCACTTATTGAAAAGATGTTCTTTCTCTCTCTTTTGTATCTTTCAGGTACCTTTGCCGTGGTTATAGTTGTTAGGGTTAATTTCTTCTTACTCTATTCTGTTCCTTTGGTAGGTTTACCCGTTTTTATTTCAGTACCATGCTGTTTTGGTTACTATTGTTTTGTAGTTGGTTTTGAGATCTGGTATTGTCACAGCCTCAGGTTTGTTCCTTTTATTCAAGATGATTTTGAATATTCATGGGTCGTTTTAAATTCCATTTGAATTGTTGGATTTTTTTTCTCCATTTCTTTGAAGACCAACAATAATTTTTTTGATGAGGACTACATTGAATCTATGAAACACTTTGGGTGGTGTGGACATTTTAGCAATAAATTCCAGGAAGTATTTCAATCCATAACATGGGAGGTCTGTCCTTTTAGTGTGTGTGGGGGGGTGTTTTTCAATTTTCTTTATTTTTTTGTAGAGATCTTTAATTACTTTGGTTAAGTTTATTTCCATAATCATATTTTATTTTTTGTAGCTATTGTGAATGGGATTTCTTTATTTCTTTCTCATCAGTGCTCTTGATCTATAAATATCCTATTGATTTTGTTTGGTAATTTTACATTCTGCAACTGAAGCGAAATTTTATCTTTTTTTTTTTTTGCTAGAATCTTTTAAGTTTTCTGTATATAAAATAATATTGCCTGAAAACAGGGATAATTTTATTCCCTCCTACTTATTGGAATTCTCTTTGTTGCTCTCTTTATTGTTCTGGCTAAGATTTCAATGTTATATGAACCAAGAGTGGTGAAAACAGACATCCTCATATTGTTTCTGACCCTTGAGAAAATGATTTCAAATTTTTCCATTCAGCACCATGCTGCCATGTTGCCTGTGTGTTGGTCATATGCAGTCTATTGTGCTGAGGTTCATTTTATATCTGGCTTGCTGAGGATGCTTTTTTTGTTCTTATCAGGAAGGGATGATGAATCTTGTCAGATGTATTTTCTGAATCTTTTGAGATGATTTCTGTCCTCATTCTGTTGAAGTGATGTTTTACATATACTCATTTGTGCAAATTGAACCATCCTTGCACCCTCAGAATGAATCCTACTTATTCTGGTTGTGTTATTGGCTTTAATTTCTTAGTATTTAACTGAGAGATTTTGCATCTGTATCATCGGGGATATTGAGTTCTAGTTTTCTTCTTTTATTATGTCCTTGTGTGATTTTAGCATCAGAGTAATGCTGACCTTGTAAAATGAGTTTGGAAATATTTTCTCTCTTGTAAATTTTTGGAATGTTTTGAGAATAATTGATATCATTTTTTCTTTGAAAGTGTAGTAAAATTTAGCAGTGAAGCCATTTGTTCTGAGGGGTTTATTTGTTGGAGACTTTATTTGCTGACTCAATCATATTATTCATTTTTGGTCATTCAGGATGTTTTTGTCTTAGTTATTCAATTTTGGTGGGATAAATGTGAACAGAAATTTATTCATTTCTTTTAAGGTTTCCAATTCAATAGGTTATAGTTGCTCATATTTCAGTGATTATTTTCTAGATAAAGGGGAAGCAAAAAATAGAACATTGTAAAATAAATGAATAAGGTTGATTGAAATTGACTTGTTGTTGGAGCATAACACTTAAAGTATACCATTAATGAAAAAATAATTCTGGCTGGGTACAGTGATAATCACCTCTACTATCAGCAGCTTGGGAGGCTGAGGCAAGAGGAGCACAAGTTCAAGACAAGCGTCAGGAACTTAATAAGGCCCTAAGCAACTTGGTGAGAACCTGTCTCAAAATTTAAAAAAGAAAAAAAAAAGTGAAAAAAATAAAAGAAGCAAGCAAACAAACAGAAAACAAAGGGGTTGGGATTGTAGCTTAGTGTTCAAGCACCCTGGGGAAACCTTCAGTACAAAAAAAAAAAGAAAGAAAGATAGATAGATAAATTATTATTTTTTTTTCATAGAAAATCAATTCTGTATTGAAAACACAAGGGAGAACTGTGTTAATCATGATTCATTTGTTAAAAGTACCCAGGGCATTAAATTATAGCTAAAGTTCATCTAAACAAGACTGTTCCAAGTCTTTCCACAAATAATCAATATATTAGATAAAGTTAAGAAAATCCATTTTAAATCTTCTGTGGAGCAAGAAACAACTAGTAAATATACTAATAAATGTGTATTTTGAAGACAAGTGAAGAAACAATGTATACCTGCTTTGCACTGATCAGATTAATGTGAGAGTCATGAATTAAATCTGAACATAAGTAGTTTATAAAACAGATGAACTAATGAAAATAAGTGTTAAAGAATAGAACCAGTTAAGAAAAGACTAGAAAATAATATTTATAAGAACAGAAAAAAACAATGAGATGTGAAATTGAACAAATTACTTAACACGTATGAGAATTCAAATCTTAACCTTTTTTGGAAAATGGAAATACAAGCAAACTACATGAAAGACATGATTACTGTTCAATAAATGTTAATTTCTCTGTATTTTTACTGAATAAATGAAGCTGCTTGATTGAGAAGTGGGGAGAGAGATGAACTACAAAGCTTTACTGTGATACTTAAATTATTTTTTAGTGATGTTCATGCACAATATGAAATGAATTTTAGCTAAAAAGTTTTAGAGAAAAAAGACAATTTCTGAAAAAAGTTTCAGAAGGAAAAAAAAGTCTTATAAGGAGCAATTTAAGCACTGTTTCTAGGGACAAGTATATGGAGGAAATGGGAAGGAGAGAGAAGATACAGCCAGTGTGGTTTAGAAGGACAAATATGAAAGGATTATGCTTATTGTTATGGAAATGAACTAGTACAATTATGTGTGGAATTTATGAATATTAATATTAGGTAAAGTAAGATATATAAATGAGAGTTATTAAGATGTCTTTACAAACAGAAGCTGCTTCATATTTCTTCCCATGAAAGAAAAATGAGAAAGCAAGAGAAAACCATAAAAGGAAAATGTGTATGAATTCATTTGAGACATAACTAGAAGAAGATAACACAGAGGATTTTACCTATAGGTGCAGTGACACTCTGAACCTTTACCCAGGCTTATTTAACTATTATATTAATATTATATATAAAATTATAGCTTTAACTCTTTGAAAAGTCAGAGCAAAATCCTGGAGGAATTATTATGGTCCTATTCTTTTCTTTTTTAATTCAGTGTATATGATATTCTCCAGAGGTCATTGGCTTCAAGTATTCTGTTTTATTTTGAAACTAAAAGACATGGACTAATAGCATATTTTTCAGAATACACTTCATGTTACCCATTGAAAATTATGTATTTACATACAAACACATACATATTTATATATACATTATCAAAAAGAATTAAAAACCTAAACTTTACAGAATTAAATTGTGATTAATTAATCAGAAAGTCTTGAATAGTTTAAAAAAGAATAACAATATGAAGATTCCATGTGTACCTGTTGCTGTCCCAGTCCCATGCTGACTTTCAGAGAAGTTCCCATGCAATCGTGGGAACTGGAATCCTGCAGAGCACCAAAAAGTCAGCTGTAAAATTGTACTGTATCTTAGGAAAATGTTTGCAATTCACTCGGCATCCCTGCTACCAGGTCTTAAACCCAAATCTGTCAGCTGAGACACAAAAGGAGAAGGTAGATAAAGAATTTAAAATAGTTTTACAATAATAATAAGGAGCACCACCATGTTCACTGCAGCATTACTTAAAATAGCCAAGATACAGAATCAACATGTCCATCAACAGAGGAATAGATAATATAGTATATGTACACAATGAAATCATATTTATTCTTTAAAAGGAAGGTTTATGGTTTGGGTATATGGTATCTCCCAAAAACTTATGTGTCAGATAATGCAAGAATATTCAGAGTTGAAATTACTAGATTATAAAATCGATAACCTAATCAGTGGATTAAACTACTGACAGGAGTTAATTATATTGTTACTGTAGGTCAGTAGGATGTGGCTAGAGGAGGGGGGCCACTGGAAATCAGCCTTTGGGATTTATAGTTTTTCTCTGGTGAGCAGAGACCTCTCTATTCCTGGTTGCCGTGTTCTGAGCTGCTTTTCTGCCATGCCTTCCTCCTTGCCTTTTCTCTGCTCAATTTGGCCCAGAACTGTGGAGTTGGTTGGCCACAGACTGAACCTCTCTGAAAGTGTCAACCGAAATAAAATTTTGCTTCCCTAAATTGTTCTTATCGAATATTTTATTTATAGCAACTCAAACTTACTAATACAGAAGGCAATTCTGTCATTTATAACATGATGAAACTCGAGGACATGCTATGTGAAGTAAGCCAGGCACAGAAAGACCAATACTACAATATTCCACTTACATTTAAAACCTAAAAACGACCAACATATAATTAGATGCTATAATGGTTATTTCCAGAGACTGGGGTGGAGATAGAATGGAGAGAGAATAGGCAAAGTTTACAAAGCTTCATTTAGATAAGAGGAAAATGTTTTTGAGTATTGCTCAGACAACATGCTAAATACAATTAAGTTAACAATATCGTATATTTCAAAATTGATGAGATGAAATTTCAAATATCTCACCACAAAAATAATATGTGAGGTGACAGATATGTTAATTTGATTAAATTACTCCACATGGTACACATATAGCTAAACATCATATTTTGACTCATAAATATATTCAATTTTTGTAAATTACAAACATTAAAAATTAACAATGAATAAGGAATAACAAATATTCTCTAAGAGTAGAACAATTATTTGCAAAATTTAAATTTGAAATATATTTAACATTTAAATCAATTAAAATAACACATGCTATAAAGCTACTGAAAGGAGTGCACTAAGAAGGAAGTTTATACCATTCAGTGTCCACATTACAAAAGCAGAAGATCTCAAATCAACAACCTATCTCTATATATTATATTTATTAAAGAAAAAAAAGAACAAACCAAATCCCAAACTAGTAGAAAGAAAAAATTATATCTGAGCAGAAATAAATTGAGACTTAAAAGGAATACGAAATATCAATAAATAAAGAACTGGTTTTAAAAAATGGACAAATCCTCAGCTAGAGTATCAGACAAGAGAGGAATCAAATAAATTCAGAAGTAAAAAGAGACATTAAAATTGACATCACAGAAACATGAAGGATCATTAGAAATTATTATGAACAACTGTATGCCAATAATTCGATAAGGTAGAAGTAATGGAAAAACCCCTGATACATTCCCCTTACAAGATTGAATCATGAAGAAATGGAAAACTTGAACAGATAGATGAATAACAAGTAATGAGATTGAATCAATAACAAAAAGTCTCCCTTCGAAGAAAAACCCTGGACCAATGATTTCACTACTGAGTTCTACCAAACAAGTAAAGATCTAGTAACAAATTGTCTTAAATTATTACAAAAAAATAGAAGAAATAATTCTTCAAAATATATTCTGAGACTAGTATTACCCTGATACCAAAATAGGGACACAACAGAAAAGGAAACTAAAGGCCAACATTCATGATGAACACAGAAGCACAAATCCTCTACAATATACGAGTAAACTGAATCCAAACAGCGCATTAAAATATTTATTCACATGCTCAAGTGGTATTACTCCCAGGAATATAAAGATGGTTCAACATACACAGGTGAAGAGATGTAATACACTAGATCAACAAAATAAAGGGCAAGAATCATAGCAACTCAGTAAGTGTAGACAAGGAATTTGGTAAAATTCAGTATCTCTTCATGATAAAAACCCTAAATAAATTAGTCATAGAAAGAACATACAGAGCTATAGTAACAAAACTGGTATGATACTGACATCAAAATAGACTTGAAAACCAATGAAGATGATGAGACAATCCCAAGTATTTTTAGCCATCTGATTCTTGATAAAGGTGTCAAAAATGTATGTTAGAGAAAAGACAACTTGTTTAACAAGTGGTGCTGGGAAAACTGTATATTGGCATGTAGAAGAATGAAATTAGATCCCTATATCTCAGCCTGCACAAAAGTCAAATCAAAATGGATCAAAGACTTGGGAATTAGAGCAGCAAACTTGCAACTGTCAGAAGAAAACAGGGTCAACACTCCATCAAGCAATAACTTCCTCAATAAAATACCTAAAGTTCAAGAAATAAAACTGAGAATTGATAAACAGGATGCCATCGAACAAAAAAGCTTCTGCACATCAAAGGAAATAATTAAGAGAGTGAAGAAAGAGCCTACAAAATGAGAAAAAAATGTTTTCTAGCTACTCTTTGACAGGGGATTGATATCCAGAATATATAAAGGACTAAAAAAATTTAATGCCAATAACCCAAATAACCCAATTAATAAATACACCAAAGAATTAAATAGAAACATCTCAAAAGAGGAAATACAACAGCCAATAAATACATGAAAAAAAATGTCCAACATCTCTAGCAAACAGGGAAATACAAATCAAAACTACATAAAGATTTACTCTGGCCCTAATCAGAATCCCAATTATCAAGAACAAAAATAGTAATAAATGCTGGGGAGGGTGTGTGAGAAATGGTACACAGACATTGCTGGTGGGACTGCAAATTAGCATAACATCTCTGTAAAGCAGTGTGGAGATTCCTCAAAAAATAGGAATGGAAACACAAAATGACCCAGCTATCTGGCTTCTCAGTATTTAACTAAAAGAACTAAAATCAGCATACTATAATGATAGAGCCATTTCAATCTTTACAGCAGCACAATTCACAATAGCCAAACTATGGAATCAAGAAGATACTCATCAACAGATGAATGGGTCGCAAAATTGTCACATATATATACACAGCCAGGAAGAAGAACAAAATAATGTCATTTGCTGATAAATGGATGGAAATGAAGAAACTCATGCTAAGTCAAATTAGCTACACTCAGAAAATCAAAAGCCGAATGTTTACTCTTATATGTGGAAGCCAGAGCAAAATAAGGGAGAGAAGGTGGCAGGAAAGGAGATTGGATATCATAAAGATACAAGATATAAGATAGATCAGTAGAGTAGAAGAAGGAGAACAAAGAAGAGAGACGAAGCAAGGGAAATGGTGGAAACATGGAACAAATTAAATCACTTATTACATACATATATAAATGTACCAAAAGAATGTCACCTATACATACTCATGTATGGATTTATATATATATATATGTGTATATATACATATGTATATAATGCCAATCAAAAATAAAGGAGTGAAAGGAAGATCAATAGAGGAGAAGAGAGAGAACGGGAGGATGGAGGAAGCAAGGAAAAGGGGATGGGGGAAATGGGGACTGAAATCAAATTCCTCTCATGTATGATTTTGTTAAAATGAATCCAAATACTATGTATAATTATAATGCTCTAACTATAGTAATAATAATAATAATAATAATAATAATAATAATGGGCATATATGATAAGCTAACAACTAACATTATACTGAAAGGGGTAAAGCTGGAATTTTTCTTTCTCTGTTTCACCACCTGTGTTCATAGTAGTAAAAATCCTTGCCAAAAGCAATCGAGCAAGAGAAAGAAATAAACAGCACACAAAAGTATAAGTCCAATGGTTACAATTGGCAAATGACATGGTCTTATATAATCCCAAGGAATCTGCCAAAAATCTTTCAGAACTAATAAAGGAATTTAGCAAATTTGAAGGATACAAAAACAACATAGAAAATTCAGCAGTGTTGCTATTCACCAGTAATGAATTACCTGAAATATAAATCAAGAAGCAATTCCATTTACAGTAACTACCAAAAAATACTTAGGAATAAATTTAGCCAAAGATGTGAAATATTGCTACTATTAAAGCCATAAAACATTTGTGAGAGAAATGAAGAAGATACAAAAAATTGAAATACATCCACAGATTGAAGAATTAATATTGTTTAAAAGTTCATATGTCCCAAAGTGATCTACAAATTTAATGCAATCACTATGAAAATGCCAATGACATTCTTCCCAGAACTAGGAACATAATTCTAAGATCAGTGTGGAGCCCCAGACATACAAAGCAATCTTGAACTAAAAGAAGAAAGCAGGAGGTATTATATCACCTGCCTTCAAAATAGAGTAGTAAGCTTCAGAAAACAAACAGCACAGTATGGGCATAAAAATAGACATATACACAAACTGTATAGAAGAAAGAACCTAAAGGTAATGCCACACATCTACAGGCAACTGATGTTCAACAAAGGTTCTAAGAACATGCATCAGAGAAACAATTTTTTCAGTAAATGGCAATGGAAAAATTAGATATTCATAAGCAGAATGAAACTAGATCCATATGTTTCAAAAATTAAAAAAAATTAATTCAGATTGGATTAAAGAAACACAAGGCCTGAAACTATGAAGCTACTAGAAGAAAACATTGGAAACTTCAGGACATCTGAATTGGGCATGGGTATTTTGAATAAGAAACAAAAACAAAAAACAAAGGAAATGAAAGTAGACATAGACGAATGGAATTACATCAAACTCAAAAGCTTCTGCAGAGTAAAGGAAATGATATTTTACAGAAAGAATAAAGAGATAACTTACAAAAAGAGATAAAATATTTGTAAACAATATATACCTGACAAAGGGTTTCATTTTCAAAATATTTAAAGATCTCAAAATTTGACAAATAATCCAATTAATAAGCGGACAATAGACCTAAGTAGATATTTCTCAAAAGAAGAAATACAAATGGTCATCAATTATTAGAAGAAAGTGTTCAACATCATCACGAGGGAATTGCAAATCAAAACCACAATGCAGTATTACCTCCTTCCAGTAATAGTGGCTAGAATAAAAATACTGAAGAGAAAAAATTCTGGCAAGAAGGTGGAAAAAAGGGAAACTTTACACATGCTTGGTGGGAATGTAAATTAGTACCATAAACATGAAAGACTCTTTTAAATTTCTTCAAAAACAGAGAAATAGAATTGTCATGTTTTCTAGCAATCACACCATTGGATACATATCTAAAGGAAAAGAAATTAGTATGTCTAAGATCTGCACTCCCATGTTCATCAGCACTGTTCACAACAGCCAAGACAGGGAAACAGCCTAAGTGTCCATTGACTGATGAACAGATAACAAAACTGCAGTACACACACACAATGGAATATGTTTTAGTGATTTTTTTTGCAAAAACATGAATAGAAATGAACATTATTATGTTAAATGAGAAAATCCAGGCACAGAAAGACAAGTACTGCTTGATCTCACGTATATGTGGAATCTAAAAAATTGATCTCATGGAAGTTGAGAGAAGGGTGGTTATTAGAGACTGGGAGGGTGCAGCTACAAAGATGTGGGGGAGATCTATAAAATAACTTAAAAAATATATATAAATTAAACAATTAATGAAGGGTACCAAGTATGCTCTAAGAGTGAAGAATTATTTGTACGACTTAAAATTTGTATCAGATAAGATAATGAATTAATGTTTTATGAGAAATCACTAGATTTACCGATTCTACCTTATAACTCTGATTCAGCCGTTATTAAATGGAAGAACTTCAGCAAATCATTTCAGAGGTATTCAACTATTTTATTCTCTTTGAAATTCAGGATTTGTATCAGTTTATATTTATGATTTCATTTAATTTTAATAGTTTATGATTCTAAAATATAGTTTTATAAGTTCTTTGTCACTAGCAAATATCAGAGTGCTGATTTGACTGATGCTAAAGTAACCCATAGGAAAGCAGAAGTGAACCAAACCCACACTGCAGAGTCAGTGAGTGCATGAAAAGCATGAGTAGAAAATGCACACTTTAGATCTTCAGATTAGTTCTGACATCCTCCCCCAGCAAAGTCCTCAGAGGTTTTTGACAGCACTTTTCTTTGGATTCAAGGGTGAGAAAAGTAACATTCTGCATCCAAAAAAGACTTTAAGGGAATATGCCATTGAAAGCCATTAGGATGGAGTCCAGGGATCTACCACAGCAGTTTCTATCATTAGTAAGAATTTCTTGTGATGTTTGATTGTTCACATGATGGAGATACCCAGAGGTCAAGACACATCACAAAGTTCCAAACACATCACTTTAAGACACTGCAGTATTCATAAAAATGTATGTAGGGTTACCAGATGGGCATTTTGAAGTTCATATCAGTTGTAATATTTGAATTAGGGATTCTGAAAAGAAAACAGTATAGATTTGTTAGGAAAATGAAATAATAAAGGAACAAGCTGAGATTGGTGGTCAAATGTCAATGCACAGACAGTAGGAAAATCAGGGCTTAAACTGGGAAACTTGACTATTAAGAAGCTAGAAACTAAGTGTAGGTATTCTAAAATCACCACTTAGGACCATATTATAGTCTAAATATTTTGAAACTGTAAAGTCCCATGTGAATCTGAATGATTGATAAATCTCTTTCATCAATTTTTTCATCAGTTTTACAGTAATGAAATATTTAATTAAATCCCATGCAAAAAAAAAAAATTCCTTGCATGCTCTTCTGTAGAGGTGGTTGTCCAACACTGTTTCCTAAGTTAGAGGTCTGCTGTCATCATGTTGATGTCAGAGGTCCTCTTTGCTTCAAGTCCTCAGAGGAGCAATATTATCGCGTGAGGTGCAAATCATCGCGTGCTAATTATCCTAATATGAAAAGAGAAGGAGGCCAGTTTATGGTGTTTCCATTCCTGAAGCAGTTTGCCAATAAAGGACATCATTTTTATACAGGACAAATACACTTTTCCCAGAAAATAGCCATTAGTTAACTTTAAAATGCCTACATCAAGTGTATCCAGGGCTCACGTCTGCTTTTCTGAGATCCATATATGAATTATGATCTTGAGAAGTATTCAGTGTAGTCTGTGCCAGGCTTTTCAGTAAGCTCAGGGAAGAGACTAAAAACATTTTACAGTTGTCCATTAATGTTTTGGATCTTTTTAGGTTGAGAAAATTTCTCAGAGTGAAAGATTTATTCTTAGAATAAAGTTTTAAATTATTTTTTATATTTCTTACTACAGGAGTCACAACTCAGGGCTAATGATTTTCAATAAAAAGATCCATAGATAGTAATATTTGTAACACTTAATTTGAATTAGTCTTAGTGTAACTAAGAATTTGTGAACTGGATACTTAATTGAGTCTATCATGCCTCATCATATTTGAGAAAATGTGTTGGTAGAAGATAAAAATAACTCAATGTGATTTGAAGTGTGATATTATGGTATATATGCCTACTATCTTTTATCCTAAACATTCACTGTTTTGTTTCAAATTTTGGACTTAAACATTTATAAAAGTAAGTTGATGCATACTCAATAAAATATATAATATCCCTGGTGGGTTCTAAAAGAACCCTTCTTCCAAAAGAAACATACTAATATTTGTCCAACAACCATGTCCATTTCGGTCAGATTTTGCCGCCATATGCATTTAAACCAATTTCAGGGGGAATTAAAAGAACTTTTGATTTTTCAGAGTTTTTATATTTTAGGAATACAAGCAAGGTATTCTGAAGGTTTTTGGAAAGTTCTAAATCTAAAATTGGCTAGTAACAGTGATATTTCACAAACTCAACATGTGATTTATTTTTCTTAATCAATAAAATAATCCAAGTTTGTTTAATCAACAAAATCACATGTGTATTAACCAGTAGTGGAGAATGCTGTTTTAATTTGTAAATGACCAGGCAAGTCAAAGCAGCATCACACTTGGGAATCATCTTTGTTTGGGGCTACTTCCATCATTCCTAGAAAAATCAATCTGCAACTTCTCCATTCAGAACTTCTGACCATCTATCCTTGTTGGTCCAATGCTAAACAGACCTGGAGCTTCATAATTTCATCTGCTTTCCAACTCTGAAACCACAAGCAACTGTTCTCTTTGATGGTCTCCAAAAGTAGTTATTTATGGTAAGGGTCGATGTGAGACTATGGAGAAAGTTTTCCCTTTTCTATTATTTAGGTCCTGTAGCAAAAGATATAAGTGCATTTTAAAAGTTGCTGGTCATTGATTTTTGCATCAAGAAGAAATCCATTGTACTCTTAGGAATTAAGAATGGATAGGGAGATCCAATTTAAGTGGAATCAAAAGTAATTTCTGTTCAAAATAGGAACAGTTTTTAGTGAGCTATTTTAATAAGTAGCATTTTAAAATTTTTATTTACCTGTCTCTATGCTAAGTTGCCTAAAATAAGTACAACTTTAAAAATTAACTCTGAATTCTTTGTCACAGATTATTTTTTTTCACATTTTTTTCATAGTAGGTAATTTTTAGTAGGAAATTAAGGAATCATTTTTCCCAGGGAACCTATCCAAATGCTATCCAAGGTCTAACCTGAACTAATTTCACCTTCTCTGTGTTCCCCTATTCTCTCTTTAAAGCACTTTACACCTTCTGTTGCAGCAATTTCTTTGTCTTTGTGTTACTCTATATGTCTATTCCTAGAGGGACAAAGTCCAGTATAGGGGTAAACCACTGCCATATCAATCAGTAGATAGAAATTTTCTTATGAGAACTACTCAGCAATAGGTAAATTATTAGAAACAATTTATTTAATACAAATGTCAGGCTCTTTCATTCAGACCTGGTGACCTCACTAAAAACCAAAACAGTGTAGTGATCATTTGTCCTTGTCACTTGTGACAGCTGACTTATGGTGCTTGTTCTTCTACATCTGTATTGGGACACAGGTGGAAAAACCAAACTCTGTTAACACCTTGGTTAGCACAATGCATGTTCTCCAGGTAGCTCCTGTTATATACTGCCACAAAAGGAGGATTACTTGGATATGAGAGGAGACTAATTCAAAAAATGGTCTATTTGCCAGTTTTCTACAAAATGTGGTATTTTGTAATATACACATTTGTGTGATCAAAACATATTTTGTAATAAGTAATATATATTTCAACATGTTGTAAGAGAATGTTAGTTTTATTGATTGATATTTATCTCTGAAGACAGTTTCTATATACCTTTTTGCATGTCTTTGATTGCTATTCCAAGGATTCCTTTTCTAACTTCTCAAGCAGCTTACAACATTAAATCATCATTTATTGCAAATTAAAGTCAAAATTTATGTGATATTCTTTTGGAAATTCATTTTACTTTCCTCAATTTTAGTCATTTTAGCATGTTTATGCTACTTAATTTTGTACCATTTTTGCCATAAGGTTGATATATAAGTTATTAATCATTGTTTATTGTGTACTATTTTCCAGGGCTTCTTTTCTTTCTTTGTTTTTTTTTTCCAGACATTATATTCATACTAAAACTTTCTGTAGTCAGCTACCAAGGCAATATGTACCAATTATTCCTTGATAGACTTCAACATTTAGCTTTTTATTTCATGTAGAGTTGTTTCAGACACTTCCAATTTTTCAGATGTTTTTGAATATGACTTTTATAAATCAAATGTACTTACATTATAGTTTTCCAAATCCTCAAACAGCACATCTGACTTACTTTTTGTACTTTTAGCAGCAACCAATTTGATGGGCTATGTTGAAGGCTTTCTTTTCAATTTTATATTTAGGAGTATATCAAATATGAGGTGGTAATCTTATGCTGTAATGTAGGTTTTACAAACATTAGAAAATGTATATTACTAAATATTAAATATATTCAAAGACTAAACCACCTTAAAATTCCTATTATTCTACCAATAGAATATTCATAAGCATATTACAAAACCACTAAATAAACTTTTTGTCAATTAAAATTGGTAGATGTTATTAAAAGTAACAAAAGCTATCTTGGGTCATAGAAATTGCTTTATGTTTATAAGTAACTAAAATACAATTTTAGGAAACGATAAATTTTGAAGTACATGAGAATTACTTGCTTCAAAATTCCCCCGAATTGCTTTGTTTTTGCAAAATTATATGTTTTTTCCGCTCATTAATATGTATATTAAGAATTGCCTTGCTTAACAAGATGATCAGTGAAATTACAGTAAAGCTTGACTTGATAAATTCACCTGTAAAATTGTACTTGCTGGATTCTGCCCAAATTGGTGTTTAGCAAGCTGGTCCATCCTCACAGAATCTTTCTGTTTTGTTCTAGAATTCTTAGGAACGTATTTTTTCTGCTTCAGTATTTGATACCTTTCCTACTCCTACCTTTCATTTTATCCTAGCACATGCCATGGTATGTAAAGTACCCTACAAAACAGTCATAAAATCACATAAAATCACTTAATTATGGATGTCAAATGATATTAACAAAAATTAACAGAAAACAACTCAGCTCAACCACATTACTAATATTTGATAAATATTAGAAATTCAAGACACATGAATCTAAGACTGCTATTTTTTAGGAACTTACAATTCATTTTGACTCCAACCTAACATGATTTTAAGGTACATGACTTTAAGTGAAAGCCAGGGCACTCCTGATCCAAGCAGCGATTAGAAAGTTATTTTTACTTTCAGTTGTACGGATGGATGTTCCTGCTGAAACTGCTCAGGTTTTTTTGGAAAGTAGCTGAGTGGAGAAAGGAGAGAACAACCTGGAGATATAGGTGGTGACTTAGCAGTGGGTACATTGGACACTGCCTAAAGGAAAGATCCAATTTAGACACCAAGGAACAGGAGTAACAGCCAGGAGACTTGAAAAGGTTTGGGGGAAGATAAAAAGAAAGTGAGTAATATAATTAAGCAATCATTTCTTAAAAGTCTTGACTCAAACCAGTCAGGCCCCAGGGCTCAAAAATAAGCAGGAGATGATACAGAAAGGTTATGTGAGGATTTACCAGCTTGCTAAAGACCAAGTTGGACAGAAATTCAGTACATAGTGCTTTTATCATTAAAAAATTTAAAAAGGTGAAGGTTATCAAGCTTTACTAAAAATTTGACTGATCATCTTGTTAAGCAAGACAATCCTTAATATACATTATAAATTAAACAGAGAAATAAAATAAATGCAAAAATAAACCTACCCTACAAAAATTGGCTTGATTTTTTAAAGAATGTTTTTAAATGACAAGATAGGATGCACAGGGTAATACAAATATTTATGCTAGGGCCACATTGATGTCATATGGATCATTGCATAATTTTGTTATTTACAGCATTTTCTCACTAGAAATTATTTCTTACATTTTTCTTTGTTCTTCAATTGGATAAATCCTAAAGAAGCCTTAGGATTCTGATAAATATTCCTTTTTAAGGAAGATGTCTTCTAGTCTCCTAGTCTAAATTAGTCCTGAAATCTTAGTTTTAAAAAAGATCAGTGAAGACTGAATGAGGTGAATATATATGAAGTTTGCAGGATTGTGCAGACACATGATTAAGTACTATAAGCATCTTATTAGTAGTTATATTATTATGAGGTATTTTATCATAAGTAGTTTATGGGTTTGGCCATCAGGTAGCAGTGTTCTCATATCCTGACTCTGCCATGGATTAACTGTCATCAGCAAATCTGTTCTTGAAAATTCTGAACATAAGTATCCTCATAGATAAAGTAGTAAGGAAAATAATGACCAAATCTACAAGGCTTAAAATTGCAGACAAATATGTAGGTGCTCAATAAATATTCAATCATACCCTTCCTCTAACCCTTTCTACTAAATGCTTAAATCAGATTTAAATTGTTAAAGAAGAATGTCCTCCAGCATACAGCATGGTATTTAATGTTGTAAAGACCTAAAAATTCAATTTAATTCCAGGTAAATTATAATCCATTCCTTAAATTCAAGGTAGGGGAGTTGGATTTGGAGATAGAATAACTGAGTGTGAAGAGTGAAATTAAACTGCAAAAGTATGATTGGTCCTAAGGAGAAAAAGAAGATAATATGTTCATTAAAATAACTCAATATAATTCTAGAAATATAAATTAACTATGAGATAATTAAAATACATTTTAGTAGTAAAATATACATGAGAAAAATACATCAAAGTTACTTTTTAAAATGCAATATTGCAAGTCTTTTCACAAGACCACATTTAAAGACTGTGATGTTTTGATTCCTGTCTTTTAACATAGCATTACATAGAATAGAAAGTATAGCAGGAGGCAGCAAATTGATTTAGTTTCATGTTTTTTAATCATGCATAAAGTCTGAGCATTTTTCACATATTTAAGAAGAACCAGACAGAGGGAAGGAGCAGTTAGTAAATTCCTGAAAAGGTTCATCAATGACAGAAGTTTTTAGAGGTACTCACTAATTTAAAACTGAAGAGATGAATTCTAAGTACTACCCATTACACAAATGATCTTCTGACAGAAAGCTTTGATGTGGAGAGAGATAAGAGTTGTGGGTAATAACATAAACCAAATAATACATAGTGTGGGTAGATGTACCTTGAGCATTCCGTCAGACAGGAATGCTAGGAGCATCCACATCTGTCCTGCTCTCTCTTAATTTTCTATTATTTCTGTTATTTTATTTTTCTGAATTGGTGTCAGATTGGAGTAACTTCACAGACCTGTCACCTAAGCAATTAGGGTATTGGCAAGGAAGGGTTTTAGTTTAATAATTGGGTACAGGTGGAACAAAAGTCATGCCAGGTTCAATTCATTACACTGACAACATTTCCTTGCACTACTTTGCTTTCTTGCAACACTTACTAAAAGAAAGAAATTGAGCTGTGCTATTCAAGACCAAATGACAAGTAAAAAGAAAATTTTCGTATTCTGAAGAGGAACTGAATTTGTCATGATTGCCAGGTGTCAAATTGTTGCATATTATTTGTTGAATCTTTGTGTCCTTCCTCCCATTCCAATGACTGTTCCTTCCACAAATAATTTCCTGAATTATTGAAGAATCAGGACTTAATAGGTGAGGCATACAGACATCTTTAAGTGTTACTAGATTTTTTTGGTTCATCGTCCATCTATTCAGCATTGATTTAGCAAACCCCAAGTAACTTCTGATTAAATAGGACACACACAGAGATAAAGACACATTGAAATAGTTGACCTTGTAAACTTTTTCTAGGTGAATACTATCTATGCCTTTCAACATTTGAGTAATGAAAAAAAAGCAATGCTAACATTCATGATAATCTGAGTATAATTATATCAAAACTTGTTTTACAATAAGTCATGGTGAGTTAGAAGTGGTATTAGTGATGACATTTTATAGCAACAACATGAAAAACCAAATTAGGGAAAAGAGCATTTTCGACCATTAATAGATGTCCTTTAGCACAACATTTAACATGCAGTGAAACTAAATAATAAATATAATATAAAACCATATTGATGTTTATTTTAGAAAATAAGCTATACGATTGATTTTTTTTTGAATGGAACTTTTACAGTCACTAGCTCCCCAACCCATTTAAAGTAACATCTTTAAAATAAGGGAAAACTTCTGTGTTTTCAAGCATGTCCTGGGACATGGGCCTTCAAAGTGATTAAAATCTATTATTTAGAATTTCAATTATTTCATGTCAATTTCCAGTTCTTTTTGACTCCCAAATACATTCTATATTAAAAACATTAGCATATCCCCTTTCCATTAATTCCCTGTGTTATTAGTCTCATTTTTCTCATGGATTATATTTTACCTTTCTCACTATTTGTATTAAACACTCAAATACCTCTCCCTGAATACAAACTTCAGCAAAGTAAGAATCCTTCTCAGTCAATTCACAATTGTATCACGGGCAGCCACAGTAAATCCTTAATTACTTCAAGACTTCATAAAAAATCTAGCATAGCCGACAATAAGTGAGCTCAGAAGGCCCTGGCTATTCACTAGCCTCTGGTGCAGAATTTTGACCACACCTTCAGTACAGTAGTTAGCATCAGTAGCACTTTTGGTTAAATCAACAAAAGGAATACTTTTGAGAGGACAATAATACAGAAAATGTCCATCCCTTCATTTGATCAATACTTGAGTCAGGGAGCAAGCACTAAGGAGTGGATTTTCATTTAGATTTCAGATTCCATGTGCCTCCCTAGCCAGAGTCATTCATATTGTGCACAAACTGCATGACCATGCCAGAAAAACATTTTCTATTTTCTTGCTACAATGAGTTAGGCATCATTTACTATTATAAAATTAACAGAGTACACATTCAAAAAAATGATCAAGCACACAGCAAAAAATGAAAAAGGATAAAAGTATTCCTTTTTTCCAAAAGATTTGATTCCAAGAATAATTTAAATTGTAAGATGAATGAATAAAGAAAATATGGTATATACACAAAGGAGTTTTATTACACCTACACCAGAATGAAATTCTGGCATTTGCTAGTAAATGACTGGATCTGGAGAACATCATACTAATTGAAATAAGCCAGACTCAAAAAGTTGAGGGTCAAATATTTTCTCTCAAATGCTCAAGCTAGTTCAAAATAAGGAAAACAAAGGGGGAGGAGGTTTCAAAAAAAATGGAAGGGAAATAAGTGGAATAGAGGAAGGGGACTGAAAGGGAAAGAGAAGGAATGGGAAAAGAGAGGAACAGTGGAATGAATTTGACCTAATTATGCTATATACACATATGAACATAATAGTGAATTTCATATATATATATATACACATACATATATACACATATGTGTGTGTTAATTAAAAAAACCTGTAAATGAATAGCAGGAAGACCAGTAGAGTAGAGGAGGAAGGGGACTAGGAGATGGAAGGAGAGGAGGGAAAGAGGAAATACTAATGACTGAAGTAGGGCATATTATACCCCAGTGTCATGTGTAACTATAATGCACTAATAAAAGCATCAAAAATGTTATTTGATGTGATTTCAAATTAAAAGTATAAATCTCAATCAAAACATGGTTGTTAGTTAAAAAAGAATATTGTTATGGTTTGAATGTGGTATCCCCCAAAAGTTCATGCATGAGACAATGCAAGATTTGGAGAATAAACAATTGGGTTATGAGAGCCTTAAACTAAATAGTGAACTGACCCCTGATGGGATTAACTGAGTTAACTGGAGGCAGGTGGAGTGTGGCAGGATGAAGTGATTTATTGAGGGTGTGGCTATGGAGTATATATTTGTATCCAGAGAGTGGAGTCTGTCTGCTTTCTGACCATCATGTTAGCTTCTTCCCTCTGCCACAATCTTCTGCCATGTTGTTCTGCATCACCCAAGGAATGGAGCTGGCTGTCTGTAGACTAAGATCTCTGAAATCATGAGCCCTCAAATAAACTTTTCCTCCTCTTCCATTGTTCTGGATAGGTCTTCTAGTCACAGCAGCAAAAAAGCAACTGAAACAAATACATACAAGCAGAAATAAATAGAAAAAGAATAATAATGTGATCCTGGCTCTTAATACAGCCTTTTTGAGCCTAAAACAAGATAATTGCTTTAACATATTTAAATTAAGCTAAGATTTTTAAAAATTAATTACATATACAAATTTCTAGAACACATCATGTGAATTAAGTGATTCACATCAGATTCATAGTAGAAATTTAATAAAAAGTTCCCCAAAGTTTATGAATTTATTGGATGTTTTGATAATTAATAATTATGCATTGAGATTGTACATTATTTGCACATTTTTTTTTCAGGGTGTACTATGGATTGAACCCAGAGGTGCTTAATCACTGAGATACATCTCCAGTTGTTTTTACATTTTATTTTGAGAAAGGGTCTCACTAAGTTGCTTAGGGTCTTCCTAAGTTCCTGAGGTTAGCCTTGAAGTTGTGTTCTTCCTGCCTCAGCCTCCTGAGTCACTGGGACTACAGGTGTGTGTCACCAGACCTGGATATTTGCACATTTATTAATTGTAATTCTGCTATCAGTGATTGCTGGATATGTCTAGAGATCTGTGAAGATGTTATCAATATTCTTCAGAAACAACACTAGGAAATTCTTCACCATAAATGCTTCCACTACAGCAAAAGTGAGGAAAAGCAAAGCTGTGTAAGCAGTATGGTGGCATATGACTGGATCTCCACTTGAAAAGTCAGGAGAGTAACATGTCATAAATGGCAGGGTTAGTTCACAAGGTATGTTGCTCACAAATTTCAGAATCTCAAGACTGTATCTTGACTTCCACGATAAAGTCTTGACAGTATTGCTGTACTTTTGCAAGGCATCTATATCTTATTACCAACACCTCCTCATCCTTTCTTTAAGCTACAATCATTTTGTGTATATTCCAGACAATAACTTGTCTCATTGGTTATCATCAGGCTACATCATGTACTCACTGATCTTAGTGACAAGTGGTCGAATAGGTAGACTATTTTTCCTTCATATCATGGTTCTCTTATCTCAGTGATGTAGCATTGGTACGTGTATTAAAGGATATTCCAGCCATGCTCTGTAACATATTATACTGCAATGTTTTTCCTCTTTTTCATACACAGTCACAAGACAAGTTGAATCATATTTTTGGCTGTTCATGCTGACTTTATGTGTGTTTTCAAATTGGGTACTTATAACCCTGATCACTATGAGATGCATCAGGTAGTTCTTCTGCAATGTCAATTGTTTATCTAATAGCAAACTTGTTTGATAAGCTTTGTCATTTCAAGAATCTTCAAATTGTTTTAATGCAATTCAGTTTTTGTTATAGAAATGATAAAATACAAAAAATGAGTAAGGTGTGCATATAGAAAAGCTAAAAAATGATTAGAATATAAAGTTCATGAGCAAAACCTTTTATTTGAGTTACAGCTTTTTGCACATAAAAAGGGCATTAGCCAGTAAGAGTAAGTGAAGATCAAATGTCAGTCTGTCAGGCACCTATAAATCACAATTAAGTTGTTTTCTAATTATAAATGCATCACTTAGCATTCAACTCCAGCTCTAGGATGTCAGGAAGAAAAGTTAATATTCTGACCCTGAGGTCTGCCAGCAGTAGACTTGCCTGACTGTTAAGTTTACATATTAATATAGGATATGCCTTTGTTTGAC
This sequence comes from Glaucomys volans, assembly GCA_020662805.1. Classification (NCBI taxonomy): domain Eukaryota; kingdom Metazoa; phylum Chordata; class Mammalia; order Rodentia; family Sciuridae; genus Glaucomys; species Glaucomys volans. Next base: position 771,727 of record JAJEJO010000179.1, read on the forward strand.
TCAGATCTATCTCCCTTGAAGAACAATGCCAGTTATTTTCCTTGCCAGTTTTTCAGCTGCCAGAGCATAGTTCTACTTGTTCAGTTCTCCCTGAAGTTCATGGAGCCAAATGATTCAAAAGCAATGAAAGGAAAATCAGTTTTATTTAAATTGATTTTTTAGAACTTTCTGGATACTGCTGAAGAGATGAGCTCTAAGTATTACATTTCAAAAACTATTTGAAATACATATTAGATTTTCCTGACTTTTAAGGATGACATAAAGTAGTAATACACTATTTATTTCAACTGGGCTGTCTGTGTTACGCTGCCAATCAACAGCTTTCATTACATGTTCATGAGATGGGACTTGTTTGTTGAAACTGCGTCTCCCTTCCTTTTCATTTGGCAATATCAAACTTGACTTACACTTGGATTTCTGAGTTAAAATTATTTGCTATTAAACACCTGAAATATTTTGTATCTTTTTTTCTCAATCTGTAGTAGGAAAAGTAAAATAATTTTTTTATATATATCCAAAGATGCTTCAACCTTTGTCTCTGAGATAGGTTTAGATGAGATAATATTATTTGAGATAGTTTAAATTTACTGATTCTCTATAAACATAAGTAAGGAAATCTTTTATGTAGCAACACAAATTGTATCAAGATGGTAGGCAGGCTAAAAACTGCAAAGTTCACATATACATTAGGTTCAGTTTCACTTCCTATACACTAAGAGCAGTTTACAGTATCTTGCAAATCTGATGTCTTAGAATTCCATAGCATATATTTTATTATTAGAATGTTACATAATTCTTTATAGGATGTAATGACATAGTTTTCTCCTGGGGTTTGAATTTTAATGGATGAGAAAAATTCCTTGTTATAAGAAATGGAAAAAAATGACAGATCACACATTACTATGATTTATTAGAATTTG
>JAJEJO010000179.1:773046-861598 GCA_020662805.1 Glaucomys volans
GTTAAATGCAAAATTCCTGAAATAAAATTGCATGCCATACTGAGTAGCATGATGAAAATATCCTGCCATCTCCTCCATCCTGCCCTGGGTGTGAATCGTCCCTTTTTCCATGGCATCCACACTGTGGTAGACTCATCTACCCATTATTGTGGAACTATATCCATTATCAGATTGACTGTCCTGTTACCACAGGGCTGTGTTCAAGTAGCCTATAGGTAATTTGCTATGTCACAATGCCTGTCCTTCCCCTTACTTCACCTCATCACATGGGACTTGACATCTCTCAGACCATCATAAGGACTCAGATGAGTACAGTACAATGAATGTTTGGAGAGAGATCCACACCCAGGCACATTATGATGAAAATACTTAACATACAAAATAAAGATAGAATTTAAAAGACTGCAAGAGAAAAGCATCAGGTTACATATAGGGGGAAAGCAAAACAAATATCAGCAGATTTATCAGCTCAGACCCTAAAAGCAAGAAGGGCCTGGAACAACATATTTCAAGTGCTGAAAGAAAGTGGATACCAATCAAGAATCTTATACCCAGCAAAACTTTTCTTCAGATTTGAAGATGAAATAAAATCCTTTCATGATAAACACAAGCTAAAATAATTCACAAATAGAAAGTCAACCCTACAGTAGATTCTCTGCAAAATATTCCAAGAGGAAGAAATGAGAAACAACAAAGTAAGTCAGCAAAGGGAGGAATTACCCTACAGGAATAGCCAATTAAAGGAGAAACCAAGTTAGATTAAAAGCCAAAAATAAGTCAAAATGACTGGGAATACAAGTCATATCTCAATAATAACCCTGAATGTTAATGGCCTAAACTCATCAACCAAAGGCATAGACTAGCAGATTGCATTAAAAAGAAAGACACAACAATATGCTGCCTTCAAGAGACGAATCTCATAGAAAAACATGCCCACAGACTAAAGGTGAAAGGTTGGGAAAAAGCATACCATGCACATGGACTCAATAAAAAAGCAGGGGTTTCCATCTTCATTTCAGATAAAGCAGACTTCAAGCCAGTTAGTTAGAAGGGATAAAGAAGGACATTTCATACTGCTTAAGGGAAGCATAAATCAGCAAGATATAACAATCATATCAATGGCACAAACAATGGCACAACATGTACTTCAATCAAATCCTTCTTAATTCCAGGAAACACAGTAATACTGGGTGACTTTAACACACCTCTCTCACTGTTGGACATATTCTCCAAGCAAAAATTGAACAAAGAAACCATAGAACTCAATAACATAATTACTAAATTAGACTTAACAGACATATATAGAATATTCCATCCATCAATAAGTGAATACACTTTTTTTCTCAGCAGTTCATGGATCCTTCCCTAAAATAGACCATGTGTTATGCCACAAAGCTACTCTTAGCAAATACAAAAAGATAGAGATATTACCTTGTCTTCTATCAGATCATAATGGAATGAAATTAGAAATCAATGATAAAATAAAAAACAGAATCTACTCCAACACCTGGAGGTTAAATAATATGCTATTGAATGATGCATGGATAACAGAAGACATTGGGGAGAAATAAAATTCTTAGAGGTCAATGAGAACAAATATACAACATATCAAAATCTCTGGGATACTATGAAAGCGGTGCTAAGAGGAAAATTCATTGCTTGGAGTGCATTTAATAAAAGAATGAAAAGTGAACAAGTAAATGATTTCACATTACAGCTCAAAGCTCTAGAAAAAGAGAAACAGTTCATCATCAAAAGTAGTAGAAGATAGGAAATAATTAAAATCAGACTGGAAATCAATGAAATTGAAACAAAAGAAACAATTCAAAAAATTGACAAAATGAAAAGTTGGTTCTTTGAAAACATAAAGAAAGTTGATAAACCCTTAGCCACACTAATGAAGAGAAGGAGAGAGAAAACCGAACTTACTAAAATTTGTGATGGAAACAGAAATATCACAACAGATACTACTGAAATACAAAACGTAATTAGAAGCTATTTTGAAAATTTATACTGCAACAAAATAGAAAATCTTGAAGACATCAACAGGTTCCTAGAGGCATATGAGTCACCCAAACTGAATCTGGAGGACATACACAATTTAAATAGATCAATTTCAAACAATGAAATAGAAGAAGTCATCAAAAACCTACCAACAAGAAAAGTCCAGGACCAGATGGATTCATAGCCAAGTTCTACAAGACCTTCAAAGAAGAGCTCATTCCAATACTCCTCAATGTATTCCATGAAATAGAGGAGGAGGGAACCCTTCTAAACTCATTGCATGAAGCTAACATCACTCTGATACCAAAACTAGACAAAGCCACATCAAGGAAAGAAAATTTCAGACAATATCCCTAATGAACCTAGATATGAATGTTCTTAACAAAATTTTAGCAAATTGCATACAAAAGCATATTAAAAAGATAGTGCACCATGATCAAGTGGGTTTATCTCGGGGATGCAAGGTTGGTTCAACATCCAGAAATCAATAAATGTAATTCACCACATCAACAGACTTAAAGTCAAGAACCACATGATTATTTCAATAGATGCAGAGAAAGTATTTGATAAAATACAGCACCCCTTCATGCTCAAAACACTAGAAAAAATAGGGACATTCCTTAACATTATAAAGGCTATCTATGCTAAGCCTACAACCAACATCATTCTAAATGGAGAAAAATTGAAAGCATGCCCCCCTGAAAACTGGAACAAGGCAGTTGATTCCCTCTTTCACCATTTCTATTCAACACTGTTGAATAGAAAGGGATTCCCTCTTTCACCATTTCTATTCAACACAGGGATTCCCTCTTTCACCATTTCTATTCAACACTGGGATTCCCTCTTTCACCATTTCTATTCAACACTGTCCTTGAAACTGTAGCCAGAGCAATTAGACAGACCAAAGAAATTAAAGGGATACAAATAAGAAAAGAAGAGCTCAAACTATCCCTATTTGCTGATAACATGATTCTATGTTTAGAGAAGCTTAAGAATTCCACCAGAAAACTTCTGGAACTCATCAATGAATTCAGTAAAGTAGCAGGATAAAATAGTAATGCTCACAAATCTAATACATTTTTATTCATAAGTGATGAATCCTCTGAAAGAGAAATTAAGAAAACTACCCCTTTCACAATAGCCTCAAAAAATATAAAATACCTGGGAATCAATCTAACTAAAGAGGTGAAAGACCTCTACAATGAGAACTACAAAACACTAAAGAAAGAAATTAAAGAAAATCTGAGAAGATGGAAAGATCTCCTATGTTCTTGGATAAGCAAAATTAATATTCTCAAAATGGCCATACTACCAAAAGCGCTATACAAATTCAATGCAATTCCATTTAAAATCCCAATGATGGACCTCATAGAAATAGACCAAGGAATCATGAAATTCATTTGGAGGAATAAGAGACCCAGAATAGCTAAAGCAATACTTAGCAAGAAGAGGGAAGCAGGGGGTATCACAATACCAGACTTACAACTATACTATTCAATTTTTTAAGAAAAGTAATAAGCTGAATGAAAAGTGAAGATTATTGAATTTCAGATAGCAGATTTTTTTAAGGTAATATTAACATGAAGATGGAGAAAATATTGCTAAATTAAAGATATTCTGGTATTTGAAACATTAATTTTAGTTTTCCACCTTACTGATGTATGATTGATAAAGAATATTATTATGTATTTAAGGTGTACAATTGATGATGTGATATACATACACATTGTGACATGATTGCCACAATCATGTTAAGGCATCTTTCACCTCACATAGTTACCATCATGTATATGTGCATATAACAAGAACACTTAAGATCTATCTTTTTTTGTAAATTTCACATATGCAATGCAGTACTATTAAATACTAATATGCTGAACATGTTAAACATAAATCCCCAGAATATACTCTTATTATAATCAAAAGTTTATATACCCTTAGACCAACATCTCTCCATTTCCCCCACCCACAACCACTAACAACCAAAATTCTGCTTTGTTTTTATGAGTTTGACTTGAGTCAACATGTAAGAATGATTATATGGTATTTTTCTTTCTGTGTCTGGTTTCTTTCACTTAGCATAATATTCTTCAAGTTCATTAGTTCTATTGCAAATGGCAGAATTTTCTTTATCATAACTGAATGATAATTCAATGTTTGAGTATGTGCATATGTAGTTATGATTCACCATTTGTCTATCAATAGCCACTTATGTTGTTTCCATTTCTTAATTGTGAATAATGCTAACTGAATATGGATTTGGAGAAATCTCTTTGATGTGCTAATTTCATATCCTCTAGTTACAGACCTAGAAATGGGATTATGGGATCATACTGTAGTTTTTATTTTATTGTAGTTTTGATTCATTGGTAACTTCCAGATTGTTTTTCACACTGACTATACCAATTTACATTCACACAAACTGTGTGCAAGGGCTCTTTTCTCCTCTACCCTTGACAATACTGTGTTTTTGATAATAGCCATCAAAATGGGTATAAGGTGGTTTTGATTTACATTTCCTTGATGATTAATAATATTAACTACCTTTTTATGGATCTGTTGCTATTTTTATATTTTCTTGGGAAAAAATCTGTTCAGGTTTTTATATATGAATAGCGCTATTTTTGGATTTGTATTGATTTAAGAGCATACTTTATACATTTTGGATAAATCTCTATTTGATTTATGATCTGCAAATTTTTTCTCTACTCCAAAAGTTGTGTTTTCATTTTGTTACTCTTTCATTAGCTGTGAGGTAACTTTTAGTTTTGTGCAATCCTTTTTGTTATCTGTGCTTTTGTGGTCATATTAAAAAAAAATATTTGTGAAGAAAGACATCATGAAAGTTTTTACCTATGTTTTTCTTTTAGGTCTCTCATAGTTTGGGGTTTTACAGTTGAGTGCTCAATTCATTTGGTGATGTATTTTTGTATGATATAAGAGAGGGATCCTATTTCATTCAATTGCATGTAAGTATCCAGTTTTCCCAACACCAATTAGTGAAGCCAAATAATTGGCTTTCCCAACACCAATTAGTGAAGAGATTATCCCTTCTCCATTGTGTGTTCTTGGTACTCTTTCCAAATATTAGTTCCATATATGCACAAGTTTATTTGGGGACTCATTATTCTGATTCACTGGTCTACATTTATGTTCTTATGCCAGTACCTGACACACTGTTCTGATTATTACAGATTTGTAATATAGTTTGGAATCAAGTAGTGCTATGCCTCTGTCTCATTCTTCCTTATTATGAATGTTTTGGATTTTCAGGATTTTTCTTTTTTCTATTTTTCCATTTCTTTTTTGGGGGGTGGGCTTTCTATAACAATCTTAGGAAACTTTTACTATTTCTACATAGAGTGCCACTAGAATTTTTATATGGACTGCATTATATCTATAGATCACTTTGACTCACAAGCATATTTTAACAATATTACTTTCTCCAAAGTATACAGGAAATCCTTATATTTTGTCTTCTTCAATTTCTTTCATTGTTGTTTTATAGTTATAAATATATATATCTTTCCATTCTTTAAAGAAATTTATTTATCTTTCTGTTGCTATTATGAGATTCTTGATATATTTTTAAAATATTTTATGATTCATGATACATAACTGATTTTAATATGTTGATTTCGTGTCTTGCAATTTTATTGAATTTACTTATGAAATCTAAAAGGTTTTTCTTTTTCTTTCATTTTTTAGTAGTCTTTAGGGTTTTAATATAGAAGATCATTCCATCTGCAGATACAATTGAACTTCTTCTTTTCCAATTTACAATTATTTTTTGACTTAAGTGCTCTATCACCTCCAGTACTCCTGAATTCAATAGAAATGATGAGAATGGATACTCCTGTTTTTTCTTAAATTCTGTATTTGTTCATTTTATACATGGCAATAGAATATACTATGATATAATTATAAAAGCATGGAATGTAATTTGTACTAATTCAGTTCCTGATACTTTCCCTTCTCCCTCCTTCCTTCCACCCCACCCCTGTTCCCTTCTCTACCTTCTGCTTCCCTACTCTACTGATCTTTCTGCTTTTTACTTATAGTTATTTTTTTATTAGAGTCTTGTGGTTGTACATGATGGTAAGATTAACTGTGATATATTCATATATGTACATAGGAATGCTAGGCCAGATTCATTCCATTGACTTTCCTTATCCCTTACCTCCCCGCTTCCTTTCATTCCCCTTTGTCGACTCCACTGATCTTTCTTCTATTCTTTTTTTAAATCCTCCCTTATATTGAATTAGCTTCTACATATTAGAGAAAACATTTGACCTTTGATTTTCTTTTTGTCACTGGCTTATTTCATGTAGCATGACCTTGTTTTTGATCTTAGAAGAAAGGTGTTGATACATTTTACCATTGAGGATGATGTCAGTTGTGGGATTATTATGGGACATTTATTATGTAAAGACATATTCCTTCTTTGCCAAATTTTTTGAGAGTTTTTTTGGGGAAAGGATATTCAATTTTGTCAAATGTTTTTCTGCGTCCAATAGATGACCTTATGGCTTTCTCTCCTTCATTCTGTCAATACAGTATATCACGTTTATTTGTATGTATATTTAACCATCATACAATCCCTGAGGTAAATCCCATTTGATCATGGAGGGTAATTGTTTGATTTGCTAGTATTGTGGAATGTTGGGGATTTTTAGAACAATGTTCATTAAGGATGTTGTCTTGCAGTTGTCTTTTTTTTTTTTGTCTCCCTATTTGGCTATAACATAAAGGGTAATCTGGGATTTTTAAAATGAATCTAGATAAGTTCCCTATACTTTCATTTTTTTATAAAGAGTTGGAGAAACCTTGACATTGATTCTTTAAATCTTTAGTAGAATTTAATGCTGCAGAAATCTGATCCTGCATCCAATAAAGACTTCCCTGTATTGGAATACTTTTTACTGTTGCTCTGATCTTGTTACTCACTTGTTGGTCTATATAGCTTTTCTGTCTTAATGATTAAATCTGGGGCAAGGGGCTATGTTTCTACGAATTTATTCCTTACTTCCAGATTACTGAATTTGTTGACATATAATTTTTCACAGAATTTTTTAATGATCCTTTGTATTTTTTTGTGGTGGCAGTTGTAATGTCTCCTCTTTCATTTACATATTTATCTATTTGTGTATTCTCCCCACCCCTCTCTTTCTATTGGTCAGTCTCACTACAGGTTTGTCACATTTTATTTTATTTTCATTTGTTCATTTTAGATATACATGACAATAGAGTATATTTGGACATATTTATGTATGTATGGAGTATATCTTATTCTAATTAGGATCACAGTCTTGTGGTTGTACAAAAGTGACTTTACTTTCACTGATCTTATCTTTCTAGTATCTATTTCAGTTTTTTTGCTTTAGTGTATATCATTTCATTCCTTCTGCTAACTTAGGCTTTAGATTTTCTTCCCATGATTCCTTTACATATATAGTTAAATTGAGATCTTTCCTTTTGCTTAGGATAGTCACTTATCACAATAAACCACTCTTTATCTCAACTTTATCCTAAGTATTTTGGTATGTTGTTTCCATTTTTGTTTATCTAAAGATACTTCATTTTTTGTTAGTTCTGCTGGTTGCTCAAGGGTGTATTGTTTAATTTCTACACAATGATTTTTCAGTCAATAAGGAACTACATATGTGACAGTGACCCTATAAGATTATAATGGAGCTGGAAATTAATATGCATGCATGGGTGTGTCTGTTTGAGTTGTGCATGTGTATGTTGGTTTAGATGTACATGTTGTGGGAGGATGTGTAGCGGCATTGTGTGCATTAGTGGGGATATGTATGGAAGCTGTTCTGTGTGTTTAGGAGGAGATATATGTATATATCTGTGTATATGTATATGTATATGCACATACCTATAATTACATATACTTATATATACATATATATTTATATCTATATCAATATATACCTATATATAGGATGAACTATATGCATATGATATGTGGAATATGTGTACAAAGAACTGTTTGTGTGTGTGTGTCTGTGTGTGTGTGTGAGAGAGAGAGAGAGAGAGAAAGAGAAAGAGAGAGAGAGAAAGTATTTTGGAGTCAATGGAAATTTTTGAATCTGGCAAAAGCAGCAGAATGTCAAGAGGTGATTTAATATGATGAATGCAGAAATTTGGGGTTTGGAGATAACTTTGAGAACTAATTAATTATAATTGTGTGGATATGCTTGTACTCACTTTCCAGCTTAAGGTTACAGATATGTTCTTTGAAGTTCTTCATATGATATTGTCTCTTTTCAACATAATATTATAATTCAGTAGGTGGCCAAAGTATCATCCTTCTGCTTTTTAGAATGTAATAGCACTGATCTTCACAAAGATAGTCATGCACTCCCAGTTGTGTATTAGCATTCTTCAGTAGGAAACTAAAGGCATGAACAATGCAGTTAATTGACCTTTAACTCTCAATTCATGTGCTACATGAAATAAAGGTTCTCAGCAGATATTTTTAAAAGTTGAAAAGAGAATGGGTGCTATAACAGCATGAGCCTATAAGGGTTAGAGATTAGCACAAAACATGCTAGAAAAGAAAAACAAACACTTTTTGAATCAATGTTGCAGCTTAAAAAAAATAAAATTAATTTCCACAAATAGAATAGTCAATTGTAATGGTAGCTATTTTCGGTGTTTCAATTGTTATATTTCACCAAATGCTGTCTAAATAGTCCATACAGGTTAAACGTCATGTGGAGAGTTAGATGCTTCTGTACATAACATTTGTATCAATATCATATCTTAAACACTAAAGACTCTCTAAGAACAAGTAAGGACAGAAAATGCATTGAACTTTTTACATTTCATTTAAACTAACTTCCTTCCTTCCCTCCTTTCCTTTATTTATTTCTTCCCTCCTAATAGGTGCATTATTGTAAAGACATGAGTTTTGTAAATTATTAAAAATATGAGTTTGAATTCTGGCAATAATAATATTAGGTATATTTTATTACTTGATGGATAGTAGGAACTCTGCTAAATACTGGCTATCAATGGCAGTATTTAATGTATGATTGTTAATAACATCTCTATTATATAGATGCAAAATTGAGACTCTGAGAGGACACATATCAAAGGTTTTTCTCAGTCTCAAACCAGGGAACCAAACAATTTGGTCATATTAATGTTTAAGATGTAAAGATTTTTCACTACTCATTAATGAATAGTCAATTCCCCAGCATTCCAAGAAACCTAGTCTGCCCAGAATCAAACACTGAAAGCAGAAGAATTGGCATAAAAGGAAACCTTCAGGAGTCTGGTGAATAAGGCAGGCATCCATTCCGATCAATGGTGTACACAATATATTGAGTGATAACAGCTTTGTTTCACCCTTGTGTAATATCTAAAAAGCAAATAGGATGGACAGATGGGAGAGAGATAGTTGACTGATTTTAGGAATTGGCTGACAAGTCAAAATCCTGAAATCTGTAGGGCAGGTAAGTAAGGTGAGAGTTCAGGCAGGAATTGGTGCTGTAGTTCTGAGTCTGAAATCCACAGTCTAGACTAACAGGTAGGAAGCTCAGGCAGAATTTCTTTGTGCTCTTGAAGCAGAATTGCTTTTCCTTTGGAAACCTCAGTAATTTTTCTTAATGCCTTCAACTGATTGGGTGAAGATGTCAGATTTGAAAGACAATTTGCTTCACTCAAAGTTTACTGATTTTAAATATCAATCACCTGTGAAAAAATTTATTCACAGCAATATCTAGAGCAGTGTTTGACCAAACAAATGGACAGCATTTCCTAGACAATTTAACAAATAAATCATGAAATTTTATAATATCCATGCCTTAAAAGCAATATATTCTTGAGAGGGTTATTTAACTTTTGTGAACTTCTTTGAAACTATTTCTCATCAGAAACACATTGTTAATGACATGCATCACCGGGTTGTTGGGAGAACTAAATGAGACAACATATGATGTTCTTGGTGTACAACAAATAAAAAATTATATCTATATATGTGTGTATGTATAGAGATGTTTGATATCTTCTTTGTCCCTTTTTCTTCCATAAATACAGAATTGCCACTCCTTACCTGTATAATCCTAGTGTTTTCTCCCTTATTAGTCTTCAATTCTCTCAACTTCAAAATGTAGCATAAGGACCAGAAGTTCCTGAGCTCTCTTCTAGCTGCAATGTTCGATCACCTACAGTGTCATCACTTCAATGACCTTTTTATCTCATCATTCACAAAACACATAACTGATCTCTACTTTTATGTATTGTCAGGAAAGAATGTTGCTGTCATATTGAGCAAACTGTCAAATAATAGAAGGTTCTCAATTTTCTACTGGTGGTAATAGTCACATACTGAACCAACACATTTTCTTATCTGGTTGCTCTGGTGACCAGAGTCATATTTGTAGGAAAAGAGGTCAGTACTCAGGAAGCACAATTTTTATTTCTGTGCAAACATACCACAGTTAGGACTAAATGGTATATTAGCACCTCAGGTGGGGCTCACCTGAGCATGAAAATATGTGGATAACAGGAAAGTAACCTCAACCTTTCATAGAAGATTTATACTGGAAATGCAATTGTTTACCACATCTAGTGTGGTGATATTCTAGTCAAAACACATCCATACAATATCCATTTTCACACATCTAAATAAAATTGGCACTTAAAACAGACATACTGCAAACATTTACATATTCCCAATTTGCATATTCTATTGATTATTTGTGCTCAGAGTTAATTCAGGTCTGACCATTCTGCTGTGACTGATTCAGATGGGCAGTAATGGAGTCTCATTGCCAAAGCTTCTCCCAGATTTCCTTGGTCTGTTCCAAATCAGTCTCTTTATGTTAACAGCCAACAGGGACATCAGCTGTGCAACTAGCTTTTTCATGAGCCACCTTGGCATCAAGAAAGAGAATTGGAACATAAAAGAGCTCTTAGAAATGTAGATACTTCAATGGCAGTAAAAAATCTGTAAGCAAGTTCATATTTCCTGAATTACAAGTATTTACATCCCAAGGAAAATACATGCAAGTCTTCAGATTGTATATTAGGATACTGCTTTTCTCTTCTTCTGCTTCCAGCCAATGTACGCCAAGGTCTTTGTCTTACATCAGGAGATCTCCAGGAATGTCCTTATTCTTGATGTATTTCTCTTAATAGGATCCAGTGAGGTTCTCTATCTAATTGATCACTTAATAAAAGTTTTATGATAACACAGCCCCTATTTTCTTCAAATGAAAGAGCATTTAATTCTATTTATCTTCTTATGAAAGTAATTTTTGCACAGAAATGAAAATATGTCTATTGACATGTAGAATTCAGGATAGTTTTTCTCTTGTGTGAAAAATGTTCTGTTCCCAGAATCCTAGTTTGTTTTTTAATTGGCTATTCTGTTTCCCAAAACTACAGTGTGTGGTTAACAGAAGCAGTGAGAATTTGAGTTGTGTATAAACCAAATCTTCACCCAGAGTAGCTTGCAAGTTAGAAACATTACCTTGTCAAAAACTGGTCAAATGAGGGGAAAAGGTGACTGGAAATCATGCTACTCCTTTTTGCAATTGCAATGATGATATTAGAGCTTCTTTTGAAATGTGTTTGGTATCTAAGCTGCATGAATGTTGCAGCTTTCAAATGTTGAAAATATATTTTTACTACTTCTCGCAACCTTTTCATTCTATTGTATGTTTCTATAAACCTCAAAAAAAAATCTAAGCATATGAAAAAAACAGGTCAGCAAAAATAATTATTTGTCAACTCAGGAATGCAAAAAAAACTACATTACCAGTATTTTCAATCACAAATTATGTTTTTAGGAACTCATGTGGATGTTTCACTCTGAATGATTTCATTTATTAGGCTTCATTAAATTAAGCGTCAGGTGTATATGTGTAGTTTGACCTACTTCCTCCAATTGTAAATTAACTTTCCATAAGGACAATTGCCCTCTGCTAAGATGCACATATTATACATGAAAGGGGTTTTTTAATTTGTATATAATTGCACTTATTTTGTTGGTAACTTCCATTGTGAGACCCTTGCTTGTTGAAGGAAAGCAGACTATTTATATGTAGGATTTTTTATTAAATATATTTTTGTTCTGTGTTGCTATACAAGGCAAAGCTTGCTGTTTGAACATTTTTTTTCCTAAAGTAATATGCATTATCATAATTTTAAAGTGAAGTAGATTTCTTTGTTTTATTGTTGAGATAATAGAACTGGATGACCTGCACCATAGATCACAAATCAAAGGAACAAAATCACACTTGAAATAGATGGGGAGATTTCTCCACATTGCAAGTCATATTGATAGGTGTATTACACTTATTGATGGGAGAGTGCACATGAAAAATAAGAATATAGAAAGGAAGGATGGTAAGAAGGAAGGAAGGGAGGAAGGGAGGGAGAAAGAGAAAAAAGACATGTGGCAGCCTAATGGTCACGTAGTTTAGTATTAGGCTGGATAATTTGGGGATAAAGAGAAGATTTTGTTATTAATGACACTAGAACAACAGGAATAAATTAGAACTGTCCAAATGGTCCATTATTGTTTTTCTTTCTTTAGACATCCAGGAAAAATGTGGACATTTGACAGTCTGGTGATGAAATGCACAGAAACCATTTGGAAACATAGAATAAACATTTAATTTATACTAGTTGAACACAAAAAACCGGAACTCAGAACAGTGCAAGCCATCAATCATGCAATAAGAATGACTTCTATGGGGATGAATTTTCTTTCCGTTCTTGCTATTGTTGTTATTAATTATAGTTCTCTAAGTGTAGCTGTAGAATGGGATTCTGAACTCCTATCTGGGTTTCTATCTAGTCTCTCTTCCACCTTTACTTCTTTAGTTTTATCTACTATGCTTTTCTCTTCATTATGAAATAACAAGGGTAATTATTTTCAAACCTCTCAGTGTGCATTCATCATATTCAAGGTCAAATCCAAGTCTTTAGTCATTACCTAAAAGACTTACACACAAAAACAAGCTCTGTAAATCAACTTTCCTATCCCTCTTTTCAGTGCAAAATATGCACATAATACATTCACCTATTGCTGTTTTTAAATATGCTAAGTTCCCGATTTTCAGTGTCATTGAATTAGAAGTTATCTGAAACAGAGGCTCTCTTTATCAGATTCCCACACTGTTCCCTACATTCATGTTTTTACTTCAGTCTTCATCTGAGAAAAGGGTTTCTTGACTCCTTTAGCTACAACAACACTTATATCTCGGGTTCTTTATCTGCCCTTATTTATTTATCTATTTATTTATAATGCAGGTCAATACGCATATTATGTGTCTGTTTGTCTTTTGTCCCCACCATTAGAATTTAAGTATGAATATATTACACATGCTTTTATGTTTTATCTCACTACATGGAACCATGATTGGCACAGAGGAGCTATTTCAAATAAGTATTAGTTTAGTGAGTGCATGGGAGTGATGAATGAAATCACTGAATGAATGAATGTGTTCATAGAAGAGTTCATATTGAAAAAAACAAATGAACATGACACAAAATGCATTATAATAGCTTAATTAAGGAATAGATCAGTTTTCGGGAAGAAAACTTTTATATATACACATCTGGTGCATACATAAGCAAGTTTGAAGAAAGAGTTACATTCTAGCTTGAACAGCAGCATTTTTTTTCTCAACTAGAAACTATAGTTATAAGTAAGTAGAATTCAAGCAATGGCTATCAAAAGATCAGAATGTAGGTTAAAGGAAATAAAATTTATAAAAGTCATAAATCGAATGACAGTGGAAGGCTTGGCTATATAAAACAGCCTGAGTAATCCCTTTAATACCTTCCAGTGCCTATTAATCATACTAAAGTAAAACCTGCATTTTTAGCCTTTAACTTATAAGACCTGTATACAAAACTGCCCCTAACAACCTAATTTCCTGTCTCTCTTTTCCTTGTTCAACTCTTAATATATTTCTCTATCTTTTTTTTTTCTTTTCTTTAACCTCCTAAGGTCTCAGGTCTGTCAGGGTTAGGCCTTTCAGATTAGCAACCTTCTAATTTCTAGTTGAGGTATACCATGTACCTGCTTTCAACACCTCTAAGGTTACTGCTCCTTCTCTGACCAAGTCTCTTCAATTACATAATAATATCTTTAGCTTTTGTGATCTCTCCTACATTCTTTGAATGGGTATTATGAATTGAAGCAAGAAATTTTAATTCCTCTATTATAATAAAATATTTATTGAAACTATATATAAAACATCTGCTTCCCTAGAAAATAGTTGTATTTAATTCAAGGCATCAGTACCAAGAATAGCTGATCACATAAGCCATAGCATATCTAAGATATCCAAAAGACAAAGGAAGTCAACTTTCCAAATAAGTTTTTCAGTTTACATAGTATATGTGTACAAAATAATATTAAATATATGTATACAATATACATTTACATATATAAAATATAAACAAATAAATACAGATACACCCATATACTCAACCAGCTCTGTTTCCACTTCTGCAGTTTCTCTTCTGCAGATTCAACTACCCAAGGATTGAAGATATTTGGAAAAAAATTGAATATGTACTAAATATGTGTATACATTTTTGTCACTATTCCCCAAACATTACAATAACAACTATTTACTTTCCATTTACATTGTTTTAGCTTTATTGAATAATTTAGAGACAATTGAATGTACATGGGAGGGTGTGCATAGGTTATATGCGAATGCTGCATCATGTTATATAAGAGACTCGAGCACCTGTCTATCATTTTCATTGCCTTCCATGTTATGGTTTTGATCTGTATGTGTTCTCTGAAAAGCTCATGTGTTGGAAGCGAGGTCACCAATACAGCACAGATCAGAGGTGGAGCTTTTAGGCAATGATGAGACTGTAATGTCATCAGTGGAAATATACTGAATGGATTAATAATTTCAGTGTCTTACTGGGTAGTAACTCTAAGTAGATGGGGTATAGCTGGAAGAAATAGGTCACTGGGGGCATGCCCTTGGAGTTTATATTTCGACCCTGGCTTTCTTCTCTCTCTCTCTCTTTCTCTACCTCCCTACTTCCCTCCCTCCCAACTTCCATGAATTGAGCAGCTTTCCTCTACCATACCTTTCCAGTATGATATTTCTAGTTTGGAGCCAGTCAACTGTGGACCAGATCTCTGAAATCAAGAGCCGATAAAAGCCATTTCCTCCTATAAGTTGCTCTTGTCAGATATTTACTTCACAGTGATGAAAAACTGACAAATACATCCCAGTAAATCCATTCTGATTATTAATCCATCAAGTAGATTAATCCACTGATGAGGTCATAGTCCTCATAATCCAGTCTTTTACCTCTGAGCAATGCTTCATTGCCTAGCATACAAGCTCTAGCAGGAGCAGGGCAGACACTCTATAGAGTCAAACCATAACAACCCCCATCCCACATTATACATATTAAAAATCAACTCTCATACAGTGTTGGACACCATGTTCAGAGAACCTGGAACATGGTAGATATAATAAATATTTGTTGTCTTTTCCAGCTAAATAAAAATGGTGATTAGCTCTACAATAATTTTAAAAGTTTCAGTAAGCCCAGCAGGCAATTTAATAAGATGCAGTTGTTTTCTGCCAGGTCTTCTGTGCTGAAAATCAGGACTCTGCTCCCAATGGAGAGAAAAGGAATGAAACATAGTTGATTTAAAAGACTACGTACTGAAAATTGCTTTTCCTCTCACTGTCTATCTTGCAAACTTGTAGAAAAAATAATTAAAATTAAAAAGTACAATACTGCAAATTTAGCAAAATGAAGTCACTTTTAAGACTAAGACTCAGCAGGCTAATTAAAAAGATTTTTAAGTAGAACATCTTCTAGTCACTAGTTCAAAGTCTATCCAGTTTAGGATTACTGTATATTACCATGTGTTGTTTGTTTGATAGTTTATGAAAAATGAAGTGTTTGCTCCTGAACTTCTTGAGCAAGCATTCGGAAAAACATAAATATTTGTGTTCTGACTAGAGGACTCAAGTGACAGCAGGGCTTTCATGTGGAATAGCATTTCTTTTGGAGGGCACTTGTGGCAGAACAATGACATTGCTAGTGCTGACATCATTCTCCGGGTAGAGGAGCCACTGTCATCCAGAGGTGAACTGGCTCTTCGGCCATCTGCTGCCACAAGACATTTCCTGGCTTCCATTTCCTACAACACATGTATTCCCATATGTGCACTTGGAAACAGGCTCCTGGCATGCACAGAAGTCAAACCAGGATCTTCTTAGTGTGTATTTGGGAAGAAAAACAAACATTTTTCATCTCAAGAGACAACTCCCATGATTGCTTGTGGTTGGACAGAGTTCCATGTTCAAAAATCCTATGACTGCATTCAGATTCAGTAGAAAAGAAACCTGGGATTAATGAATGATACCTTCTAGAGAGAGGAGTGGTTACTCACACTCCTGCTTCATGTTTGTCTTCCTTGGTATAGATTATTTATGACATAGCAAATGGAGACTTTTTAATGCACAGTTTTATTTTTACTGGGGATTTTCTATTAAGATAAATTTTGTCACACTTAAAATATTATAGATCATTTGAGAAAATTAAAAATTTACTCATTGCTTATTTTAAAATTTTATACCAACACAACAATTTTTAAGCCAATTAGATTTTCCAACTTCTTTTCCCCATATTATATGTGTATATACATAAATATACATGCATATATGTGTTTATATATATTAGCACCCACATGTATATGAATGTGTGTGTGTATGTGTATGTGTGTGTGTGTGTGTTTGTGTGTGTTCTATCATTTGGAATAGAGCTTCAATAGACCCACAAATTATTTTTTTGGAATTGTGCTAATCTCATTTCAGATAATCTTATCCTATAATCTCTATACACATCTACTATCTTAAGTCCAGGTTGAATATAGTATACTTTAAAGTGACTGTTTTTTTATTAAACTATCTTAAAATTGGGAAGAAATTTCACAAAGCAATCTTAGCTTTGAGAGCTTCCAGATATCAGACCTACAGATTAATTAGCTTGCTCAATTAAAAACATTCATCAAATCCCCAATAAGGACATTAGGCACTTTGGTAATTTCCTGTGATAGGAATATAAAAAAGATAAGGTCTCTACTATGGATGGAATAAAGATTTTAAACAATTGCATAGTCCATAGAATGAATCATTCCATCTGAAAACATCAGGCAATGCTTCACTGAGAACTCTGCCATGGAATGGAAAAGTTCATCTGGAAGCCGTGAATACTACTGAAAGTTTTGAACTTTGAATTGATGTCATAAAAAATTTACATATCCAAGAAATTTCTCAAGAATACTGCCTATAAGAAAAGAATCAATGCTAAAGTTTCCATGCTTTTATAATGAATGTATTCAATAGTGAATAAAATTACAGTGAATATTTCATGGAGAACTTGGTCTTGCCTTATGGTCTGAATGTTTAGTGTTCTATGGACCAGTCCCATGATACCACTTGTTGAATCCAGTAAATACCAATGTAATATACATTTCAAAATTGCTAAAAAATATAAATTGATATTGTCACCACACATACACAAAAACAATAAATTGGTTAGGTGATAGATTAATGTTAACGAATTTGACTGAATTTTTCTTTACATGTATATGGACAAAAACGCATACATATACATGAAACTAGCTCAAGGTATCCAATAAACATAAGTAATTATTGTTTATCAATTTAAAAAATATTTTTAAAAGCAGTGTGATACCATTGTCTGGGGGAGCTCTGAAATTCAAGATATGACAACATTTAGTTAATAAATGAAACTGTTACTTATTTTTATATTTAAAATACATACTACAATATTAAAAAGGGTACATGTTAAGTGATATGTGCTGATTAGTCAAGACGGCTTGAGTTAAGATCTTATCAAACATAAGATTTAAATTGTATGAATATTGTTTTATTTATTTATTTTTGAAATAAAAAAAATGGTCAAAATACCATTTTTACACCTTGAGAGTAAAAGTCTGAATGTTTTCTCTGATATATGGATGCTAATTCACAATAAGGGGGCATGCTAGGGAAGAATAGAGTTACTTTATGTAGAGCGGAGTGAAGGGAGGAGAAGGTTTGTGGGGTTAGGAAGGACAGTAGAGTCAAACAGACATTATGACCTCATGTACAAATATGACTTCATGACTGATGTGATCCTGCAACATGTACAATCAGAAAAACGAGAAACTATATTCCCATTTATGTATGTTTATCAAAATGCATTCTATTGTCATGTAAACTAATGAGAACAAATGAAAATTAATAAAAAAGAGTAAAAGGTATGGTGGTTATATTTATATTCACATCATACTCCTGTGCATTTTCTCAGAGCTTTTGGGTTATGTGAAAATCTACTGTTAACTTCCCTTGGAGACAAATAGTAACAATGCAGACTACTGGGCACGCCCTCGCGTGTCCACAAGTTGGATAAGCAAGGCACAGCCCCATCCTACCTTCTTGCCTCTGATAGTTTCTCTCTCATTCCTTACTATTCCAAAAATAATTGACTGGAAAACATGATAGAATACAGTAGAGGTTTTTGGGGACTTGTTTTTTTCAGATACCACAGCAAAGCCAGAGTGTTTCCTGGTATAAACTTAGGCCCAGATTATTGCTGACTTTTCTTCAAGGAAGCAGGTAGGGAAAGGCCCCAGGCTAACCCTTCTGGGAACCTAGATGCTGTTTCCCACAGTTGTAGCTGTTACCCTTTCTCTTTCCTTGATAAACCTGGAGAAATAATAGTAACTTGGGTCAAGCTAGGATGTTCACTTTTGGCTTCTTCCTTATTATATAAATTACAATTAACAATCCTTCCAAGCGTGAGCTTCAATTCATATATCTATATTACACACATTTAAATCCTGCAGCAGTACTTTGGAATGCATAAACCAGTGGCAAATTTGTACAGGAATAGAGAGAATTTGAGAAAGGAAACAAAATTGCTTGAATTTTGTAACACTTCCCCTATAGAAACTTCCTCTGGTTCAGGCAGAAGATGGAAGACTTTCCTTAGAAACTTGGGTGCAATAAAGAGAGTATGCTAATGTGATTTGATAGCAGTAATTTGGCAGCATTTGATACTATGCTAGACAAGTGGTGGATTTATAAGCATTGAAAGTAAATTATTGTTTCTTTTTTGCTATAACCTTGGGAATGCAGGGGAAAATATTGCATAGACAGTTCAAAGAAGCTTTTACAAAAATCTAAATCACATATCCTTTCTTGAGTTGTATGAAGCTTTTCAAGAACAATATGTTTATTCTCTTTCGGTGGCATAAACAATTCCTGTTAATTTTATCTAATTTTAAATGACAATGGAATAAACTTTCATTGCATAGCACATTGAGTAGCACAGTTTTGTACCAGAGTTGTTAGCTCTTGGCTTATTTTTCAATAGCAAGAAGAAATTATAATTAGATGTCAATTTAGAATAGCCATTAGTTGTTTTTGACTTTAGGATCAGAAGAAACTAGATTCAAGTCTGATACTTTCTACCTGTGATTCCACCCCCTCGATGCTTCATTTAATTTAGGATGAGAAAGATGAATATAAAAGTTATCTACTTTGCAGGCTTGTTGTGGAGAGTAAGTATGAAAGGACTGTGAATATCATAGAACAATGCCTCAAAGTTACCAGCATTACTAGCTCTTAGCCTTATCTCACTCCTCTATTTCCTTAGCTATGAAACAAGAATAGTTAAATTATCTTTATTGAGATAAACTTAACAGGGATCTATCCAAATTGATGTTAAGGAGCAGTATACCCTCATATTGCAGTCTGAGAAAAATGAAAATATATGCCTGTGTGGGTGTGTCTCTCTATATGTGTGCATCTGTGTCTGCTTCTTAAATATTGAAGTGTTATTCATCTTATTATTATTTACATGTCATTATTTTTATTTCATTTGCTAAATTTTTTGATTATAGTAAATGCTTTATTTCCTTCAGCTAATCCTCACCCTGATCTCAGGGGTGCTCCCAAGCCCTTACGGGGAACTGCAAAGAAGTGATAGACTAAGGCCAATAATTCAAAGAATGTTTAAAATTACTCATGAAGCAAAAAAGAAAAAAGAAAAGAAAAATAGAGAAACAAGCTTAAAGGAATTTACTCAATTCAAAAACAATATTAAGAATTTATAGTTGTGAAGCTAAAGACACTTCTAAGTTATCAGTAACAATAAAAAATAAAACAGTAGCTTTAAGACTGAAACGTCTTTCAGTTGGGCCAGAGCTATTAATATTATAAAATTGCTGTTCTATGAAGAGACAAAGATGTTGTTAAGACGTAGGAAATTAAGTATTATACATCTGTATCATGAATGGTCATCTGTTTAAAGAAGTACTAGCTGCCATGGTACTTGTAGTACATGACAGTGATTGAAATATGTAATTAGTTATGCTTTATTTTCTTCCTTTAAATAAGTGCTTATATTCACTCCTAATTTTACATTTCTAATGTCATATTAGATTTTCTTTTTTTCTTAAAGATCATGTAAGTGTTAGGCCTTACCTAAAGGGAACTGCCACTGTGCCTACCACATTCAATGTGTGGTTCCAGTGTATATCCTGAGGTTAGCACTTGACATTAGTTATGCTCAAAAAGAAAAACATTCAGATATTCAACATTAGCCAGTATGCATTGTCTGGAACTCTACTCTAAACATATATAAGAACACAGATTTAAAATATTTATATGGATTTTTATCATCCACAGGTATGTGACCATGAAAAAGACATATATATATATATATATATATATATATATACATACATATATATATACATATAAATACACACACACACACACACATATATATGTATAGTAACTCCTAGGCTTTATATGTAATATATATATATAAACATATGCATATATATTTATATATATTTTATATTTCCTTAACTGGAAAACCTGGGAGTTACCTTGTATTTAATGGTTAAAACTTTTTTTCTGAAAATAATTAAGACTGGCTAAGTAGAACTACAAAAATATAATAATTTTATCATGGGAAAGGAACTCATTTGTCAGATGTATTTCATATTATATGGTCTGTTTTCACAAAAATAGTTATTTGTTTTAAAATAGCTAAGAAATATTAGTAAAATACCTTTGAGAGCTTAAAGTTTTCTTCTCTATTTTTGAGAAATTTTGCCATTTATGTTAATATATCTCATTTATGATGTGAGAGAAAAGCAGGATAACTGAATTGATGACCTGTGGTTTTAATTATAAATATGGATTTTCCAATTTGTTTGAACATTATAAAATAATGGTGTTGAACTTTAAGTTCAACAATATTTAGTATCCTAAACTACATATTATATTATGATATTTGCAAGGGCTGGAATTTTTTTTTTAAATGGTAGTGCATCAGAATATTTGAGCAACATTCAATTTTTTCGAAAAGTTTATTTTTTAAGATCTGTATAATAGCCAGGCACAGAGACGCATGCCTAAAATCCCAGCAGCTCCAGAGGCTGAGGCAGGAGAATCATGAGTTCAAAGTCAGCCTCAGCAACTTAGCAAGGCCCTAAGCAGCTCAGTGAGACCCTGTCTCGAAATAAAATTCGAAAAGGGCTGGGAATGAGCCCCAGTGGTTGAATGCCCCTGAGTTCAATATTTGATACAAAAAAAAATCTATATAATAAAAAAAATCAGCTTACAAAGTCAATACAGAAAAATTGTTAAAATCTACTATATATCTTGAAACCTTTTAAAATAGTTTAAAATGATTCTGTCAACTTTAAGAAAAACTTTAAAAAGAAAGATTGAAAGAATTGAGTAAAAGAATGCAATTTTTTTGCACCCTGGATGACTGAATGTGATTATATATATGAAATAAGGTTGAGAGCGAAAGGATATCAATGTACTCTAAGAAAAAAGACTACTCTAGCATGTGAATCATTTCATACAGAATACAGCGATTAAAAAAATGACTCAAGGGAAGTGAAACTGATGAGTTAGTGTGTGAATGAATATGTAGCTCAGCATCTACACTGGCTTTGTCACACAGATCTCCGCATCAGAGGGGACCCTTGAGGAAGTTTCTCTTTCCTTGCTGAGATTATTTTCCTTGTCACTGATGGAAAGATTTCTATGGGGAAGATAACAAAACTTTCACACTTAGACACAATCATAGGCCTCAAAGATAATTCTTGACCATTACTTGAAAGTTTTTTTCCAGAAAACTTATTTCTGTAGCAGTTGATGCTACTTCAGTCAAAGTATGCTTTCTCACAAGGTTAGAGAATGCGCATTTGAATTACAAAGGATAAGAGGGAAAAAAAGCTTCACGAAAAGTTTGTATTACTTTTCTTTGAGGAAAAAAAGAGTAATCATGTGCACTTGCAATTTAAATGTCCTAAACTTACCACTTTTCAAGGCACAGGGATGCCATACAATAAAGGGAGGTGATTCTCTGTCTTGTGTGGTGAGGTCTTGCAAATTTTTCCTACCACATATAGTCTTCTTTTATTCTGCATTTTTGGTGCTATGCTGAGAGTAAAAACTTACAGGGAAACATTAGTGAAAATGAGGAATGCTAAAAAAAATTCATATAACCTTAAAAATGTTATTGTCTCTCATGATTAACTGAGGATAACACCTTACTTCACAAATTTTTTATTACAACTGACTTTTCGTAATAAGCTAGTATCCAAAATCATAGAGATAGTTAACATATAGTTTTTGAAACAAGAAAAAGTAGGCTTTGAATTTTTTCAACAAATGATGTGAAATGAAAGTCAATTGCAAGAATGAAAAAGTCATTTCCATTTTTAAATTTAAAGTAATTGGACATGACTGAATATGAACAAGCATTATGAGTTGAACACTCAAAATATGAGCAAGGGAGATAAGATACATTAATTGAATATTTTTGCATGTACTACTTGGAGACTTGGCATTTCTTTATTATATTAGTTATCATGAATATTTAAAATGCAATATTAAGGACCCTGCAGGTTTCAAATGATGTGTATCTGATCAAGTTATCAGAAACTATTTATTTAGTACTTGCAGGTACTTAATTGTGTCCCTAGATGCTGTTCTGATAGTTTATATGCTAAAAAAATCAGTGTTCCAGTTATTCTGGATATATAAAAATTACCCCAAAATTTAGTTGCTTAAGGAAACTATAAAAATGTTATTATCTTTTGTGACTTCTGTCGGTCAAGGAATTTGGGAAGTGCACAGCTAGCTTTCTGCCTCAGGGTCTCTAATGCATTTGCAGTCAGCTAGTAGGTAGAGGTAAAACATCAGAGGGATGCAGCATCTGAGAAACATTCAGTCATATCTTATTCTTCTTGCAATCTCAGAGACTCAGAGATATAGTGTATCTACTTGCCCTAATTTGGGGTTCCTCCCAGCAGGGCCATAGTCAGATTGCTAACATGGTGGTTCAACATTTTGAATGAGCATCTCAAAGTAATTAGATGGAAGGTGTATAGCCTTTAATCACCATGTTTCAGAAATCACAACATCACTTCCTCTGGAGACAAAGTGACAAACCAGCATAAGTGCACAGGAAGAGATCATACACTCTGCTTTGTATTAGGAAGAGTGCCAAAGATAAGGTAAGAGGAACAGAATGATGGAAGATATTGTTGTAAATAATTGTTACCCTTAGCAATCACTAAATAATTTTAGTGAATAGACTTTAATAATCAATCATTGAAACTTTTTCCCTAAAGAAGCAAAGAGCTTTCCATTAAACGTGTTCTATTCTGAATGGATATTTGTCACATTGATGTATTAATCTATCATCTCTTTGCTGCATCCCCTTGATGTTTTAGCTCCACCTACTACGTGATTACAACAGAGATCCTGAGACAGAATGCTAGCTGAGTGCTTTCCAAATGTCTTGGCCACAGAAACCATGAGAGATAATAATATTTTATTGTTTCTTTAATAATAATCTAGACTGCATGGAAAGAGAGAAGTAGAGGAACAAAGAAGAAAATGGGATGATGGAATGTGAATTAAAGAGATTAATTGACCAAAATTAATTAGCTACTATGTACTAAATTGTAGGATAGAATTTAGGAAAATATAAATAAGAGAGAAACATTGCCCTTTCCCTAGAACACTTTAATGTCATCTGAAATATTTAGGCATACAAGTAATTAATTGAACTCCAACATAGCATGAAATGTATGCATTTAACATACCTATGAATAAATGGAGGATTGTAATATTTGTAACATACATATAAAGGCTACTTAAATGAAAGAATTTATAGGTGTTGCCATTGTGAATCTTGTAACTCTTGGTAACTTGAGCAATGGAACATATGGAAAGTGATGATGAGCATGTATTGTAATAATATATTGTGTTGATATACACAGGCCTCATAGTGACCCCAATTATGCAGTGTATACTTCATTGTAAGACAGTTTACATGCAAATGACTTGAGTGAAATTACTGTAAGCTTTTCATTATAGTACTATTTCACTTATAGTTTTATCAATAGAATAAACTTGGTAGCAAAGCTCTATGGCAGCAGTGCAGAAGTGATATGCTCTAAGTCACAGGACTTATCTTTCCTTTCTTGATGAATAAGCACTCATTTCAATTTCCTTTACATTGAGGCTATTGATCTAGATGATTAAAAATGTGGATTTTAGAGAGAGGCAGATTGGTTATCTTGCTCTCACTTTTGGTAGTTGTATGATTCTAGAAATTTAACTTAGCATCATTAAACCTCAATTTCCTCATTCTCAAAATGAGGTAAAATCTAAAAGATTCATGGTGATTATTCTATGCAAGAGAACTATGCTATTATTATTATAGTGTCTAAGACTATACTTCAAATATAGTATATTATGTATACTTTCACACAGAAGGTGATTTCCAAATTAGTTTATCAGAACTTTTAGAAAAACATTTTTAATATAGTATACATTTAATATTTGAATTTAACATGATTCTTAATATATTAAGTGTTATTTAAATGAATAAACCACAACAAAGTTTAGTTCTGGTTCAAATATTGGCATCATTGATAATTAAGGTTCAAGTTACTTTCATTTCAATTAGGAGAGCAACCAACAAGTTCTTCAAAGAATTTACAGAAGAATTAAAATAAAAGTAACCCTATAAGCTTCCCTTATTGGGATTTACTATAGTTAATGAAGTAGAAGGGGCTCACTGCTCACTCACAAATGTGGAATTGTATTTTATTTCATTAGATAATTGAGTCAGGAAGAAGAGGGGACATGATTTCTTTAGACTCATCCTATAACTATAGAAGGAATATTTCTGGACCACAGTTACATAGCTATAATTTATTTTCCTTTGGGAACATTGCATCGACAGTGAGTCAGCTATAATCCGTTCTGTGATGAGATGTTAAAATGAACCTATCTAAACTTTATTAATTTCAGAACTAACCAAAGTGAATTCCTTTAGATTGTGCTTACTCTTCAAAAATGACTAAATAGATGGTTATGTTAAAAGTGTTTATTTTTTTATCTGCCTGCACAAATCAAAGGGCAAAAAGGAAAAAAGAAACTTAGTTTTTCATTTCCCTTTGGAAAAGATTATGTCCACAAGCATAGTTTATGTTCTGACACTGTGATTTATGTTCGCCTTCTGGTGCTATGAAATAGTTGTTTCCTAAACAGCTAATAAAGTGCCTTGAAGTGCTTCTAACTTAATAATTGTGGTTTTCCTTTCCACTCAGCATCTAGAAGTACCTAAAATAATCCACTAGATTTTACTTAGTATAAGCATGGCAAAATTTTTACATACACTTTGAAGTCATGAAATTTCAAAGAAACAAATCAAAGCTATTGCATCCATTTATCTAACACTATATAAATATATATTAAGCATCTTCCAAATGTAAGTCAAATTCCTAGGTATCAAAAATAGAATGTTGAGGAAAACATGTACTCTGACTGCTAGGAGCTTACAGTTTATGGAGAAGGCAAACAACATTTCCTATGTAGTGCTGTACATTAGGACAAAGAAAGACATTGGTGATACTGGAGCATAGGACAGATATTCGACTTAGAGCTGGGTGATAGAAAAACTGTCACAGTGTTAACTCTAGCAGAAATGCAGAATATCCAAATGAATGAACAACATTTCCAATGTTTTGGAGTTGGTATGAAGATCAGGAGAGAAAAACAGCCCACATTAGATTAGGAAGCAAGAGAAAAGACTTGGAAGTGTGAATATTTTTAAATGGAGAATTTCAAAGATGGACTGCAGCTGATCTCCAGACTATGAAAGGAACAATAGAAAGATCTTATTCTACTGAAACAATTATAACTGATCAGAAAGGATCCTTTGTGTTATGATGAAGACATTGCCATTCATTAGCAGCAAATTATTTCAAGATTAATGAACTTCTCTGGACTCAGTTGTCTTCTATAAAATAGGAATAATAATAATTACATTGAAAAGTTATTGTGAGGATTGAAGAAAAATCATGCACAAGTATTTTTGGCACACAACCTTGAATATTAGACATATTTAATTTCTCTTCAGGCATTTTTGTACTTTTTCAGCAAGTGAAACTATTTCCTATTATGAATTAAAATAAACAGATATCAATCATTTTTCTATGAGTTAGTCATTATGCTAGGTGCTGAGATACAGTACAAAGGAGACCTGGTCATTAACACCACAAAACATATGATCCTATGGAGAAGGTCAACACTGAACAAAAAATACAGGAATAAAGGATAGAATGTATGATGTTATGGTGTCTCCACCATATGTCTACAAATTTGATCTTAGTATAAGCAAGTTAAATTTTTCAAGAGTGTATATCTGAGGGAGATTTCAAGAACGTGTAAGATGTAGCTGCACTTAAATATGTGTGTGCATGGTGGGCTGGGGATAGAAATATTTTTTTCTAGTAGAAATATAAGCATGAGAGCAGGATATAGTCTAATTAGCTAGGGAATACTGTGTTACTTAAGGCTGTGTTACAGGTAAGGGTACAACTTAGTGGTAAAACAGTTCCCAGGACCAAAAATAAAATGAAAACATTCAGAGACACTGAAATGTGGGTTTTGCGAGAGGAGTAAGATAAGAAGTAAATCTGGAAAGGAATAATAACACCAGGTAAAAATAGATATTGAATGTCATGCAAAGAATTATGAACATCGTTTTGAAACATTTCAGAAAACATTAATATATTCTAAAAATATGTGACTTAATCAGAAATGTTTTGGAGATGGCACACTGATTGTGATATGCAGAATTAGACTGAAGGGAGGCAGGAATGGAAATGAAGAGTTAAGAGACTATTCTCTAGTGGTAAAGAACAATGATTGCAATGGAGAGAGTGGAGAATAAGGAATAGATTTGAGATGTTTAGGAGCATTGATGTCTATCTGATTGAAAATGAGTCTAAAGAATATTAGGAATCAAAAGTAGCTTCCCACCCATCTAAGAGAAAAGTGTAGCTCACAGATGTTTGGGTCAAGCACCTGTACAGATTGAGGTGTCTTTTGTAGAGAGAGAGAACACTGGACCCCCGGGAGTAATAAAGAAGACAGTATAGGATGTTAGGGAAATTGCATTTGAGTGTCTGTTACATTCAAATGAAGACAACTAATAAGCAGATGATATTAAAATATAGTTATGCTCTAGAGATGGAAACCTGGAAGTCACTACTTCACTGGAAAATCCAGTTATTGGAGATAGAGGATAAAAACCAATGGAGGGAGACAAGGTTTAACATACAGCACTAAGAAGAGGGGCTGGGATAGAATCTGTTTTAAAATTTGAAGGAAGCTAGAAAAAGAGGAGTCACTCAGAGACTGAGAAGGAACAGACACAGGCAGGGGAGATAATCAGGAGATGTGGTTTCTGGCAATCCAAGAGAACAGCCTCTGAGAGGAAAGATAACCAAAGGTTCCCAAAGGTTTGGAAAAGGCAAGGTGGGGAAGGATCTGAGAAGGAAGCATCTATGAGAACCAGCAAAATGGATTTGCCAGGTGGTACAATCCACATCTAAGTGTCCAAAAGTAAGTAGGGAGGTAAGACAGTTTTCATGAAAAGGAGTTTCAGAGTCTGATGTTTGACAGCAAAATGGCAGAGACCCTGGTGGACACTCTTGGTGATCAACAAGCACAGAACCTGAATGACACCGTCCTCCAGATCAACATGAGCATACAGTGGGGTTCAGCAGGGTCACTTTACCACTTAGCAAATCAGGGTCAAGACATATCTTTCTATTTGCAAGCTGGACTAGTCTCCTGTTAGGAGATACAGTGATTATGAATGGCTGTAAAGGGAATAGAGATAGCAAGGTTGTAGATCCCCCATGCTCTGGAAAAGCAGTTTTCTCAGATTTCTGTTAGAGGAGATGGTGGAATATTTGGTGACATTTTTATGGAGGAAAGGAAGCAAGGACTGAAGAAGTTTATAAGCATAGTCACTGGTCATTCTGGGCACCAAATGAATATTGCCTTTGCATGTTTTTATAAGATGAAATAATAGATAAAAGCTATACTCCATGTAAAACAAGACATGCCTGAAATTTGGTGAGAAAAGGCAAAAGGTGACAATTAATGATATATATGCACCAGTGAAGAAGCTCTAAATTACTTAGCTGCTACATGAAATCTGGTAAAACACACCTTCAGTATTGTAGCATTCATATGCTCTGTTTTGTTTTGTTTAGGCAGTTGACAAGAAGTTGATTGGCATTAGTGAAAACCCCTCATTCCAACTTTTCTATTTAAGTAGGTCTTTGTTTTTAAGTAGTACTGTTTTTAATGTGATGCACACTCTAACCTCACAAGTCTTCTCTTATAATCTGTGGTATCCTAACTAAAGTGACGGACTTGGTCTTCTTGGCAGTTTTTGTGTCAGGTTTGTTTCTTTAATCTGATTAACTAGAATATTCCTCTCCCCAACCCTTTAATGTGTAATGTCACTTGATCTAATTTATGTGTAGAAGCAGTACACCAATTGTTTCTAGAGATAAGATACACACTTGTGGGCAGAACAGGTCTGACTTCCAGTTTGGAAAACCCTTCACATGAAAGGTTAATAAGGGAAATCCTTATATTCTGAATAAAAACAAAATCATATTTATATGCTAAAACCATTTGTCAAAAAATTTGTTTTCAATTAAAAATTAAAATGTAACTCTGATATGCAAAAAAAGTGTTGATATTTAAGAATAGAAAGGAGAGGATAATATCTGAAAGGATTCAATGATCATTTTTTAAAGATACCTATTTGGTTTTCTGAGATAGTATAGGATGATAATTTGATGATCTGTAGGAAAAAACTAGTAATTTCTGATATTTGGATTGTCATACGAAATGTTTTGCAATCAATATTCTCAGAACATTTTCATAATTTTGCCCTTTTTTATCTTTTACCTTGATGAATTAAGAATGATGTGGGAGGGACAGGACAGTGAAGCAGACATTATTACCTCATGTGCATATTTTACTGCATGAGTAATGTATTACTACAATATGTATAATCAGAAAAATGAGAGATTACACTCCATTCATGTATGATCTGTCAAAATGTATAAATGCACTCTGCCACCAAATACAACAACTTAGAACAAACAAAAAATTTAAAAAGAACGATGAAGAGGCACTTAATCTTAGGAGAGGACTTATAGTTAAGCTTCTTTAGCAATTGGTACCTATTAAACCCTACTTATAAATGCTAGATAGGATTTAAGGTGAAATTTCGCAAAAATTAAAAATTCTCCTACTCCAAAGATTTTTAAAAACTGACACTTTCAGAATAGCTAGCAACACTTATCTGTTTTAACTTGTATGACTACTAGGTTTAGTTACCTTTTACAGAGATGGCTGAGTACCAATAGGTTTTTAAAATACTAATCATTTAGCTGTCACTAAGTATTGCTGAAGGTATTGTTTCATAAAAATTGACAACCTGGCAAAGGTTAAAGCAGAACACAAAGTTTAAGGAACTCAGAATTGGAATACACCATGTAATCAACTCGATAAAATACCCACCAATGCTTGAACTCTGAAAAATATATATGTACCTATTTTCCTCTAGATGTTTTTCTTAAGCAATATATATATATACAAATATATATATATATTTTATACATATATTTATATATAAACATATATACATTTTATTTGATTCTGTGAATTACTATTAGAAACAAATGCCTGAAGAAAATGTGCACATTTTAAAATTTTACCATGGTTATGTTTCACTTATGTATATATAATGCACATGTATATATATGTAATATATATATGTTTCACTTTATGTACATATAAAATATTTAAAAGTGCAAATATATTTCAGAAACTCCATTTGTTAAAAAAAGAAAAAGAAATATGAAGAAAAATCTTATAGAACAATAGTCTTCAAAAGTTATAACAATAATAGAATAATTCTACTTATGTATTTCTACAAATACTTTTTGGCAGTTCTATACTTATTGCCTTACTCCACAAAGTTTTAATCTTATCAAGAATGGCTAAGTTGTTTTAATATTACCTTTAGATTTGAAAAGATCATCCAAAGCTTACTTTAATCAGAAATATTTTCTCTATAATCAGCCTATATCTTTAAAAAATCTATTTGATTCAAGATTCAATTTGGCTGAAAATACAAATTCTAGTACTATTAGAATCACAATTCTAATTTCTTCTATCATTGCAAGAAAAAATCATCTCCCACGCATATTTCAAATCAGGGATCCATGTTAATACAAGTAAGCAGAACATATTCATTGTACACTGTAGGGGCTGATCCTTGATTTATAATCCTTTATAATGTATGAAACTTTTTAGGGTGAAATATGAAATAGAAAAAATCAGGATGAGTGCAAGATAATCTGACTCACTAAAAAGGTTAAATCATATGTGTTTTAGTCAGCTGTTTTGCTGCTGTGACTAAAGACCTGACTAGCATAACTGTGAAGGAGGAAAGGTTTATTTGAGGGCTCACAGTTGCAGAGGTCTTAGTCCATAGAAGGCCAACTCATTCATTGGGGCTTAAGGTGAAGCTGAACATCATGGCAGGAGAGGGAAGCAGCTCACATCACTGTGATTAGGAAGCAGAGAGAGGCTCCACTTGCCAGACACGTATGTATGTGTGTATATATATATATATATATATATATATATATATATATATATATTTATCCCAAAGCCATGCCCCAGTTCCCACCTCCTCCAGCCACACCCTACCTGCCTCCAGTTACTACTCATTTAATTCCATTAGGAATTATTCACTGATTATGTTAAGACTCTCAAAATCCAATCTTTTCTCTTCTGAACCTTCTTACATTGTCTTACATGTGAGCTTTTGGGGGACATCTCACATCCAAACTATAGCAATATGATTTCCTGTGATACATTTCAATATAAGTATCATGTAATATAGATCCAGGTTCATATCTTCAGAAGAGGGAACTTGCTGAACATGCACATTAATTGGCCTTTTTAAATATGACATACAGTGTGATGAAGTAGTTTTAAACAAGTGCACAGATTTGAAGTCTGTAAAGTGCTATGTCCAAGAAACAGAAAATTTCCTTATTTCATGGATGAGTAGCCAAAGCAGCGAGTCACAACATGGTAAGCTTGCTCAATACTTAATGGTTGTCTGCAACAGGTCTCCCACTCTTTGGAGAAGGGAAGTTCTAAACCCTATATCAAATCTGTAATAGTAGTTGAAATTAGTTCTTACATACATGTGAAGGGAAAATAAAAATAGGTTAATTAACACTTCTGAGATAAAGAACAGGAATCTGACACTTATTATGCTTGAGCACTGCAGACAGACCTCCTTGTCACAAGAGGCCCTAGGGATGACAATGAAGGGAACCCAGTTCTGTGTTTATTATTGATTTTTGAAAATTGAATAGAAGTTCCCAATGGATCATTTTTTTGGCAAAGTATTTAAAAGATCATTTGAGAAAACAACCAAAAAAATTATTGTTTTTCAATAAATGTAATGAATGTAAGAATTGTTTCCCCAAAATTGTTTTTCCAAGTCTTAAAAATACTACTGGTTAGAATAATACATTCTTACAGCAGAGATAACTGGAAAATTATCTAAATTTGTTCTAACTATTCAAAAGGGATTACAGTTGGAAAATTCTGGCTTGAACACACTGATAATAGTGACAATTTTCTTGTCCCCCAAACTCCTTTCTTTTCTTTCCTTTCTATAAACCAGACTCATTTTGAGAAATATCTGCTCTTTTACATGCTGTGCCCATGCTGGTCTGTTTTGCTGCTGTGTTCCTAATTCCTACAGCTTTGCCTGGCATATTGTTGGCACTCAATATTGAGTGAATAAACATACAGCATGGCTTCTTCCGATGTTGCAATGATGGACTGAGATGAAAGACTTTTAAAATGAAATGATAATGCAATGTAAATATAGTGTGTAATAAGCATACTTCTATATTAAGCTGAAAGAATTCTCATAGTTACATTGAAATGTTTGCTGAGCTCATCATTTCTTATTCTGATGGCATTTAATATAGCAATGGTAAATATTGTAGCATTATATGTTTTCATTTTTTAAAGAATATCCTTTTTGAACTTCCCTGCACTACCAATATTTATTCATTCTGTCAAGATTGCATGGGAATTTTAAAGGGAATAAGTAATGATAATAAATGGATTTTACATTTTCTTTTTTAGCACATATGAACTTAAGTGAAACCCAAGTCTAGGAAGATTTATCAATAACAAAGTGTTGATAGAATCTAAGTAGTGGATAGATAAAAATCTATGACAATTTTGGACTCTAACAACTTGTCTAACACGAGAGAGCAAGAGATTCTGTAGTTAACTTGCAAATGATATTCCCTTAACAATATGCAAGAAGTGTTCCCCAGTGTAATTTACACTCTCTTCCTATGGCTGTACTTATTTCAGTTTTTATCACCAAGATCAAGAAGAGAAATGTTGCTTCTCAGTCTCTCAGTGTTGGTATATCTCCTTAATGCACTGTGTGTGTGTGTGTGTGTGTGCACGTGCATGTGCATGTGTGTGGGTGCTTAGTGATAAAGTCTCTTTAGAGCTGAATCAACATGAAAATAAACTTGAGAGTAGTTAAAAGTATATGTGCCTTGGAATATATCCCTGCTCTTACATTTCTAACTGTTCCTATTAATGACAGAACTATCCTGTCATATCGCTTTTGGGTATGTGGTGGAATTTGACCTTGTTCCAAAATATGTGACATGGTTATCTGTTGCAATGGAATTTATGAAAGTCTTAAAAGAAGCTATAAAGTATTTTCAAATTCTTCATTTCAGTAAGACATGGATTTGAAGGAAGAATATTTTATGCATTATGGAGATACCTGATTAATTGCCAAGAAATAAATCAACTGTCCATTAACTTATAAGCTTCAGGTACTGGCAGTATCTCTAAATAATGGCAGTAGGAGCTAAAATATGGAACTGTTTGGGTTATGGACTCACTTGATACAACAATGCAATTGAGTAAAATATTTTCATCCAGTCCACACTCTTGGCTCATTTCAACATGCTCTGCCATTCAAAGAATCTCCCTTCCTATATTCCTATATTTGAAACAGTGATTATTGAGTCGAAAACCAACCAACATAAATCAAAAGATGAAGCAATATATGCCTCTGTTACACTACACATTGGTGATTTATTATATTACCTTAAATATTTTTATAAGTGCTTATAAAGTTGCATTAGGTATAGAAAGTGCTCAACTAATATTGCTAAAATTGGGATCTTCCCAGGACTATGAAATTTGTATACAATTTAAAATTATACTTTTAAATTAGAGATGACTGAGACCATTTTACAGACAGCAAAATACTATGCTGAGGATGACTTTAGAAGCCTCAATATAGCAAAGTGATAAATTAGATTCTTAGAACTATTTTGCTTTCATTTTCATTTAAGATCTAACAATAGCTGGGCGTGGTGGCACACACCTGTAATCCCGGTGGCTGGGGAGGCTGAGGCAGGAGGATCAGGACTTCAAAGCCAGCCTCAGCAACAGGGAGGCACTAAGCAACATAGTAAGACCATGTCTTCTAAATTAAAAAATTACAAAATAGGCTGGGGATACGTCTTGGTGGTTAAGTGCCTCTGAGTTCAATCAAAACAAGCAAAACAAAACAAAAAAATCTAGCAATAAAAGTTTTAAATGATCAGAATAATTCACTCACTATCTACTAAGCTTATTGTATATTTATGTGTATAGTTTTTTATACTAAGATATATGTATATAAATAAAATCTGTAATAGTAGGCTTTTGGCTAAAGAAATCTAGGAGGTTATTTTGATAGTCTTCTCTGGGATTTTCTACTAAAGGCAGGAGGAGAACACAAAACCACATTAAAGTTTTAGTTTAGTAACTAATTGAAAAAATTCTCAGTCCTTAGCAAATTATATGAGAAGTAAAATATATCCTGCATAGTGTAGGATATTTCTACACTATGCGTTGAACTTAAAGTTATACCGAGATTGTTTTGCCTTTTTGTTTGTGTGTGTGTTTGTTTTTTTTTGGAAATGTTTTCCTAAATATAAGTCTATTTTTAAATATGTCAAATAACTAATTGCTCAAAATGTTTTAGTTTAGTGAAGACTTTATCATTATTTTATCTCTGATAAAAAAAATGTATATATAATTCTACACATGAAAAGTCTTGTAAGGTTTTCAAACCTACTAAAAACAAACTTGATTGCTCAAAATCTGCAACTTCTTTATTTTATAAAATTATTGTTTATGCATATGTAGATGAAATTTGCTCTCTAACTGAATATATTGAACATATTAGGAGTTAACTCAGTGTGGCAGGCAGAACACTAAGACATCCTCATAATCCAAGATAAGACCATTGTATTCTCTGTGGTCCCCTCCCCTGGACAGTGGGAAGGAACAGCTTGCTTATAACCAATAGAATATGGCAAAGGTGATGAGATGTCAATCACGATGCGTTGTGATTTTGATGTAAGGTTTTCCCTTGCAGTGAACATGGCTTCTCCTAGTGGCATTGATGATGCAAACAGCCATGTTGTTAATTGCTTATGAAGAGAAGCATGTGGGGAGTGAGTAGCTTCTAGCATCTAAATATAATTTCTAGCCGAGAGTCAGTAAAAAAATCAAGCCTGGGCTGTCAGTCAAAAGGTCACAACCAAATTATTTCTACCAAACAACTTGAATGAACTTAGAAACAAGTCCTTCCGTAGCTGAGTCTACCACAGACCTCAGCCCAGATTCTTTTTTTTTCAGCCCAGATTCTTGATTACAGCCTTGTAGTATCCTGACTTAGATGTCTGACTCACACAAACTTTGAGATAACAAAGGTATATTGTGTTAAGCGGATACATATTTGGTTGTTTTTTATATAATAATATCATAATAATAAATATAGCATTAAGAACTAGAACTAGAACTCTAAATAGGTAGCATAAGTAATGTGTTCGGGTTTTTAAAAAATTTTCCTGTTTATACAAATTAAATTACTTTGTCTAAATTTCTCTCCCTAGAGAGGAAAGATTCCCAAGGCAAGTACAAAACAGCTAAAAACTAAACATGGCATTTAAGAAATTTTTGACAACAATTACTGTCTCTTCTCCTTCTTAGTTTTGATTTATTGGTTACAAAGGATTTTTAGATTATGCCAAGTTGTCAATTTGATTTGTGATGTCAAGTATGAAATTTAAAATAGTTTCTATATTTGAAACCAATCAGATGTATGTGAAGATACATTTCTCACTCTAAAATTAATACTTTTTTTGAGAGAGTTACTTTTATTATCATTCCCACTTCTTTTTTTTATATATTTTTTTAATTTACTTATTGATTCATTGAACACAAATGGAGTACAGCTATTGTTTCACTGGTTGTACACAAAGTAGAGTCACACCATCTGTGCGTTCATGCATGTACACAGGGCAATGATGTCTGTCACACATTCTGTTATTATTTTTACCCCCCACCCGCCCCCACCCCTCCCTTCCCTCTATGCTATCTATCCTTCCTCCATTCTTGCCACCCTTCCCCCCCGCATTATGCATCATCATTCATTTATCAGAGAGACCATTCGGCTTTTGGATTTTGGGGATTGGCTGATCTCACTTAGCATAACACCATTTGACCCTGCTATCCCACTCCTTGGCCTATACCCAAAGGACTTAAAATCAGATTGCTACAGTGATGCAGCCACATCAATGTTCATAGCTGCTCAATTCACAATAGCTAGATTATGGAATCAACCTAGGTGCCCTTCAGTAGATGAATGGATAAAGAAACTGTGGTATATATACACAATGGAATATTACTCAGCCATAAAGAAGAATAAAATTGTGGCATTTGTAGGTAAATGGATGATGTTGGAGACTGTTATGCTAAGTGAGATCAGCCAATCCTAAAATTAATACTTTTTAAGAATTGAATTTTTAAAGATAACGTGAATGATTCAACACATTCACATGTTACTTTTATGTTAAATATATATACATACACAATTATAATTTTTTGTTTGTTATTCCTTTAAGCATTGCCCTTTAACTCCTACATTATGTCTCCAGATTGCTTTTCCAAAATATATTCTGCATATTAGAAACCTCAGCAGAGGTAAGTGTTAAGTGAAGATTATATTGTTCTTTACCCCTCAAGTTGTCACTATAAAACATGCAAGAGCTGAATTGAAAAATAAAAAGTGAAAATAGATAGTGCTGGCAAGAAACTAAGTTAACTGTAATTACTTTAAATCCTGACAATAAAGAGGTGACATAATAAAAAAATAATGTCATACATCAGGAAATCTCAAGATTTATTGGTTGTAATACAAATGACTCCATAGCTGCAGGTGCTTGGTTAAGGTCTCATGGTATGGTTAACACCCAACAGCTTTGAATCTCAACTCTAAATGACTGCTGATAGTAACAAGCCTAGAGTGGCTTGATCCCAGGCAACTTGGTGAGACACTGCTTGTAATGAGCAGGGCTAT
Source organism: Glaucomys volans (assembly GCA_020662805.1). NCBI lineage: Eukaryota > Metazoa > Chordata > Mammalia > Rodentia > Sciuridae > Glaucomys > Glaucomys volans. Next base: position 810,004 of record JAJEJO010000179.1, read on the forward strand.
TTTGATAATACTGTGGAAGCTTTTGTTCAGTAAAGCTTAATCTGGGTTTAAAAAAAAATGCTTTCTCTGCTTCTCTTTACTTTGCAGTTCCTGTTGACTTAAGGACTAAGTCCACATTCTGGAAGGATAGACAAAATCCTCTTATGTCTTCCTTTATCAAAGAGATATATTTGAGAATAACATATGAGTTAGTATTGGTTTGCTGTACTTTAATCAGACAACACTGAAATGTTCCCTACCAGAAGACTAAAGTCAAATGCCCATATGAAGTAATTTAATTAGTTGATAGAGAAATTTGCCAGAGTTAGTCAGTGGAGTAAACTGTATTTTAATTCTCTTATCAAAAAGAAAAATGATTTTGCATGATATCAAATTCTTGCTATGTAAACCTACTGTTAAAATAAGTCAAGGTTATAAAAGATTAAATACAGAAACAAAGTTTGTATCTTTGACTAGCGATTTGCTTTTTATTGTTCATTAAATATCAGTGCACAGATGAGCTGGCATGAATACAAATGTTTATGGTAATCATCACAGCTGTAGGTAGGATGGCTTTAATTTTTGACATACAGTTAGAGCATTATGTGATTCTGTTTCATTGTTCTGTAAAATGTAATATGTAGCAGCACATTTATATGGAAAGTTCTCGCAAAATGCTAATACAATTAGTTTTATGAGTTTTGAGAATAACATATAAAATATACCTTTTGCAACAATTCAGAGACACCAAAATATATGTTAAGTATATTAAGAGGCAGAGACACCAAAATATATATTAAGTATATTCAGAGGGTTAGTTTTGGAAAGGAAGATGAATTACAGTGAGAAAGTACTAAAAGAAATTTAAGAAATAAAAATTCATTTAAAAAGATGGAGGTGTTGGGGTGTAGCTCTATGGTAGGGAGCTTGCCCAACTCTGGGCAAGGCTCTGAGGCTTAATCCCTGGCACTGGTGGAAAGAGAGAGAGACAGAGAGAGAGAGAGAGAGAGAGAGAGAGAGAGACAGAGAGAGAGAGAGAGAGAGGAAGAGAGAGAGAGGGAGAAAGAGGAAGAGAGAGAGAGAGAGAGAGAGAGAGAGAGAGAGAGAGAGAGAGAAAGAGAAAGAGAGAAGGAGAAAGGGAGACAGGGTAAAAATCTGCCAGAATTTCTCTGAAACTATAATCACCAAATTTATATTCATCATGATACTGCTAATGTCTGTGTATATGTACATTCTGGAATGCAGTTTTAGACAAAGGTATATACTATTTTTCTTCGTCTTTAAAAATTGTGGAGTTTATTTTTATTTTCTGCCATTTTTTAATAAATTTTATGATTAGCACTTTAAAGTCTAGACAACTATCTTTAAAGTAATAAAATCTCCATGTTCATTTCTCCATTGTCAATTGACTTTATATTCAAGGATTCATTTTTAACTGTCTTAATGAAATTTTTCATTTTCAAAAAATAACAAAATCCAATTTTTTGATGTTTAAATATTTTCCATGTTAAAATGTATCCAGTGTTAAAAATCTTCCTAAAGAATCTAATATAACCTCTCCTTAAATAAACTGAACTGAATTTCACTCATTTGTGATTGACTTCTACACAATGAAGAGCATTTCACGTGTGGGGTGTTGTGCTGGGCAGCATGTGTATCTTATGTAACAGGCTGTGGGAAGTATATCTTGCCACTTGCACCTCTGTGAGGTTTAAAAAATCTTTAGATATCCCTGGATACAGGTGGACTGTGAGTGGTACTATGTTGATATCATGGGGGGAGACAGATGCCTCTTTCTTTGAATAGACAGAGTCCCTCCAGGATAAGCACATTGGATATCAGTTCCACTCCTCCTCAGGCACTTGAACCCAAAACTTTTGGTCAAAATTAGTAAATGGAAGTTTGGGGAGTTAAACATCTTAAACCAGGATTCTACAGAGCATTAAAATTAAAAACTATCTAAAGTTCCAAAAATATTTTGTTAAGAAAATACAGATACACACACAAATGCATCCAATAATATGTCAAGGATAATTTTAATCTAGATTTATTAACAGAAGAAAAATAATGACTTTCTTTAAAAGAAGAAAAGAGTGAAATATAACATGTAAATTAGGGTACAATTGGACTTAAAATGAGAGAGAGAGAGGAGGAGAGACAGGGAGAAACTGTGAGAGACTAAGAAATAGGGAAAGGGAAAGAAGTCCAGAATATTAAATATCATGTGTTTAACAAAAATATTGCCGGGTAGAGGATTTTCAGTGACAGTTTCTTTTTTGATGATTTGTTTTTAAATTGATTTCCTAAAAGTTATGTTTTTTTATTCTGTACTAAATATCATATTTTATATCATATTAACTATATGTAATATCTAGGTATAGTGATTTTTGCTAAACAAAAACCTCAACTATTTTCATAAACAAAAATTCAATTGATAGCCACGTGCAGTGGTACATGCCTGTAATCCCAGTTGCTAGGGAGGCTAAGGCAGCAGGATCTCCAGTTCAAAGCCAGCCTCAGCAAAAGTGAGGCCCTAAGCAACTCAGTGAGATCCTGTCTCTAAATAAAATGAAAATAGAGCTGGGGATGTGGCTCAGTGGTCTGGTGCCCCTGAGTTCAATCTCCAATGCCCCTCCAAAAAATTTCAATTGATAGTGATTTGATTTCACACAGAAGAGATGAAATTTTCTGTCATGACTGCATTTCTGATATCATATAAGTTATAATTGAACATCACCAGAAGTGGGGTTGACATTTTCTTTTTTTTTAAATATATTTTTAGTTGTCAATGGACCTTTATTTTATGTACGTATACATGGTGCTGAGACTCAAACCCAGGGCCTCACACATGCTAGGCAAGTGCTCTACCACTGAGCCACAACACCAGCCACAGAGGTTGACATTTTCATTAAAAATAAATGTCACAAATAAATATAATAAATTAAAAAATAAACTGTACTTAATAATTTGAATGATTATGGAACAATCTCATAATACCAGCTGTTTGACTTAATCAACAATATCAATGTACATATCATAACACACATACAATATTTTGGTGCAATGGAAAATATCTCAAAATATTAGGAAACTAAACTTTTACTGGCAAAAATATCTTCAGTAAAACATCAATTTTTAAAACTTTAAAAAACATCAGTTCTCACCCCCATATGATGTGTCGGCTTCTTTCTAGTCCTCATCAACACTCCCTCCATCTTCTGTGATTTGAAGGGAGCAAACAGCTCAGTATTTGAGTTGCACATAAAATAAAAACAAACAGGTTCTGCCTGCGGGCTGTAGGGACTCAGCTATGATTATTATTCACCTCTACACATTTTGCTGCTTGCAACTTACAACAAGCAGTTTTCCCCATTTGTAATTATTTCCCCATTGGTAAAGACTTTCCCCTCTTCTTTAGAAAATGGAAACTGCAAGATAAGTAAATTTTATTTCATGTGAGATGCTACTCTCACTAAGTATATATGTGTAAATATGGCAGCACTTCTAGAGACATTGCCTGTTATTTATTTATTTTTCTTAAAGAGGATGTGTGTTTCATCACAGTGAATAATCTACCCTGTCCACGAGGAAAACACCTGTCCTGGAGGATTTGGACTATGATACCTTGTTATTGGACCTTCACCTTGTTATTTTCAGCGAACCTCACAATATTTGCTGGTTCAAGCATTACTGTAATCTGCTCTAAAAAAAGTTTTATTTACTAGATTCTTTCTTCTCAGACACTAAGGTGAATATGTGGGAAAAATTTGGTATGGCCTTGAGTAAATACTAAGCCAGATAGAATCCTTTATATATATCTTATTAGATTATACAATAGCTGTTGTCTTCACTAGTTAAAATATCCATCTATAAAAATTAGTTGTTGGCCTCTCATATATTACAATACCTAAGAAATGTTCTAGAATTATTCTTCTAATAAATTTCTCCATGACATCCTTACATAGGTGTTTACATAATATGTGCTTACAAAAACCTAAAATATCTCTCTCTGTCTCTTTTAAAATGTGTGAAGTTTCTTTATGCCCCAAAGATAGGGAGCAGGTTTGATTAAAGAAGGTGGGTTTATTGATAAGTGATGGGGGAAAGAGAAAGGGAAAGAAAGGAAGGGTGAGGGAGGAGAGGGAATGGCAAAAGGAGCTTAAGAGATGATTTGAACTCCTCAATAAGATTATTATTGAATATAAGCTGCTAAGCTTCCTAGTATTGTTAAGGTAAAACAGTAAAAACAACCATACAGAAGAGAATAAAGAATCTCCAGAGGGGCTGACAGGGCACAGTACAATAAAGCAACCAGCAGTGATGATCAGTGGGACATCAATTTGTCCTTTGGGCTGTAGCACCTGCTACTAATTGGTGCGAAGAGCTCACCAGTCACTATGTGGCTTAGCACACTCAGCTGTCTCTTGAATATGCTGTGAGGAGCAGGATAGCTAATTGCTGCTGCTTTGGTGCCAGTGAATCAACGTGCTGAGCTAATAGCCACAGATAGAGGGCAGACAGATTCCTGCTAGCAGCTTAAGAGTTAGTTTCTTGCGATAACTAAGGCAGTTGGCATACACCTCAGAACGTGGAGAATGATGGTATGCCTTCTGGGTTAATATGTTGAGGTTTCTCTCTTTTTTTAATATCTGATAACATTTTCATGATGATACGACAGTGGAAATTAATGCCTCAGAGGAACAAGAAGTGTATCGTGTGAATGAATCATCCTGAAACTAGATCATGAGCATTGGTTATTTTTTAAAGGGATGTGCAAGAGACAGCCTTGGCGAGAAAACTTACTTCATAATCTAACACGGACTAAAGATGAAACTTTAAACTGCAAGTAAGTTTTTTTTTTCCCCCAATCCTTTTTACTTTCAAATTAGACAGCAAGTTGTAGACCTTGTTTCAGTACAATGCATCTCTGTCATGATATCACTTTCTGTCATGCTTGGTCAAAGAGCAAAGTTTGATATAGTAATGATGTGCAAGTAATTATTTGCTAAAAGAATAAGCACAACTGCCTACTCTCATATTCTTTTGGATTACTGAGTGATATTGTAATTTTGTTGAGATGTCCATGTAATATTTACAAAGACACATGCTTTTGAATTATACCTGTTTGGTTTGTCATTTAAAAAATTAATCCTCAACCACTTTCTTTACTTCCTTATCCCTAAAAATTATAGAAAAACAGAATAAGAATGAATGTACTATGTTTTGGTTTTGTGTGTGTAAATACGGATGCTTTCTGAGTGGTAGTTTCTCAAGGTTATGTACAGGTGGTAGGCAAGTTAAAGCTAATTGCATCACAATGTGCAATGTTATGTTTTGTGTTTGGTTATAATACACAGAATCCTGATGTCTTCACTATAAGTGTTTCAGTGCATTAGAATATCTCTCCCATTTAAAAGTATCTAGGAGCATTAACCATTTAGAATTTGAATTAGGTCGACTCTATCCTTTTAATACAAAATTAATACCAGACAATCTTAACAGCTTTCCTATTTGTGCTGCGGTGTCCGTGATGCAAATACACTTTGGTAGGGGCACGGTAGGCAGGCCTCAGAAACAAGTTTCTACCCAGACTGCTGGGAGTCTAATTTGTGACTCTTGTACACACAGATGGTCATCGAGTTGATGGAATTGTAGCAAACATGCACAAAGCCATTGCTAACTAGAGCATAATACAAAGCCCTCGTGTAAGGTTAACTCCAAGTCATATTCATTTACTTTCACAGAAGAGCCAGTTGTCAAACACAGTAACCAAATACTGAAGTTATTGTGTTGCTTAGCATTACAAAAGCAAAGTATTTGTTTCAAAAGGCATATTTTAAACTTAGAATTCTGCCAGTAGTCAGAAGCTTTTTTATACACGTTCATGTGAACTTTTTTCTCTGCAAATTGGCTATTATTAGTTTTGTACGTTTGCTTAAATTGTGGCTAAGTGTAAGTCAGTGCATTTATCTGTACATGTGAGTCTTCAAGTTTCAGCAACTTGATCCCCTTGACTCTGAACTCATTCTCCTATGAAATAAAGTGCAATTTAATGTGTGCCCAATTCCACTGAGTGGTGACCTCCTAACCTTTCAGTTGTTGCAATGATGTGTTGAGCAGGGACTGTGAATCCCAAAACTTTCCTGCAAAAATTATCCCTAAGCATTAACTGTTAAGGGATCTGAAAAGGTCAGAGTTTGTGCTACCTCACTATGAGCTGCCTATTACAATATTATGGAGTGATTTTGAAAATTATTTATGAAAAGATTCTAATAAAACCTTTCATTTTCTGAATTTTTAAAAATTTCTGTTATATTTTACTATTATTTGATGAGACTAGTGTGTGAACTATAAAATTACTTTTAGAAACATCAGTAATATTAATTCTAAGAAAAATAACCTCAGAGTTAAAGTGAAATGTACATTATAATTCAGTTCCTTAACCTTTCTATCATTAAATTCTGTATAATATGCATTGTATTTGTTGTTGTTTTTATCCAACTTTTTAGATTAGCAAGAGAGGCATAAAAAATTCTCTCTTTCCCTAATCTTTTTCTTTTTTTCTTTTTTTGCCATTTGCAACAATCCTCAGTATTTTGGTATATAGCCTAATTTTGAAATCATGCAAAAGGTAATTATTATTTTTGTTTTCAAAGGGAATCACTACTTTGATCCCAAATTTTATATCAAGCAAATAAATGTTGAGTAATTAATTATTCCTGATCATAAGGATTCTTGATTTCTGAATAAATAATGAGCCTTTATAATAATAGTATGAAGTTAAAAAAAAAAAAAAAGAAGTAATCCCTTAGGTGTGAATGGTTTTACCAGTAGATGAGTGTGCTACCTACCCCTTGATAATGAATGTTCAGGTAGAAATTCAGACAACAGGAACTTGTATTCCTCTATATATAGTGTAAAATAATGTAGAAATTTCATAAATCAGCTGTTTTCTTAACATTTTTCTAGCATAGAAGCCCCCTCTACATATTTACATTTTATTGTGGTTCTGTGCCTGAGGAGAAATATAGGATCTTCAGTTTCACTCAGAATTTCAACCTTTGAATAAATTGAAGTTGGCAGCAATAATGATATAAGCAAGGAAACCACAGTGCTGCTTACTGGAAGGGGCATGTTTATTGTTTAAAATGTTTATTTTACTTGTGATTCTATGCTAAGAGTAGATTTTGATCATTGTCTCTTTTTTCCTTTTTCTATTGTTTTAAATCAGTTATTCTTCTTACTGGGATCACAGGTGTACTAGAAACATTTGGTGTTTCTCTGTCCCTTTGGCTTTCACTGCATAATGAGGTAACACAATTATAATATTGAAATGATTATTTTAGACAAAGTGACCTTTCAAAACTATTTTATCATTCTCAAATAACACATGTTTGGATATAGATGTTTTCCTTTGCAGTGGGATTTTTATATGTTATCACTTTATAATGTGACAGACTATAGACTCAAAACTAACAATGACCTATGGGGTTTCATACATTAGCTTTATGCTCATACATCACCGAATTTCATGCAAAATACTGGAAGAAACTGTGGGAATTCATTAGTGCCTGTAGTCAATTCTAAGTGAGAAACAAGAGATACTGTGAGTAATTTGTAGCAAGATTATGTTCTCTTGGTAGAGTCTCTGTATAAATTCTAAAGATTAAAATCACTCAGAAACTGAATTAACATGTAACTTTCTTTTAAACTAAATACTGGAGTCACTTAGGTTGAAAAGACAAAAGAGCAGAAAATATACACAGAAATTATACATGCAACCATTGCCTCCTTATATGCAGGGTGGTAGTTAATTTTGATATGGTATGAATAAAATGACCCTAAAGAATAATCACCACCTTCACGTCTCAACCAAAGTGTCAGACTTAGAAGAATATGAAGATTAGCATGACTTCATATCAATCTGAAAATACACTATATGCAAATATGTTGGACAAACACACACACATACATACATATACAATTTATTATTTAACCTAAGAAACATAGAAACCTCAGATTCTGGTTCAAGGATAAAAGTGGTTTTCCTTGGAAACCTCAGCACATCCCCTAAACATTGTTTCCCAAGTGTTTGCATGTAGGAATCAGCATTTCAGAGTTTTTGGAGGATCAACCAGGATAAGAAATAAGACACTTGCAAATTTCTAAAGTTAAAATACAATGGTTTAAATCATACAGCAATCACTTCTTAAGATGATTTTATGTGTATCAACAATAACAACAACAAAATAATTTCCCCTATAAGGAGTAAAAGTTTCTCCCTGAGCACTGCAATGCACAAATTTCCTTTTTATTTTACAAGTTGTTTAAAGGTTGCACTCAACCTTAAACATCAGATCATGGCTATTGAGGCCACAAATGCAAAAGTCGAAAGTAGTCATTATTTCAAGAAACTAAGGAAAACAAAGCATTTCTCTTTTTCAGGCTGGTAAATGGAAAAATTCAAAGCTTACTTATTCTAGTCCTTGATGGATATGATATTGACAGGAGGTGGAGCTTTCTGTACTGCTTTTAGAGTGTAAGCATTCTCAGGCCATGGCAGATGTGTAGTTCCCATTACTTTGAAAAGTCATTCATTCTAATGCCTAGTGAAAGGGTTAGGGTTTCAGACAGAATTAAGCACTGTTTCCTGAATGAGGGAGGACAGCAGCGATTGCAATGAAGTGCATCATTCAAATGGAGCCCAGCTAATGAATACTCTCCCTGTTGTTTTCTTGGAGGTGTCAGAATGAGTCTTTTTTGATTCTGCATCACTGAATCCTTATGGAAATGCAAATTGTTTATCCAAGGACAGTGACTTTCCTTTTTGCTTTATCATTCAAGGAACTTATTTCTCCAACTTTGCAGCACACCACTGGAATCCAGAGAAGGGTCATTAAAACTGGATGGGAGGTTGCTATTTCTTGAGAACCTTTACATTTCATTCTGAGAGACAGAGACACAGAGAAGTCACAGAGACACTCACAGAGATGCACAATCAAAGAAAGATACACAGATAGTCATACAAAGAAAAAGGGAGAGTGAATGAATCAGAGTGAAAGATGAGCATAACAGTGAAAGATGGACAGAGAGAGAAACTGATATACGCAGTGAGAAAAGAACAGAAAGAGATGTTCAGAGAGAAACAGAGGTAGAGTGACAGGAAGAAATGCAAAGTATGATAGAGAGAAATGAACAGAGGGCAAAGATAAACAGAGTCCAGGAAGATGAATGGTAAATAAAATAAATAAACAAAAAATATAGATGGGGAAATGGAGTAGAGGCAGAAGGTCTAAGAGCCAGACAGACACAGAAGGGGAAATGAAGAAAGGAAAGGAGGTGAGGAGGGAGAGGAAGAAGGGAAGAAGGAAACAATACGAAGATAGGACAAAGCTTGTGATCCAGGAACAGAGAATCAGAGAGACAGTATGTATGGGTGTGTGTGTATGTATGTGGGAGTGTGTGTACACACATATTATTCATATATGCATATGAGAAATAATATGTATATGTATATGAGATGTATATGAGAAAGTGTGTGAGAGGAGTTTTCTCATCTTTGAAATCGTTGCATAGAGAAAGGATGATAAAGCAAAGAATGCAGAACCAGATGGAACTGAACTTTAATTCTCCTCCAGTCTCTTATTAGCAATGAGCAAGTTATTTAATCTCCGTGAGCCCTGGTTTATGTCTGGAAATGATGATAAAAAGTATATATAACACACATATACAAGATATCTTAGTATAGGACCTGGAACAAAGGAATGTGTCAGTGAAGAGGGATGATACTTTTCCTCCTCCTCTTCATCTATGTAGAATCCTTGAAAGCAGAAGCTTTGGAGTCAGACCTTAAGTCAAATTATTTTTACCTTAGCTTGCATATAATATAGTAAACCATTTAATATTGATAAGCTACAGTTGTTTCATCTGTAAAACTCTAATATTTTTACCTCATAATCTTGCTTTGTGAGTTGAAAGGAAGCATATTTTATTTGGGGCTTTGCACAATGTATTTTAGCAATTCCACTAACTAGCTCAGTGTTGAGAATTTAGTGAGTACTAAATAAATATTTAATAAATGAATGCATATTTGTTCTGAATATTAGTTTTCATGAAGGAAGGGAAAGCTGAAATGATGTTTTGGTGTTTTAATATGAAACATTGTATTAAAATGGTCAATTTCCCCTTGTCTGCTTTTCAGATAATGGTGGTATTGATTTGCAGAAGTGCCAGAGCAGATCTCTCTGCCCTCTATACTACTTTCTTATTTGAAATAATAATAGTTTTGCCTGTAAACATTTGTCTTATCCTGCTGGGGACTTTGATCATTTGTATTTAATTGTTTGATACAAGGGCTGTCTGTGGAAGAGAGAAGGATAGGAATTTTGGAAAAAGTGAGTGAATTCTTGTAGTAACAAGAATGAATGTGAACTCAGGATAATTAGTTTGGAAAAGGCATAAAAATGAGAGGTGCTGGGGATTGAACGCAGAGGCACTTAACCACTGAGCCACATCTGCAGCCCTTTTCCATATTTTATTTAGAGACAGTTTCACTAAATTGCTGAGGGCCTCACTAAGTTGCTGAAGCTGGCTTTGGACTTGCCATCCTCCTACCTTAGCCTCCCAAGCTGCTGGGATTACAGGTGTGCACCACCATGTGTGGCTGGAATTTTTTTTTTTTTAAGTAAAATAAACATGTGCTTACTTTTCTGAATTCCTAGAAAGGATGGGAGCAAATATGATCAAAAAGGATGTGTATGGATTATAAATGAAAATGTACATTATAAAAGTACTATACCTTTTTCTAGCTCTAAGAAAAGAAAGCACTTTGGCAGAAAATAACTAAAGAGTCCAAAATTAAAATGGCAGTTTTTTTTTTTTTTAACTTTAAAAACATTCTTAAATTTTTGAATGCTAAGTTGTCATCAGTAAATAAAAGATTTCTCATGTATGACTCTAGTTGGAGAAAGAAACTGAAGAATGTATGCAAGAATTAGGTTGAAAGCTTTTTCTTTCTTTTTTGTTGATGTGTTGTTAAATTCCCTTGATAAATGAATGAAGAAAGAATTGCTAAGACTCTTCTGTGTGCTAGGAACTGTAAATGATGATTTTAAATGTTATCACTTTCACCTCTGCCAGGTAGGTGATGTAGAATATCTAGACGTACCCTCCCAGATTAATTTTATCTTTAGGTGTTAAGAGTCTGTAAGACAATCTTATGTCCTGTTTTATACTGTGAGTGTGAAATAGAATGCTGTTTTGAAACATTCCCTGTTGCTACATTGGTGTGCTAACATTTTACAGAAAAGCACACCCAAAAAAATCCAGGTGTCTTTACAAAGTTTATTGAAAAATTTTCACCTGCATTATATGGGGTTCTGAATAGCACATATTATATGAATTTTTATTTTGAAATCAAAAACCAGGGTTAAGAGTAGAATAAAATTCAACGAACATTTAGATAACAAGGCTTCACTTTTTTGTATTTCAAATAATTTTGCAGATGATGGTAACTTCAGTGGAAGATATGGTGTAATTGAAAAAAATGCTAAAAGAAAGCATTTCTGAGTATTTATGGGATATCATATATATCTAGTAAATAGTTGCCATTTAGATATAGACTTAGTTTCCCATCATCATTTATATATATATATACACGTATATATATATATATATATATATATATATACACACACACACACACATGCACACGCTCACACAGACATGTATATAAACACACCTAAAATCATACACACTCTTAAGCAGTTTCTTAAGTATTTATTTTAATCAAAGCAATAACTGTGCATGTTGGTTGTTGAGTGTCCCTGAGTTCAGTCCTCAGTACCCGCCCCCCCAAAAAAAAAAAACAACAACAACACATTGTGCACATAATGAAAAATATACAATTCCTGACCTTTGGATTTTGGAATCTGAATCTGTTGGTCATTCTATGTCAAAGCCATGTCCCAGATATATGGAACCCAATAAGGAAACAAAAGTTCCCTGCCATGTTGTTACTTAAATCTCTAGGTCCAAAATCAGTCTATCTTCTTCTTGCCAATTTTCATCCTTGTTGATTGTATGTTGCCCAGATTTTCTTAGTTGTAACAGGAAAGATACGGGAGGAATGTAGCTACTCCATCTGAGTGGAGTCAGAAGTCTCCATAATCTCCTTTGTAAAACCATTGTTCTACCTATGTGGAGACAGTTGACAGGTAGATGAGAATAGAAGCAAGGTTTGAAGAGGCCAAAGCATTAACCCTGATAAGAAAAATGGTGGCACAAACTAAGATATTTGTGGTGTATGTGATCAGAAGTGGCTTTTTTTCTGGATTTAGTTTATCAAACTTAAAGAATATATTGATGGCTTGAATGTGGTTGTGAAAGAAAAAGATATAGGATGACTCCAAGATTTTTGAAGTTGTTATCAAGATAGGGGGGATGGATGTGTTCAAAAGGAAACCAAAATTTGAATTTTGAACATGTTATATTTGAGATGAATATACTATACATAAGTTATATTACTCTGCAACTTTATAACTCAGAAAGGTAGTTGGTCAGTATATAAATTTTAAGAAAAGTAGACTGTGACTTGAGCTCTGAGACTCTGCAAAAATTAGATAATGTATCAAATTCTGTTGATGGTTGAAGAAAAACAGCAACTGAGAAACAAACATTGTTTTCAACAGTTGGAGGTCATTAGCAATCATGACAAGCAGTGTAGGTGCTGTATCTGTACTGAAAAATAATTGGCCTGGAATTATATTGGCGGTTATTATTTTCATCTGTTTTTTCTAATATTTACACTTTCAGGAGCATGTTTTTGTTCTCTGTTACTTCATCTGCTTTTTCATAAATATAGTTTCTTATCTTCATAAGAGTATTAATTACATTTATGTTCACTTTAATGGAGGTTTATTTGGCACATTTTATAATATTTCCTCTCTCTGCTCCCACCTTTTATTATGTGTGTTTTTTTGTTTTCCATTTTCCCAGGCTCCAAGTATTCCTCAAAGAGACTGATTAATCAGTTATTCATGCCTCTCTGCTTACATGTAAGAATTTATTTGTTAGGAAATGTAGGCTATGGAAACAAATATACCCTCACATTTAATTGCTTACTGTTTATTTTTTGTTCTTGTAACTCTCTGCAGGTTGTTTTTATTTCAACAGTTTGTTAGAGATTTGTGAATGATTTTTAACTAGTAGCTTCCAAATTTACTCTGAGTCTTTGCATTCCCAGACAACCTTCTTGGAATAAGAACAAGCAGAATCTTATAAAGGACTTCAATGTGTCAAAACCAGACCAATGTGGCATATGCAGCTTTTCACATTCCTTTGTCTAGATCTTAGACACATGGTCACTTTTAACTATGAAGGAAGGCTGAGACATGTAATTTTGCTGTGTGCCATAGAGACCAGGGAAATTGATTTTTATTAGCATAATGATGTCTTTATCACTCGTAACAAGGTACTGAAGAGCTCTTTGGAGGAGCTCTGTGTGTGAGCAGCTCTTGTCTATAGGTGGGCATTACTGTGAAGTAGTAAAGCAGAGGTGGACTCTTGTCCCATAACTCAGTCTGTATCTCTGTGGCAATTTCTTCAGAAAATAAGAGCTAAGAGCTATGGTAAAGAAGAAGGATGGGAGAGATTATTTGAAACTTGAGGGGGGATCCTGGTAATTTAACTGATATTCTTAACATAAATGATCTCGAACTGATACCACTATCCTCTTTTGTTTTTCATGGTGTTCCCACTTGCAAAGCTTTCAGTTTTTGCAGAGTCAGTTACAGAGTCAGTTGACTGGTTTATGGCATCAGTATTCCTCCCCAATTTTGCCATTTGCAATGTAATTTTCTGTACTCTGCTAAATAGATTACTGGCCTTCCACCCACTTTTAAACTTCAGTGAATTTATAGAATTCACATATTTGCTTTTAGAACTTTTATCCTTTTAAGTCTTTAAATTCATTTTTTGAGCTGAATATGCAGACAATGACAAAAAAGTATATTTGGTCCATCTAAGATCTTAACCTCCAAACTTGCATTTCAAAATTAAGAAACATTGTTTTATGAAGCGATTGTCTTATAAATAGTTATTTCTTTTTTTATTTTTTTTATAAATAGTTATTTATACATGACATCTAAAACTCAAAAGGTTTTTTGAATGTGTTAGACAGCATATCACAAATATGCAAATTGTTCTTTGTAAAATGGTAGGATTGTTGCTTCTTTGGAAAGATTTTGATTTTGAACTTAAGTATGGAGGAATTACTTGCTAGTGAAGTATATGTTTGCAGCTATTGCATCATCTCAAAGCTCTATCTATTGCTTAAACATATCTTTATGCGCACACACACACACAAACACACACACACACACACACACACACCAGGCCAGGCTTACCACCATATTCCTTTCTGCTATAGGGCAATTTAAAATTGAACATGGATGTGCATGCAGAACATAATGGGAGAAAGAAATAAGCTGCTGCACAACTCATCAGGACATTCTCTATCTGGCAGTTTTTCAGCAAATCACAGGGTAAAAACTAAGCAAGGGACACAAATAGAAAGAAGATTTTTGGATAAAGTACAGTATTCGGCATTCACACACCGAGTATGTCATAAGGTTTTTGTTTGTTTATATCAAAGTGACTCTTGTACGTGTTACAGAATTTCTTGGTTGTAAAATCAGTTTTAAGTTATGAATGTTTTTGAAGTCACCCAGAATGTTAGAGGTGTTTATGATGTCCTACAGGAAAAGTTGCCACAATTTCAGAGATCTTCCATGCTGCCTCCTTGCTTGAATAGATGGGGTTATTTTCATCAGGGAGATGAATGTCTTTGTTAAGAATCTCACATAGGCAATGATCAAGCTTCCAAGGAACCTTAATTAGATAAGGATTTACATTCATAAGTTCAAATTCAACTTTAAATGCAATGACTCACTGAGTAAATTATTAAATCTGTTTCACTATTTTCATTGCTATCTTGTTTCCAACTTTATTTCTCTGAAATCCTCATATCAATGTCACCAAAGACCTCCTCTTTGCTAAATTCATTGCAAGAGTTCGGGTCTTATCTTGCATTCAGTATTTTATATTGCTGACTATCTCTTCTCTTATTTTTCATAGCACAGGTTTCTTTTTTATCTGAGTTTGTTTGTTGTTTGTTTTTTAAATCTTATTTCTCATGACACATTTCAGGTTCATTTTCAGGCCACTCATCCTCTAGGTATGTCTTACCAGTAAATATTTTAAGTAATCCTCTCATGAATTTCATGGCGCATCAGCTACTATTGCACTATTGACTAATTTATATCTGCAGATGGAAAAAAAATTGTATCCCTAACATTTCCAAGTTTCATTCCAGAGATCAGGCATGCATCACCACTGCCTCTTGGAAATTCCCTTTAATTTTCCTGTGGGGATTTCAAAATCACTATGAATGAAATTAAGCTCCTGCTCTTATCCCCTCGTCTCTGCTTGCTACCTCTCTTTCTTCCTTACATTCTTATTTCAGTGACTGATGACAACTTACATCAAATTTTAAGTTCAAAACATGTATATCAGCCCTGATTTCTCCCTTATCCTTTCTGCTAATATTTTGAAGGCCATAATTTGCATTTTAGTTCTACTTATTCAAATAGCTTTACAGTCAGATCCTCCTCCCATTATTTCTGTGAGGTCTTCATCATTTCTCACCTGAAAGCCAAATCACCTCACCTGCTTTCCCTTTTGTCACCCCCTGTACCCCCTTCCCTCACCTCTTACCTCTGCTTTTCTCTACAGTGTTGCCAATCTTATCAATTCACTGCACTATTAAAGTACTGTGCTTTTCTCCTTCTATTTGTTCAGGCTCTTCCTTGTTCATTCTTCTCTCTCTCCTTCTGCTTATTCAAGTTTATTCAAGAGAAAAGAAAAGAGAAATTTATTGTTCTAAATAATGGAAATCCCAGAGACAGAACTGGCTTGCTGTCAGCATAGCTTGATTTAAAGGTCAAACATGATGCTGGTGTGTGTCTGTTTAATGGCTTGCTTTTTTAGGTGAATCAGTTCTCAAAATCTAAATGTTTACTAACAGTGGTTTTAAGCTCACACCATTATTGAAGCACCCAGTATATGAAAAACTAAGAAGGTTCACGCCCTGATGATTCAGCCCCAAATCGACACGTTGATTCTTCTTCACTTTTATTTACTTGCATTGGTATACCTAACCTATGAAAAGAGAGGGAAGAGCACAGTGACTCATCCTAAGTCTTATACTGTCTCTTGGTTCGGGAAGAAGAGGCCTTTCCAGGTAAAGTAGACACAGTATGACTTGGCTTGCAAAAGAGAACACTTGAAAGTTACTAAAGTGGTAAATAATTTAACAGCCTCTTGTATTGAACCAAATTATTTAGATTTTTGATGTTAATATTGACCATCACTACTGATATATGCACCCTTACACATATTTTCTAAAAGTCAAAATTTAAAGGTTCAAAACTATGTACTTAATTAAAGGACTTATCTATATAGCATATATATATATATGCATATATATATATATATATCAACCATAGAGAATAAACATTAAGAAGTGAAGTATGTCTGTAATCCCAGCGGCTCAGGAGCCTGAGGCAGCAGGATTATAAATTCAAGGCCAGTCTTGGCAACTTAGCAAGACCCTGTCCCAGGATAAAAAATAAAGACCTGGGGATGCAGGTCAGTGGTGTAGTGCCCCAGGTTCCAACTCCAGTACTACCAGAACAAAACCTCAAAAGTAGATTATAGTCAGAAATAGTGGCACATGCCTGTAGTCTCAGATACTCAGGAGGCTGTGGCAAGAGGATTGCAAGTTTGAGGCTGGCCTGGGCAATTTAGTGAGATCTCAATAAATAAATAAATAAATAAAAATACAATAAAAAGGGGAGGGTTTGTAACTCAGTGGTGTAGTGCTTGCCTAGTATATGATAGGCCCTGGGTTCAATTCCCAGAGACATGAAAAAAAAAAAAAAAAAAAAAAGAAGCATCCTTGGTCATTCATTCAGATTCTTATAGAATGTATTTTTGTCTTTTCATATTCATATATAATACTTTAAAAATCTTTTGAATTTTGACTTATATTTTGTCATGTATACTTTAAGACACTTTTCTTAGTTTTAAAATAATCAGTGTCATGAAATAATTATATGATGTGATTCACTAATAAAAGGGGATAAATACTTTTTACATCAAAATTGACATTCTTCCTGAAGATGAAATTTCAATGATAGCTCATTTTGAGCCACTAATTTTGTGTTTGTGTGTGTGTGTGTGTGTGTGTGTGTGTGCGTGTGCGTGCACATGTGGTGATGAGGAATGAACCCCATTCCTCATGTGTGCTAAACATACTCTCTCCTACTAAACTACAAAGCCCTGCCCATCAGCCACTAATTTTTTAGGTTAATCTTCTAGACTAGACAAGCAAAAATCTACAACAAGGAACTGCAATGATAGTACATAACAATATAAATGTCATTATATTGTAAACCTTGAAAGGAATTAGCAAGCACATTTCATTTGTAGTGGAAAGAGAATGTGAGGACTTGCCATACCATGTTTTATTTTATTTTCATTGTTTTAAAGTAATAAGAATTGTCATTTTAGTAATAGACACAGACTGAAGGGAAGGAAATTCAAAGTGTAGAATACTCAAAGAATAAATGATAAAACACTATGGTTTGTCATTTCAATTTATTGATATAGGTTCAAGGATCTATAAAACCATATTCCAGGAAACATCCTCTTCATTATAAATTTGCTATTATAAAAAACATTTTCTTATGTTTATATTCCCAGTGGCAATGACCTTTGTGATGTCAACAAATATTCATTAAATGAATAAATCAGATTTGTATCTCTAGATAGCTATTTCTTGTGAATAATCTATACTTCATATTTTTGATTTGTATGAATAGCATTATTATAGATATTTGAAATCTGACTTCCTCTGGTTCTCTGAAAACATTGTTGAATATATTTTGTCTATATTTTGATCTGGTGTTTTTGAAAAGTTATATATGGAAGATATTTTTCTAGAAGCTCCTACTTTATTGGTGACAGTGGTGAAAGAGTTTGATCAAGTGCCTGTTCTTAGTGAGCATGAGTGTCACATGTAATTGGTTCAAAAGCAGCATTATGGGTTTAATTGTGGACTCCTCAACTGATGTGATCCTCTTAGAATGCCTCTCAGCACTGACAGACTGATGAGAACATGAACTTCACACTCTATATATTTTCCAGTTTTGTTCCATACATTTAAAAATCATATAATCATGACTGATGGTAATTATGAGAATTTTACTTTCAGTAATTCCCAAAATCAGTTAAATATTTTGTACTACTGTCCCTGGAGAAGTGAAAGAGCATATGATAGCTTAAAAGTGGCCACTCAGTACAGTTGTTGAATGAATGATGTAGAATACACAGTAAGCTTTTTATACTATTATTCTAGGAACTCAAGAATTAAAAAAAAAGAAAAAGAAAAAGAAATCAAATTTTAAAAATATCTAGCAAAAATGTTTCTTCTTACATAAATTTCAGTATTTTTTTCACTTTGATTAAAGTTTGATGTAATACAATTTGGGTACATATAGCCAATTGTTCTCAACATTAGAAGCATAACCTTTCCAATTTAAATGAATCAAATAGATATAGATAGATGTAGATGTAAATGAAGATATAGATAATTAGGAAACTTTCCATGAAGTTTTTGGAACTGCTTAGGAAATTTTTTATTTTGGTGTCTTTACAGATACAGGGTATATGCAAATACCTAAGGTAAGGAATCTTCATTTCACAGTTGCTCTTTAAAGAAGGAACCTCATTAGCAACACTTAGAACAGTGTTTAAAAATATATATAACTTTTACTTAGCATTCGAGGGATTCTAACTGAATATATCTAATCCTTTTTATCCCACAAAAACATGGGTGGCATATTCGGATTAGAAAAATGTTATCTATACTTTCATATTTTACTTATTAAAATACAACAAATATACCCAATCCTAAATAAGACTTGGCTGATGAAAATTCTCAAAAGAAAAACTGGATTTGCTATTTATACTCTCCTAATGATTAATTTGTTGGTATAAGAATAATAAATATGAATAATACACATGTCTATGTAAACAGAAGTAATTATATTTATTATAGTCAATAATCATTTTACATTATCTATTGCATTTTGATTTTTATATTAGCATTATCATATGAATATAATGGGAAAAATGTAAACACTTCACCATAAAATAAAATACTTTCAAGTTGATTTGTTTATCTGGAGTGGTACATGAAATAATTAACCTACAAATATTGTATGCAACAATTTCAGTTAAAATTACTTTCATCTTTATAGTTTTATCATTATATTATTACTTTTCTCTTTATGTATATTAATATAATTAGATGAATAATTGTACTTCATAGTTGCCTCTTCATTTTTTCAACTAATTTTTAGAGATTCAGACTTGATATAGTAGTCAATTGTTATTTTAAGGAAAGTAGGTAGTGATGGGTAATCATATATTTAAAAATCAGTGGACAATTCATTCATTAGTCCTCTATTCCTATAATAATACTAAGTAACTAATGACATCTAAACATCAGTTGGAAGAAAATTATAAGCAATTTTTTTACGTCGTTGTTGACCTGACTGGTACACTCATATCTGGATGCTGGCCCTCTGTTGCTGATCTACACTGACCTTAGCTGAGAATACCAAAACTATATGTGTTTTTCACATATCACATAAACTATAGGCTATCAAGACATGTTATCAGAATGATGAAAAAAAGACACAGAAGGCAGGGCAAGCCCAAACACTTGGATACCTTTCAAACTTTTCATATTAAACCAAGTCACATGGCAGAACTCAAGAGTCATAGTAGGAAGACCACTATAGTTATATGGTAAAAGAGAAGATATCAAGTAAGTGAAGGGTATGGGTCATTTTGAACTTTTGCTTCACATTAAAAAGCAAAAATATGTTTGTCTTCCTCAAGATGTTCCTTCTAATAATGGAATATCATAAAATTTTTTTAGGAACTTAAACATTAGTTTCAGTAGCAGAGCAAAGAAACAGGGAATTCAAATGAAAGTATAAACCTGGAATTCAGGATGATGGTATGTGTCAGAAATCTTCCCAAATATAGCAGAATCCTAATAACTGCCTAGGAATAGAGTTCAGAATCTTACCCTGAGAAAGCCCACATAACCTATCATCCACAAGATTGAACATCAGGAATTAAGGTCAAAGTTGCCTTCCAGTAGCCATGGGAATTGGAGAACATGAAGTGGATATGGCTTACCAGAGACTGTCGTGTCATAGTGTCTGTTTCTGCTAAGGAAAGTAGAGAAAGTGAAATGTCTCATTCAATGTGGCTCTGATACCAGATTCTGAAATTAAATGAGAAATTTGTTTCTAAGCCCAGAGAGATGAGGGAGCTAAATGACTAGGATTTTTAAAAAAAAATTTGGTGGTAATTTAAATAGAAAAATAATAAGTCACATTGGAAATCTCTTTTGATTCAACAAAGGAATAGGGGTGGAGGTTTTGGTCATGTTAGATGTTACATTTTAGGTAGAGAATATAGGAGTCCTTCAAGGTTTTCTCCCATGATTCCAGTTCAACTTGTAGGTCCTTAATCAAATATCTGCTTTCTCCACTCTAGACTGTGATAAAAAGAGGATGGATATTCAAGCCTATGATGTCTTTTTCAGAGTCTGTCCCTATAGAGACAGATGGAGGTTAATTTTCCTCCTCACTCTATCATGTGATATTTATTCAGAGAACAAAGTACATTTCCCTTCCTTGTCTCAGCCTGAGTCTATGAAGGTCTGTAATAGAAGGGTGTGAAAAAGAGGAGCCCTAGACATTGTGTTGGTATTCAAGCTTATTGCACAGAAGAATTGAGAGATTTTTTTCCTTAAAAGTGAAGAATTTTGATAAATTAGTGTTTTTTTTGTTTTGTTTTGTTTTGTTGTTTTTTTTTAGGAATGTTTATTTAGACAAAGAAAGGAACCCAGGGCACACATCACAAGTAAGTAAGTAAGAACTTTGTCAGTTCATATATAGTCTCTCAGAAATTGTACTTCTTAAGTGTTACTCTATATGGGAGCTTATTTTGGTGCTAGAAAATCAAACTTCGGAAAGAGGGAGGGATTGTGGGAGAAAAATCAATTCAAACCATTGTATGGTTTGAATGTGAAGTGCTTCCCAAAGAATCTCCTGTATTAATGCAGAAATGATTGGATTGTGAGAGCCATAATGCATCAGTCCATCCTAGTTTGAGAAGACTAACTGGGTCATAACTGTATGTAGGTGGGGTAGGGCTTGAGATAGTAACTGGGCATATGTCCTAGAAGGGGACATCTTTTCTATGGCCATACCACTCTTCTCTCTGTAGCCCCCTCCCCCTCACTTCCTCCCTCCTTACATGCGTCCATGTCCTGAACTACTTCCCTCTGCCATGGTCTTCTGCATGATGCTAGCCTCACCCTGGGGCCAGAGCAATGGAGTCAGCCAACCATGTACTGAAACCTCTGAAATCATCAGCCCCAAATAAACTGTCCTACTCTGAGTTACTCTTGTCAGGCATTTTGGTCACAGCCATGAAAAGCTATGCAACACAAACACTTTATTCATATATTATTTCATTATTATTCATATATTATCCATATATTAGGTCTAGTTTAAGATTAATTATGGTCCAGCTGTAAAGGTGAAGGGGAGAGCTAATAAAGAGGCAAGCACACAGGATGCAAACAACAAGAAATGGCTCCTGTGGGAAAGCCAGTTCATTTTTATTATCTATTCCAGGGCCTTATCAAGTTACATTAAGTTACATAGTGCAGTTAGCTTTGCCCATGTGTAGATCATATAACTTGCTTGCTTCTTAGAGTCCACTAGTACCAAAAGTTATTATAATAAGATAATGTCTCCAGGCCTCAAGGATAGAGGAGTTGCAGAGCATTTCTAAGCCATTCAAACAGTGGGTCTATTGTCCTGAGGAGTTTGCTCAACTCAAAGGACTTTGTTCCTCTGTACATTGACTGGCCTGAAATCCCTACTGTACAGAACTATGTAGAACTATAGGAAGGAAAGACTGAGACAGGGATCTGTGGATCAGGGAGGAAAAAAGAATGGTTGTTTTGTATAGCACCAAAAGTCGTAGAAAAGCCATTCTTTCCCAAGGGGAATAAAAAGAAGAGACATTTTCATATGATGGAACTGACTTCAGGTCGCTTCTGTTTTTTTGTTTTTGTGTTTCTCCTTCTATGTATTCAGACTTGATTTTTGGTTCATACTGAAAACTAAACATACTTTTTTTTTTATCTAAGTCTGAATTGTCTTAGAGCTTTGACAAGGACTTAAGATAATGAGGCAGATGGAAAGCCATTCAAGGATTGAATATGGTGCCCGAATGAGGATAAGGAGCTGGGTGAAGTCAGAGGCAGAAAAATATAGTACTATCTCATAAAAAATTAATTCATTTACCTGTATTCATTGTCTAATGATTTCAGACTGGAACAAGTAATGTGTAGGGATATAAGCAAAACAAAAAGGAGTTGCATACTTGCCTATATGTTTATATATGTTTTTATAAATAATGATGTGTTGTCTTTTGCCCTGTCTTCTGCCCTGTCTTCATTTCCCCATTTTGATGATAGCATTGAAATTGTTCTGTGAGAGACTCCTCTTCCCATCATTAAATATAATTGGTTCAGATTTGTTGGTAATATCCTACCCATTCCCCCATGTCTAGACCTAGGAATAGGCATGATGAATTCGAAGCACAGAGGTTGGTCAGCATAGAAAATGTGTCCTGATTTAGGCCAAATAGAATAGAATATGATAGACGTATTCTATCACAACAGGAATTTTTCAATAACACTTGGGATATTGCTACTATATTTCAACTGGAATATAAGCACACATTCCCACATACGCCATGTTTTAAGAATAATGAGTACATTTTCTGTGCATAATTATTTACTTAGACTATTCCTGTGCAGAATTAAATTCATTAGATGGATACAATACAACTAAGGTCATGTTGTAAATTTAATATGTGTTCAATACATGCATGCATTAATTTTACTTTTTTTGTGTTCATAACCACAAGAACATGAGTCTGAATTCATAATGTCAGAATTAGTCTTTTTCCAAATCTCTTGAGGCTTTCTATGTACTTGGGGAGGGGTATAGTGGGGTTATCTAAAAGAGCGGCACCACAATTTTCCTAACTGCAGAGTACAAAGAGAGTCACTTTTAGAGTAAATAGCAAAATTTTCTAGGAAATTAGGTAAATGAAGCATCATCCCACAGTGGAACAACATCATCTTATCAGATTATAGTGTGCTCTCTCTGCTTGGGTGTAAAAGTCAGGCTGACCGTCTTTTGTAAAATATGAGCAGGGAATAGATAGGAAAAAATTCAGTCAGAAGGGAGGTGCCAACCGAAGATACCAGGCTCCTTTCTACTATGCTTAGTGGATTCTTTTGTAATCAATTAAAAATGAAATCAATTTGATGGTTTAGTACGTCTTCATTTTATTTTGTTTGACATACATTGATTAACACTCCTTGTTAGATAAAACAAAAAATGGTGTTGTTTTGGAGTTTGACCTTCCAAGCATTTCCCAATACTTAAGTAGGCCTCATTAGCTTAATTTTAAAGAAAAATAAACTGAGGCTCATAGAGTTTCAGAAAGTGAAGCATGTGGATGATAAATTACAGCTTCAGGATGACAACCGAGGTATATCTGGTTAGAGTTCAAGCATTTTCACAGGATCTTGCTATTGGATCATACATCCCTATTACATTCTCAAAATTCACCTTTCCACTGATGATACATATTATTGCTTCTATTAGAATGAGCATCAATTTTTTTTTTTCACAGCTGGTAACTAAATAATCCATCCTTTATATAACACTTCTAAAGGTTGGTTGATTTTGTTTTATTGATCTGTCCTGTAACTGCACTGATTAAAGATTGAACTTTTTTTTAATGTCCCTTGTCTCTGAGACTTACAAGCCTATTTGAATTATTTGCAAATGTGTTTTGCCTACATTATGACAAATCTAAATTACTTGAAGTAGCATGGTATGTCTTTGTAAGTTTCTTCTGTCTAAATGTAAACACACAGTGCCAGCTGTTGAGGTAATTGAAAGAAGAAAACTTGTGTTTGAAACATTTCTTCATATGGATAATATTCTTTCAAAGCACCATCTTACTTCAAGAAGAAAGGTTGTGTTTAGAGGAAACAGATGGTAAAGATATTTAGTGAGCTACCATATTTAAATCCAGTGGGAACTATAAAGATTCAGAGAACTGATACCCAATACTTCAAATGTAGAAAAATAAAGTTTTAAAAACATCAATACATTTTGTTCAAAAATATATTTTCCCCTGGGCTTGGTAAATTCCTAGCATATTCGCTGAAAAATATTTTTGTGCAATTGTTCCATAAAAAAATTATAATTGGCTGTAAAATATAGCAAAGATTTAATAATTACACTTGGGTAAAAATAAATTTAAATTTATGTGTGCTTTGATTATATCTTTGTCTCATGGAATTAAAATATGAAAAGAGTACATTATAGTCAAAGAAATATGATGTTTCTTTCTGTAGTGGAAACCTATCTACATAGGTGTGTTAATTTTTGTGGGTGATATGAATGTCAAATAACATATGTTTGACATTTCCAATTTGGCCTACATCCCAAATGCATCACATGGACTACTTATAGTATTTGTTCAAAAAGAAGCTTAGTTAGAAGTGTTAAAGTAGGATCTGAGGCTAGTTTTCCATATTGTAGCAGTCATTATCCTTTTGCCATAGACAACACATGACCAGGTGTCAACTTCCCCATTGCTAAGTTTGAGACTTCATGAAAATGCTATTTTCCTAAGAAACTTTCCGTTTTCCTGGAGTGTTTTAGGTTACTGATCTACCATTGAATGATGTTGTAAATCAGGCACCTATGTCTTATCCTTTAGTGATACTGTGAATAATCAGCTACACATATATCCAGAATGACTTATTTTCATTTTTTAAAGATAGCTTATATTCCCAAATTTTGTTCCTTTTTTTTAATTTTCAAATTTGCCTGCCTAGTTGTGGAGGATAAAAGCAGCCTCATTTTTATTTACATCTCAATCCCTGGTGCTCTGTGTCTCTCTCCTTGGCTAGACATTTGATAGTACTTTTCCTTCCTCAAAATATTTCCAGGAATGTCTTGATGTTATGAGAACAGCTCTCCTTTGTCAGTTTATGTTGATTATGCAATGAAATATTACAGTTCATGAGCCAAGAGCATAAGGAATAATGCCTTTACAAAACCCATTCTCAAGGGAGATATTTCTGGTTTTACATGTCTTTTGAAGAACAAACAATTTTCTTGCTTTCGAAATACTACAGATTTTGCAGTAGAAAGTTAACCCACAGCTAGCTGAGGGTGAAATCTCACCATGTCTCAATGATTCCCATATTTACATTAGATCTCAAATTGATAATTTCCCATTGCATATAAGTTATAAAAAGTGACTTGTGTTTCTATTTTAAGTGTATTCCCTTGTGTTAGGGCCTTGTTTCTTGCTGGCCTTGCTCAAAAGTGATCAAATATTGCCTGGAACTGGTTTGTGACACCTTCGACTAAGGACTCACTTATCTTACGTGGATAACAGTAAACAGTGCTTGAGAACTGCTTTGGGGAACACATTGTAATTGTATTATTGAAATAGAAAAACACATGGTAAAGTACTCAGCAACTTTAGTGTTGTATATGAGAATAAGTGCACATATTTCTCATGTACTTGATATGTTCTATGATTTTTGGGTTGCAATAATAGAAATCAATCCTGGGCAATTTAATCAAAAAGGGAACTTGCCTGTAGGATTTTAGTCCATAGAATTGATGAGAAGGTTTGAGAATAGGCTACTATAGGAAAATGCTGTAGTGAAGCCTCAGGAGTCTCAGTAGCAAAAATAAATTGTCAATGTTGACAGAGTACCTCTGGTGAGTGAATGAAGTCCATTCATCTTTCTCATTCTCATGTCATTACACTCAGTTCAAATTACAGAGAATGAAAGTGGTATTCACTTACACTCTGCTAGCTCTGTTGTGCCTATCCTTTGGCTAGGTAAAGGCAAGCCTCTTTATTTACATTCTAGTTCAAGCATCACATAGAGGGAGAGAATCAGGGACATCAACAGAAAGTGAAGAAATGCTGGAGTTGAAAAGAAAATGTCACCTACAATGGAACATACTTATGACCGAATCCTGGTCCTGGTTGCTACCAGCATGACAGTTTAGGTTATAAAGTGAGTGGATTTAACCTCAAAGCAGAGTTCTGCTCACTGGGTTTAGTTGTTACTGTCTTACAGGGAGGTTTGGCTCATAAGCGCAGTTTTTTTATAACCTGGCTTTGGGAGGGTACAGTGGGGCCTATTTTTCTCTATAGTCCTGCTACTTAAAAGGTATTGCAGTTCTTTATCTCTCTTGAACTGGAGGTTGAATATACATAAGAGGAGAAATCCCTCTATGCAGGAGCAGCAGCTAATTCCTTTAAAGCCCCTGGACACTCTGGGAATATGGGGAGGGTGAACTCAAGTCAACCTTTGGCAAGTATTGCCCAAAATGCCCTGTGTATGCAGGCTTTTGTTCTAGTATCTCAATTAATGTGAATCAAATGTTAAATACTTGAATCTCCTTATTAGCCAAAACAATTCTGACTACATATTTTGTGGGTAGTTACCAAGAGCTTTTACATTATTTCAATAATTAATGTGAGATTTATCCTAACCAGTCAAAAATAGAAAAATATTAAAGAAAACTTCTCCTAAAATTATATTTAGTTAAATTTGACATAATTAAAACACCTGAGTTTATCCTAATTTCATGGAAAATTTAATCTGTTCACAATGTGTTACCAACCAAATATTATTACAAAATTATGCAAAAATGCCAATCAGAAATTAAAGTATAAATAAAATAAAACCTGACCTTACAAGCCTTAAAAACTATGCAAGAGTATGCTTAGAGTTACTTTGTTCTACATTGCTTCTACATAGCAAAAAAACAATGTTTAATGATACTTAATCAGAGAAACATACCTGCTAAACTTCCATGGAACTATTAATGGGTTTTGTGACTGACATTGAGGAAAACCATCATATCCTCCAATACTTGGGTAATGTAGTATAGAGAATCTGCAGAAAACTTGTGTTTGTCAGTATAAGAAATTTACATTGTTAGAAAAAAGGGACTCTATCAATATGTCACACTGAGATCTGATTACCTTGTTAAACTCAAATCAGTGCAAATACATGACATCTGTAGTTTAGCAAAATTTTAGCAATATTTTCATTAGGTTTATCTAGTATTAGAGGTAATATCTGGTGAACTTGTATCTGGAAATTTCAGTTTCTAATGACTCTTTGTTCACAGAGATTTATCATTCTCTTCTGATTTTTCTGTGTGCAGTGTGCACATATCTAGTAACTCCTTTTAGGGATTTTATTCTTTTGCTAACTTAATTTTACTGATTTTCTGATCTGGTTTTTATTTACAGAATAATTTATTGCAATAAACTAAGATCTAAAACTTCATACTAGTTGGAAAACTCTTAAAAGTCCCCCATTTTCTGCTTTTCTATTTTTTATCAATCTTTATTTTGGCCAAAAAAAATTATTTTCCCATTTTTTTTTCATTTCAGTTATCCTTTGAATAAGCTCAAAAGAATGTGACAAATTAGTTAAAAGTGAGAATGCCGAATGAGTGCTTATGTGGAAATGAACAATACTAGAGGAAAAAGAGATCATGCAAACTATCAGAAGAATAAGTGTACTTAAATTGGATGGAGGGTCATAGTGAAGCAAGACAAGATTTATGTAAGTCTGCATTACCTCCCATTTGTCTGCTTCTATTACTCCTTGGGAAATGTCTACTTCATTGTGAGAAGACTTTCCCATATCCTTCAAATCCTTTTCTAACTCAGGTGAAGTGAGCCTCTTATAGGCAATCTTGACTCTTGATCCTCCCCCTTCTTGAGGACTTGCTTCACTTTTTTTTAATGCATACTACCAATATTGCTTGCTTATTCCCTGAGCCATCAGCAGTTGC
This sequence comes from Glaucomys volans, assembly GCA_020662805.1. Classification (NCBI taxonomy): domain Eukaryota; kingdom Metazoa; phylum Chordata; class Mammalia; order Rodentia; family Sciuridae; genus Glaucomys; species Glaucomys volans. The sequence continues at coordinate 838,137 of JAJEJO010000179.1, forward strand.
TGCTGACAACCTCTTTTCATTCCCAGGCTAGGAAATATCTTCAGCTAAGAGGAGTCACTGTGATCAAGATTATATTGATACCCTGCCAAGCTGGACTACCAAGTAACAAGCAGACCAGTAAAGGGATTAGTTTGGTGGTGAGGGAATTGTATAAAGGGGTGCAAAAATTGAATTAAGGTGGGACAGCTCAAAGGTGCTAATTTGGAAATCATTGCATGCCCATCTTAACCAATGACAGTTCAACCAACCTGTCATTGTTCATGGTATCAGCTAACTCAAATGCAACATGTTAATCAGAAATTGATATTTAATGAAGCTTCAGAAAAAAGATTGAGAGGATGATTTATGTTATATTCTACATACTATACACATTTTTAAAAATGAAATATTTTCATTTAAAATACATCTTCTCCACCCCAACCTTCTTTCTTCCTATAGACAAGCTATTGATTTACATTGTATCCATTGTTACACAAACTGTCCTTTGTTGCTCATTATCTCATTCTGCACCCAGTGATCTCAACTACCAACCCCCCATCTGCAAGAGGCATAGAAAATAAATAATAGAACCTAACAAATGAAACATATAAAATATCAAAATCAAGCCATCTTTTCAGGAAAAACACTTCTTTTAGGAATTTTATTATTTATTTATTTATTTATTTATTTATTTATTTATTTTGATATTCCCTTTAGCCTGAACTGAAAGCTCAAGATTTCCTTGAGTTCTTATGAATTGTCAGTACTAAAAGTTGGCTTTCCCCTCACATTCACACTACTTTGGGTTTTTACCTTCATGAAAATGCTGCATAAAATATTGGTTAAAAAAAACATTGCTCTTATATTTAATCAAATAGGAAATTGAAATCTGGGGTCTACAGGTATGAACTGCTATTGAAATTTATTTTGTGTGAGTGTGTGTTGGATGGTTTCTTAAAAGGTGGTTGCAATAAATAAGTGGACTGTGCTTTTAGATCCCAGACTTGGGAACTTGGTTTGGGATTGGTTAATTTTAGGAACCAGTTTGACAAATCAGTCTCTTGAATTAAAATGTCAGTTGATCAAATAATTTCATTTTATTGGGATCTGATGGGTCGAAATTGCAATAAAAAGCCCTCAATCCTTAATCTTATTAGGATAAATCTATGAAAATGATATTAAATCAAATTATTTGCAGGATTACTCTTTTATGTAAGATTTTCTCTCAGGTATTAAGTTTTTTGAGGCATTTCTCTCCCTCACATTCCCCATTGATTTGTTTTTTTAGTCGACTGTAACAACATCTATAAATTTCCTCCATATTTAGATTATATATTTTTCTTGCTCAGTTGTAATCAGGGTTTAGTAATAAGTTAATATAATAGTCTACTGCCTTAGAAAGCATATTACAAATGTGATGCTTTTCCTCAAAGGAAAAATGTACTTTTTCCTTCTTTATTAAATAGATTATCTTCAAAGCAAGAGGATATTTAATAAGAAATAAAACTAATATGAAAACAAAGGAAGTAAATGTCATGTATGGAAAGTAGTAAGCCCCTAATAATGACTTACCTAAGATTTCAAGAGCAGTGGTTTCTAATATTTATCCATTCATTAAACACTGTGCTAAGTTTTGACATTTAGATTTTGCCAACAAGTAGAATTTTAATGAAAATAATGTTCTCTGAGGCTTAGTAGGTAATATTGTCTGGAGTAACTTACCATTGGTGAGTGTAAGTATACAGGTTTAGATATACATAAGTTCTATTTAATATTAATTCATATGTGAGTGTAAAATGTGGCTCTGTGCATGTGTTTATTTTTGGGGAAATATATATTTAAATTTGTGACATTTGCTTTTCCATTGTTTTTCCTTTCAGGGTAAAATAGATGCATATGATTTCATTCATTCTCGATTTGAATCCATCAACTTTTAGTAATCCCTGATTGTTTTACTGCCTTTAATGATTAAAACAGAAATTTATTTAAAAGACTATGAATAATTCCAATTCATCTAGCCTTGACTTTTTGAAGTGTCAGGCAGCAGACATAGATTGCCAGAGATAAGAATTAGCTCTTTCACAGGTATGAAACTGACTTCATAAGAAATTATTTCATTATTATTATATGGTGTTGCTAGGTTTTTTCCTTAGATTACTTTTCTTAGTATTTTGAAAGTGAGGAAAACAAAGTCAGCTGAAAAAAAATCAATAACAAATTCTTAAAATGAGTCAGTGTAGCAACCGTTGAGAAGAGCAAGTACTTGGCCTGTTGATAATGATTTTTAACATGTTTATAGCAGAATCAAGAAATGCTGGAAGCAGCATGTCTCCTTGTGACAAGATACAATTGTTCCCCTTCCATCCAAAGCTGTCATTGTTAGAAGATTTAGCCAGATCTCTTCTTGCCAGTAGGACACTAATAGTCTTTAGCATCTGTAGATGTGAGTGATTAAGGATCAAGCCTACTGTGGTACTATCAGCCACGGGTCAGGAACATTGTTGCTAACTCTACCTGATGCCTGAGGAAGGAAAATTGAGATCTTTCATTCATATTTTTTTAACAGTCCATATGTGCTAAGCACAATTCTAATTTACTAAGGACAAAACCTTATAGTTAAGAAGAATAAAGTACCTATATAACTTTGTATTTCATTTATAATCCATGACTCCTTTAGATCTTGTTTCTTCCCTTAAGATAACATTTTCAGATGCTATTTCCAAGCTTTAATTGCTTTCTACATCCTGAATGTAGTTATAATACAAGGAATGTCTGAATTATTTATTTCAGGGAGTAAATCTTTAATTATAGGAAAATTGGCTTGAGCAGGATTATTAGAAAGAGTAATATACTTGAGAATATTCATTGAATGTCTAAATGAACTTGTTAAAGCTTTGGAATGTGACTGAAAGGCCAATAAATTCAGGCCATGATTTTATTTTTATACATTGTATACATGCTATCATATGATATTCTGTGAATATTCAAAAATATTATGTCAATTAAAACTGAAAAATAAGTACTTAAGTTTATATAATATTAAACAGCCACAAAAACACATTATGTGTTTCACTTCTTTCAAGTTCTTAGAAGTTCATTTCATTTCTATCTTCAAATATATTTTAGAAAAGGAAAACACTTTATCTTAGTAGGACTTATGTGTAACTTTTCCTGGTAGATGTTTTACATTTAATGGCTGACGTTGCCAGCAGGATTTATATAAGACTTAATTCCACCAATATTTAATATGCACAATTTAATCTTCTCTATTTTGTAACGCAGTGTGATAGCAAACATTTTTAGACATGATGCTACTTGAAATTACATATACAAAAATATTCACTTATTAATTTATATTTGATTGGTACTACTGACTATTCTACATATGTAAGTAAATTGAAAATGCATTCTGAAAACCTTTAAAGATGATGTGTGAATTTAAAACAAATCTAAACCTATCTTTCGTTTGCTGAGTTTAAATGTCAGTATCACAAATATTTATAATTATGCCTTATTTGTACTTACCAAAACAAATCTCTTTGCTTGGTGTTTGTTCATGGTAGCAATTTTGTTCAGCTCTAAGGTCTTTTGAACTTGTACAATTACTCTTAATACACTAAATTTTTCATAATAATTTTCAATTCAAGTACACTAGTAAAATTTACTTACAAAGAATATCTACAATGTCATTATTCAATCCTAACTGACTTAAACCACTCAGTTTTGAAGAGATTAGTCCTATGATAATCTTGAAAAGATTATTTTGGGAAAAATAAATAATATTACCTAATGTCTATGTAAATGCACTGAATAACATCCTGAAATAGAAAATAAAAGCAAAGTGTATTTTCTACCAAATTTCTCACATTGACAACATGGGTTCTGTAGTCTCCAACAGATTTGACAAGGCTAAACCTTATCTAAAATGGTAGTGTCTCTTCCTCCTTTTTCTTTGCCAACATCTCTCATAGCATGAACAGATGGACATTTAACTTCAAATAAAGTTAACAATTGTGGGGGAGATTAAAATAATATTCTGGCAGAAATAGGGAAGATCATGATGATTTAATCATTCCTAGGCTGCTGAATTCAAAGTAACCATCTGGGCCATGATGGGTGCATCAGTTGCATGCAAAGCCACCAAAGCAGAGGACAAGGAAGTAAGAAAAGCATTTCAGAGTATCAAAAGCAGGTGTCGTTTGAAAAACTTTGTAAGTAGATTGCAAAATGGACATGTCGCTATTCTCCCCCCACCCTCAATATTTTCCCATGAATCAAGTGACTATCTTAAAAGCAACATTTAAAAGAAAATTATTAAGCCTATAGGAGGACACACATTCAAAAGAAAGGCTTAATTGTCAAATTTCAGGAAGTACTAAATGAGGAAGGCTCTAGAGAAGGAAAACTAATGGGTCTGTTTTAGGTAACTGCTATTGTAGTGAATTCACTCTATTTAATTTTGGTCTTTGTGGTAAATTCGTACAGAACAATCCAATTGATTAACTTGTTTCTCAAGTCAAGCACAAGGCCAGGGATGGGTAGGCAGATCAACTTGTTGGATAAAGTACCAAGATTACATATTGGGGGGCAAGGTAAAAATTGGAATATCCTTTCCAAAAGGAGTGGAAATGGATGCTAAGCAGGTTCAAATGATAAATATCCAGCTCACAGACTGCATTTCATGCATCAGTGAAACACAGTGAACACTTGAACATTATGCTATTTTCTAGAAGAGAGGATTCTGTGTCAGGCTTTAGACTTTACTAAAGGGGTTTAATATCATTTGTAAAGAGGTAACTGGGAGGAAGATGTCAGTGTTTGGCAGTGAGTGCTAATGAGATTTGATTTTTGTTACTTTAAAATGAAGTGAACTCTGTATCTAATTTGATCACTTGTAGTCTTATTAATGTATTCAGATAGAATAATGGAGTGAAGCCTGCATATAATATCACAGGGTGTCAAGGTCATGACACAAAACTGCTGGCAGAATCTCCTAACACATTAAGAAAGATTCTCTACAGTAAATGCCACATATGTCCTATTCAAATTTCTCATGCCTTCAAGCATGAGCTTCACACCCTTCTTCCAAAGAACTTTTTCAAAGATGGACATGTTCTGTCTCTGTGTTGTTTGATTTCGTAGCTTCTGGTCACGTGTGGCTATTGAAATGTGTCTAGTGGGATTGAAGAAATGAGCTTTCAATGACATTGAACTTGATATAATTTAATTTAAATAGTCACAAATGATTATTGATTAAAATATTGGACAGCAAAGTCTTCGTGTATTTACTTCCATCTAAGGAACAAACTAAAAATAGAAAGACATACACAAACTTTTATTTGCTATAGAATTCAAGAAACATATTGCCAGAGTAAGAGAAGGTTTATATTTATCAGTGCTCTGAGTTGTAAATAATTCTCTCACACTAGTTTATGCAGAAAAAAGAAACACACACACACTCACATTGCTGAGGGATACAGCTGCCACAGCTTGCCTGCTGACTCTTGGGCACTGAGTTATAGGAATTTTGTCACAACTGTCTCCCAAAGGTGAATGCTTCTGATGTCACCTTCAGCAGAGTAGGTCTGTACAGAACCTATTTTCTTATGCCATTTTGTATTGATGTCTCCTGTGAATGTGTCACATTTGTGGATCACAATTTGCATGTCACTGTCTTCCTCATTAGGAAATTTAGCTTATTGAATTTCTGTGGCCCATCTTGAACATGCCTAGACTAACAAAGTACATTTGTAAAGGGTGCTGGCTTCCCCAAAGGCATTAATGTCCCAAAATATGAGAATACATTAAACTGCATTACAGTTTCAGGCACCATATTATGAGAAATATTCCTGCAAAAGTTTTAAGCATCTTGTAAGTTACAAAAGTTAAATTATATATGCTAGGCTAAAAAAAAAGACAACATCACGGGAGAATGCAAAACCATGTTGCATATTCTGCTGGCAAGTGTCCTACCATTCTGTTCAATAAGTTTATGCCTTTTAATGACTAGTGATAACAATTCCTGTTACCTTCAAGGCAGTTTTTTCTTAATTCTCAACAAGAAGAATCTTGAAACTTTGATTAATATTAACATTTAAAAACATGTTTTTATATACCATTTACCTCCTAATCAGGACCTAATCAGGACTCATCAAAGTCTTATGTTTTATATATATACACATTTCATTTGTCTTCAAACAATTTGGAAAAAATGATAGATGCACCACATCATGTTCAATCACAAGAATGAGATCAAAATTGTAATGGGACACACCCCATGTTTGAAGTATACCCTACTGTCATGTATATTTAAAACCAAAAAAATAAAAAATGAAAAAAAGGAAATGATAGATACATCATTTTTTAAGGCCAGACTACATGGAAAAACTGAGGAAATAAAATGTGTTTCCATAACAAATCAGAAATTTTCATCTTTTCAAAATTGAAGGTCCTGTCCTTGGCATAGTGGTCTACCTAATTTTCAAATTTATCCTTCATTGGAGTTTCTGGAGTGTTAAGAGCAAATCCTAATCCTGGTTCTTAACTTTGCCTTTTAGCTTTAGGAGATGAGTTCTTTATATACCACCAGGAAGATATCACACTGTCTTTAGTCTTCAATGGATGGTTAATCATCTTTAGCAAGTCCTTGCTACCTCAAAGCAATAGGTGCCCCCAGCAGGAACCATTAATTTTATTATCTTTTTAATTACTACTCACATAAGACCTATATTTTTGACACATCTCCCCTTCTGGAGTATTTCTTTTTACTAGTAACCTACTCCACTTCACTATCACTAGGGAAATTTTTATAATTACAGACTAATTTATTCAATGTTTTTTTTTCTGTAATCCACCACACTGCAGTGGTGGGATCTACATTTTCTACCAGACAGCGAATATCACAGCTCCTAAGTTTCATCTTCACGTCAATTTTCTAATGCCATTTGTGGCACCAATAATGGTTATTGAGGTTCCCTGTAGCAGACTTTGAAATGGATGCTGTTTTGGAAGATATGCATTAGGAAGCACTTTCAGGATCAATATTTGTTGGTCTATGTCCACTTTACTCTTTCTGCCTGTTTTTGTTCTGTTGTCTTATATCCTCCATTCCCATGATGCTGCTGCTGCTGCTGCTGCTGCTGATGATGATGATGATATGTTTGTATGTTATGTGGAGGTGGGGGAGGGGAGAGAGTATCTGTGCACCTGTTGTAGAAATAATTTTAGGATTCAGAGGACAGTATCTACCTCCAGTGTGAACTTATTTTGACCAGAAAAATTAGGACATTGATCACTAATTAGGTAATTAGGACAATAGCAAGTCAGGATCATATTAATCCAATTTCTGGAAATGAAGGATTCATATTTGAAAAGCCAACTGTGTGCATGATTTTATACCCCCATTTCATTTGCATGGGAATTTAAAGTTTTCCAGCTGAAAATAATATCAGATTCCATTTGTCAGTCTGAGCTACAACTGTTTTCCCAAATGCACAAGATGGTAAATATCTCACATCACCCTCTTACCCCCTCAATGGTCTTCTTTGCAATCTGTAAATATCCTCAAGAGTGAAGCATTCTCACATGCTCAGCTCACCTCCCTTTATTTCTACCCCACCTCTGATCCCCAGGTCCTGGCTTGAAATCCTCACTATTTTGTTAAAACTAGGTTGACTTCCAGCAGATGCTTAAATTTTCAGTCCAACTTTTCTAATAATTCTCAGAAGATAGATTATGTAAATGATTAATTTGAACAATAAGAGATATAAAGTACAAGTTGGTACATTTCAAAATATAGTTACATTGGAATAAACCTTGCAGGCATCAATTTTAAAAATATTTGGCTGAAAATTTATAGTATTTCCATCAATAAATATAGTGCCAATGAGTAAAGGGGAAAAGAAAATGCAAATTACAAAGATTACAATCTACACTCTACATTTACAATTTGTCTTGGATCATTATATGCACATTTACTTAATCAGAAAAAATATCTGTTATTTGAAACATGCATATTCCATGAATGCAAATTAACAGAATATGGCTGCATTTGTTTTAGAAAGCTAAATTAAGTTTGAATAGTTAAAAGGGATTTTGAGGAAATTCAAAGCAAATAATAAAGAGTTGGTAGCAAAGTAACACTAATATAATGTTTTTCTCTATAAGAATTTACTATGGTTCTTTTCCTGTATCAACCTGAGGAGTATCATTTCTCTAAAATCAATACAAGAAATATTACCAGGGGCATTTCTTTCTTTGGTACATAAAGAAAATATGTTTTCTTAACTTAAGGACAGGCTTTTGCTTTCAACTAATCTCTCTTAGTACCTCTTCAAATACCACCATTAAAGAAAAAATTTGAGATGTAAAATCCAAGATAGTGGCATCTGGCTCATAGGTCATAGGATAAACAAGTTCAATGAAAGCCTAATCTTTGAGGAACAATCAGGCAAGGTAGAAAACAGAAAAGGTATTTATATAACTTCTCTGGCATTTCCTGATTTCTGTATGGTATAATTCCAGAATGCTGAATAATGTGGATAGTTGAAAAAAAACAGAACTTGAGAAAATAATATCCTGAACTAATGACAGCATCGTGCAAAGGGAAAACCTGCATGATTAACTAGTTCTGCTGATCTAGCACATCCTCTTCTGGACTTTCTGCTTGTTTGTCTTAAATGCTCATTAGCTCCTCCATTACTTAAATAAGAAATTGTATAATGAACTTCTCAGTTCAACTATAACAAATATTTATTGGACAAGTATATGTATTGCATAGTCAAATAACATAAAAGAGACTTAGGGTCAACCTGATTTTAATCAAGACCCCAAATCTGTGCATATGGCAAAGGCAGGCACCCAACAACAAAGTAATGAGTTTGTCAATCATCGCTACCATGGCTATCACATGCATCATCATTATCATTTGCTAGGTATTGATCTAAATGCAAAGGTAAATATGACATGGCCTCATTCATTGAATGGGGAAAGGGAGGTAGCTAGTGTTTGCAATATCAAGGACATTCTCTGAGAACTGTGAAAAGCTAAATGTCTAATTAGTGGGAATGGCTTGGGAAGAGTAAGAATACAATGATATCTGAGCTGAAGCTAGGGGAAAGAGAAATGAGTATGCCAGGAAAAGAATATGATAAAGAAAGAAATTATAGAGGAAGAGAAAGGATTTTCAGGATTACAAGGGTAACTGACAGTACAATTTGAGCAGACGACAGTACTTTTCAGGATTACATATCATTGGTGTAAGGGTTTGGAGAGCTGAGAAGGGCCTGTCAGGGAAGGTTGGATCTGCTATTCAAAGCCATTAGTATCTGGTGCTGTAGATGCTAATGTGGTATTGAGAGATTTGAAGGAATGATGTTCCTTTTTCTAAACCTAAAACTGAAGTGAAATGAGAAATTAGCATATGAGATTCCAGTTTTTTCAGAGAAAAAGGTATCCTTGATTTTGTTTCATCCATTTCTACCACTTTTTTCGAGTGATCATTTGGTCTCACTTGCTTCTTGATTATTTCATAACATTGTTCTTTTCCCCTGGAGTCCTTAGAATACAGTCACAAAGAATATGATCCCAGCCTTGACCTCTATTCTTAAATATGATCTGATTTATTTCATTGTTGGCAAGTGTACTTTCCCACATTGATTGCCGTTTCTCTGAGTGTGACATCTTTTTGTAAATAAATCAATGGCACTGCAGAGGCTTCAGAGCTCTTCTAATCCCGTCCACTCGTTTCACAGCTAAATGGGGAAAAGGGTGGGTTAAATGGCTTATGGACTCAAGCAGCTTGTGACAGAGAAAGACGAGAATGTCTGCTTGCCAGGTGATCTTGAGTGTGAGGTTTGCATTGGTTCCATACCTTCACACTGTCATTCATCTCATAATTACACAAGCATATTTGGAGTCTTCTGTTAGTTTTTTTGGTGTGTGTGTGTGTGTGTGTGTGTGATTTAGGCATTTCATAGAACAAAATAGATTTAGAGAAAAATATAAAGATTGTAGAAATAACCCTTATAACCCTCAGCATGCATGTTTACCTAGCATGCATGTTTATGTCAGTATGGATCATTAGTTATAATTAGATCATCAGTATTGATGCATATTAACAAAAGTTCATAATTCATCCAGATTTGATTAGTTTTTACATAATGTTCTTTATTCCAGAATGCCATCCAGGATACCATATCATATCTCCTAAGATTCCTATGGGTGTGACAACTTCTTAGACTTTTCACATTTTTTAATGTAATTTTTTATTTGTTCTAGTTAGTTGTACATGACAGTAGAATGCATTTATGCATTTTGAAAACTCATACATAATTGGAGTATAATTTCTCATTTTTCTGATTGTACATATGTAGGATCACATGGGTCATGCAGTTGTATATGTACATGAGGTAATAATGTCTGTTTCACTCCACTATCCTTCTTACCAATATATCCCTTCCCATCCCTTCACTCCCCTCCACCTAATCTAAAGTAACTCTGTTCTTTTCTAACTCCCCGCAACCTACTGTGAATTAGCATCTTCATATCAGGGAAAACATTGGCCTTTGGTTTTTTGGGTTTGGCTTATTTTGCTTAGCATGATATTCTCCAACTCCATTCATTTACCAGTAAATGCCATAATTTCATTCTTATTTAAAGCCGAGTAATATTCCATCATATATATATGTGTATATATATATATATATATATATGTTTACCTAGTGTTAATGATTCATATATATATATATATATATATCACTTTCTTTATCCATTCATCTGTTGAAGGACACCTGGTTGATTCCATGGTTAAGCTATTTTAAGTTGAGCTTCTATAAACATTGATGTGCTGTATCACTGTAGTATGCTGACTTTAAATTCCTTTGAGTATAAACTGAGGAGTGGGATAGCAGGGTCAAATGGTGGTTTCGTTCCAAGTTTTCTGAGGAATCGCCATACTGCTTTCCATAATGATTGCACCAGTTTGCAGTCCCACCAGCAATGTATGAGTGTATCTTTTTCTCCACATCCTCACCAACATTTATTGTTGCTTGTATTTTTGAAATTGCCCTTCTGATTGGAGTAAGATGAAATCTTAGAGTAGTTTTGATTTACATTTCTTTAATTGCTAGAGATGTTGAACATATTTTCACATATGTGTGAAAGTATCTTCTGTGAAGATGCTTTCTGTGAAGTGTCTGTTCAGTTCCTTAGCCCATTTATTGGTTGGGTTATGTGTTCTTTCTGTGTTAAGTTTTTGAAGTTCTTTATATATCCTAGAAATTAATACTTTATTTGAGCTGCATGTGGTAAAGATTTTCTCCCAATCTGTAGGCTCTCTCTTCACATGATTATTTCTTTTCATGAAAAGAAGCTTTTTAGTTTAAATCCATCCCATTTATTGATTCTTGATTTAACTTCTTGCACTTTAGGGGTCTTGTTAAGGAAGTCAGATCATAGGCCAAACTGATGAAGATTTGGACCTACTTTTTCTTGTAGTAGTTGCAGTGTTCCTGTTCTAGTGCCTAAATCTTCGATCCACCTTGAGTTGAGTTTCATGAAGAATGAGAGAAATGGTTTAATTTCCATTTGCTACATATGGCTTTCCATTTTTTCCTGCACTATTTGTTGAATAAGCTATCTTTTCTCCAGTGAATTTTTTTTGGCCCCTTTGTCTAATATGAGATAATTGCATTTATGTAGATTTGTCTCTGTGTCTTCTATTCTGTACCATTGGTCTACATGTCCGTTTTGATGCCATTTACCCTGCTGTTTTTATACTACAGCTCTGTAGTATTGTTTCAAGTCTGGTATTATGATGCCTCCTGCTTGACATTCTTCATAGAAATAGAAAAAGCAATCATGAAATTCATTTGGAAAAATAAGAGATCCAGAGGAATCAAAGAAAATCTTCTGATATTTTTTATTACATTCTCAGTTTTTTTCCCCTTTTCCCAAATTTCCCTTTATTTTTATTTTATATTTTTTATTTTTGGAATACAAATTTTCATTTCTCTAGTTATACATGACATAGAGTCACACCATTCGTGTAATCATACATGTACATAGGGTAATGTCATTTGTCTCATTCCACCATCTTTCCTTCTTCCATCCCTTCCCCTCCACTCATTTCCCTCTCACAATCCAACATTTTTCCATTCTTTTTTATCCCCCAACCCCCCTATTATGAATCAGCATCCACCTGTCAGAGTGGATTTTTGGGATTGGCTTATTTTATTTAGCATGATATTCTCCAGTTCCATCCATTTACTTGCAAATGCCATAATTTTATTTTTCTTTACAGCTGAGTAATATTTCATTGTATACATATACCACAGTTTCTTTATCCATTCATCTATCGAAGGGCATCTTGGTTGCTTCCACAATCTAGCTAATGTGAGTTAAGCTGCTATAAACATTGATGTGGTTGTGTCACTATAGTATGCTGACTTTAAGTCCTTTTGGTATAGGCCAAGGAGTGGAATAACTGGGTCAAAGGGTGGTTTCATGCCAAGTTTTCTAAGGAATCTCCATACTGCTTTCCAGAGTGGCTGCACTCTGGAATTTGCAATTCCACCAACAATGTATGAGTGTACCTTTTCACACATATCCTCGCCAACAACTGTTGCTGCTTGTCTTCTTGATAGTAGCCATTCTAATTGGAGTGAGATGAAATCTTAGGGTAGTTTTGATTTGCATTTATCTAATTAGTAGAGATGTTGAACATTTTTTCGTATATTTGTTAATCAATTGTATATCTTCTTCTGTGAATTGTCTGTTCAGATCCTTACCCCATTTATTGATTGGGTTCTTTTTCAAAAACTCAACCCCAAAAATATATTGACAGTTTTTGAGGCTTGTCAATTAGGTATTATAAGATACTACTCTGTGGGAATTTGTCTGATTTGTTTTCTCATGATAATATTAGTTTTTGTGTTTGGGAGAGGAATTGAGACTATGTATTATCCATATGTTTTATGACTGTTGATGTTTACCTTGATACCTGGATGAAGTGGGTTAGTCTGCTTCCTCCACTGTGAGGGCACTCATCCTCTTCCCCTTCCAGTCATTTATTCACAGTAATATCAGCTCATGGATTCTCTTTTTACTTATTTATTTTTTGATAATGTAAATTGAACCCAGGGGTGCTTAACCACTGAGTAACATCCCCAGCCCTTTTTATTTTTTATTCTAAAACAGGGTCTCACAAGCTTGTTTACAGCCTTGCTAAGTTGCCAAAGCTGGCTGTGAACCTGTGGTCCTTGTGTCTCACCCTCCTGAATTGCAGGATTACAGGCATGTGCAACCATACCAGGAAGTCCTCTTTTATGTTTTGCATTATAATCCAATAATAGTAGGTTCTTCTTTTATTTCATCCTTTCTTCAGTCACCTTTAATATTTAAAATAATTTCCCCAGTATTCTAAATTTCAAAATTCTAAAATATTTTAGCATGAGAATGAATTTTCAGCCAAGCAATTTATTTTGCAGGAACCTAAAAAGATGTCTTCAGATTAGGGAATATAAATACACTATTTTGTATCCTGTTTAAATAGCAATACTCTTAAATCTCTAATGCTGAAATGTAGCTTATAGTTACAAATGTTCATAAATATGGTTGTGGTTAGAATGGAAGTTTATACTAATCACAAAGCACTATGATAATGGGCAGGTTTTCCAACATATTCTTATAAGGTTAAAAATGAACCAATATTGATCAATATGATAAATATATTGATCCAGCAAATATTAATCAATACTCACTGTCCCCTGCCTTTGAAGAGCTCATAAGTATAAGGAACCAAAATATTGTAGATCACTTTTCACAGTGTAACAAGCACTTATAATAGAATGATAATAAAAATGCTTGTTAAAAATATTTTCATTTATTTAATCTGAATGGAATGTGTATTAAGACAATAAAGCTATTGCAAAAGTTTAATAATGATTTTTATCAAAGAAAAGATCGGTTGTTTTTGTTATTTTTTTCTAACTAGACCACAGTGTGCTTGAGATACTTGATTATTGTTCAAGAAATTATTTTCTTCATTAATAGATGGATGAATGCATGGCAATTATATGCTATCTCTTTTAGTTACAGTTAAAAATGTGGTGCCAGAATGTAAAAGGTTATCAGCTGAGGAGTACACTAGTGGTTATGTTATTGTTAAATGAATGTTTTTTTCTATCTAACTTATGAGGTCTGATTGTTTTGCTATTTTAAAAAATTCCCCAAGATCACTTAATCAAGCATTATCCATTGTCTTCAAATTCTCACATAAAAGAGGATCTGATCTTTATATTCCTCATTAAAATAAAAAGAAGATATAATGTTGAACTATAATTTTTAACTTTAATTGCAACTGCATGCATAAATGATAACATACTGGATAAGTGAAGAGAATAAGGGGATGTAAGCGAATTTACAGTTTCATCTTGTATCAATAAGCTGGTCATAACTGAATGGAACTCCTATTTCACAAAGTTGACTATTAAATAGAATAATGCACAATATTATGGTGAGATTTTATACCTTCGAAAACCTTTCCATTTTTTAACCAAAATTGCACCAAAACAAAACATTTAAGACTAATTTGCATTCATATTAAACAAAAGTGCATATATGAAATTTTAGACAGTATGTGAATTAACGTATATCAGTATGCCCACCTGGAGCAGGAATTCCATCATTTTAGAGATAAAATGAAGCAGCCCTTGTTATTCATACTGTCTGATTCACCACAGCAGATCCCACATAGGATTATGTGCTTTGTGAAATCTCCTTTAAAAATAGCAAGGTGATGTCATCCTAATTACTTTGAGACATGGCATTATGGATTATATCCCTGTGTGATTATGGGATTAAGTTCAGTTTGAGGTTTAAGTAAGATGTTTGAAATTCCAATAATATGTGTGGGTACCAAATTTCTACTGACTTTTTTATAAACCTATGGTGTAGGGTTGAGATTATTCTCTGAAAGGCCTAAAATATTTACAATTTTCCTATTAAGTTAGAAACATTTCCTTGCTTTTCACAAGTATTCATTTACACTCCCTCTCTCACATGGTTAATTCAGGGCCACAATAGGCACTGGAGTTGGTGTCCAGATCAAGGTTGGGTACACTGTGGAGAAATTAAGCATTCCAGAATCATAGTTTAAGTTCCAATGATAGAGGTAGAATAATACTGTTGCTTTAATGTTAATCATTGTCATAGCAATAACAGGAATAAATACTTTGTGTACACTGAGTACTTTTTAGTACTAGATATTTATTTTTATTGAGAATTTTTAAGGTAATGTAAAATGGTTGCCATGTACGGTTATCTGTACTCCAAATAATTTTGTTGATAAGTTGGATGCATTTGTCCTAAAAAAAAGATACATTGGAGTATGGGAATTTTGTACAGGAAAGTTTGTTCATACTGAATTTCAGTGTTTTCAACTTTTTGACCTACTAACCAGGGAGGTTGAAGATTAGAATAAATGATTACCTGGTAGCTCAATAATACTAACAACTACCCTTACTATTACTTTCTAAATGAGAAAACTGAGCCTCAGGACAAACAATTTGCTTAAGCTCACTTAACTATTATTGTCAAAATTGAGATTTGAATCTACATCTTATCTAGAATCAAAGTCAAATCCAAAGAATTCAAACAACAAGGCCAAGTTTAATAGAACAATGCCATATCTAGAATCAAAGTCAAATCCAAAGAATTCAAACAACAAGGCCAAGTTTAATAGAAGAATTCTTTAATAGAAGAATTCCATAAGGAATTGGAGTCAAAGATTACAAGTGATCCAGAAACTTAATTGCAGGAGATCATATAAAAAAGTGTAGTTCCAAAGCTTTCCTATGTGAATTTATTAGATTGATTAAAGATCAAGATCAATTAATTAATGATAGAAAACTCATTTTGAAATATTTCATGCATATTATTTTAATTTTGAATGTTGTTTGATACCTAAGCATATTATGTTTCTTCTCCACAAATGTTTTAAAATGATGGACAGCATGGTGACTTTCCTCCAGTAGGACAAAAATCTTGCTTTAGAACACAAGAATGGTAGCAATATAATCCTTATTTTTAAGCAATTAAGAATTGACTTATTAACTTCTCAGATTTAGATTTTCATGTCTATTATTATGAACTTTCTTTTCCAAAAATTGCCCAACACTAACATTTCTTCATGCTGGTAGGAGATGATCTCATTTCCACTGTTAAGAAGGCTTATTTTTATGTCACATTAATAAATCAGTCCCCCTCCTATTATTTAGCAATACTTATTTTTTAAAAAGTTAGCAAAATTTTAAACATTATCAAAATTCTATGAATATATACATGTCCTTCTTACAAAACAAATGAATAAAATGCTCCTTTTAATTTTATCAAGATGGGATCCAGATTCTTAGATAAAATAGTTGCTGAGATGAAAATTATGAGATCCCAAAATTCTATTTAAATTATGATTCTTTGAGTTCTCTACATACATTGTTATAGTACATGCAGGATGGCATTTTCCATTTTCTTTCAAATTATATAATTTTTATATTGTACCTAATATTATTTTTTTTGAGGTGGAAGTAATGGGAACTAGTAGCATATTATAAATGCAAATCTCCTTTTTAAATGAAAATGACAAAGAATTGCTAGGGTATTTTCCATTCAACCTGACATAAAATATTTTTATATTCTACCAGAGGAAACACTATGTTTAAGGATTTGACCATTTTTTTCTTCTCCTGAATTTAAATTTAACTTGAATTATAGTGCATTATTTGTTTAGCTACAAGGAAAGTGACTAAAGAGTAAGAGCAGCACTTAGAAATCAATTCTAACAGAACAATCTAGTTCTTATTTAACTGAGGCTTTATTTATTTATTTTTATTAAGAAAGCAAATAAACCCAAGTATAATCCTAAAACAAAGCTCCCAAATAGTCCTCAAATAAAAGCCAAATATAGTTTTCACTATTAAAGTGTCCTGGCAAATCTGGTAATCATCGGGTAGCAGTAGGAACCAGACCAAAGCATTCCTGATAGAATTCACTTTAAATTTATACTTGATGCTTAGTGAGACAGAAAAATTCCAAGAAATTTTAACAAAAAGATAAAAATAACAAAATGGCTCACAGAGTGGTTGAAGAATTCTAAAAGACCAGAAGTCTGAGTAAGTTCCTGCTTATATCAACGATCAGCACTTATTACACTTTTAGCAGTAACTTCAGAGACATTTCAGAGTTCTCTGGAATCTGGTATTTTAAGGTAACTTTTTATTATGTAAAAAATGATGTTAACAAAAATACATAAATGCAGTGGATAAAATAGCAAAAATTATTTTTGTTATAGCATTTTAAAATATGATTAAAGTTTTATTTAGACTTTTAGGTTTGAAAGAAAATATTATAGAGTATTTTTTATAGACAGTGGGATTATTTCATAGTAGAAGCTGAATAAATTTTTTAAGACTGTTTTGAGAAAGGGGCATGCCCTCCAAAAGGCTTGAAAAGCTACCTCTCTTTCAGAAGTGTTTTTCTAATCATTTCTTGTTTACATATATCACAGCAAACTACCGTGTGTTCAGTAAAAACTAGAAAGTAAAATTACCATAATAGATTAATTCAGAGAAAGATATATGAACTCTACCTTTGAAAAGAGTTAATTCAATTATTGTACTGCTAATTCATATTTGAAATGAAATTTATAAAATGATGCAGAGTAATTGAAATTATTTTTAATTCATTATATAACTTTCACATATATTTAATAAATTTCTCTTTTCTTAAAATATATATTTTCACAAAATGTTTCACTCTCCTTCTGGAAAAGTGAAGAATTGTATTAATTACTGAGGAAAGCATAGGTTCTATTGGTGAACATGATACTATTTTATCATTCAATGTGATTTTTACTCTATGCAGTCACCAATACAAAAATGATCCAAAAATCAATCTTAATGCTCTGATTTACTCTTGATATAACAAAATGATCAACCCAGATGAATCTAACCCTAAAATCAACAACTTTGAATCAACTAGGGAGAGTCATTTTTAAGACATTTTGATTAATAAGCAGGCAAAGAGCACAAAGGAGAAGACAAACAGGTTAATGGTAGACTAAATAAATCAATGTTTATTCTTGATTTTGTTTTAATGTTTTTTCAATTGTTACAAAATCTGTTAATATTAGGGAAAGAGGTTGATGTTCTGGTGAGAAGTGCCACTGTGCTCTCTTGTCTCATAGCAACAGTAGGTGTCTCGGAATACAAATTTGCATCCAAAAGTATCTTGATGTGATGATAACTTAAAAGTTTCTTATGTGCCAGAAATTTTAAATTTCATCTGTTTACAAGAAAACAACAACAACAACAAAAACAACTACAATTGAAGTGAGGGTTTTATTGATTTCTCCCTAACTTTAGAACTGGGATAATGGTCTCTATTGAAACACTATTTGGAGAAGAATAATTGTGTTCTGAAAATTTCTTCTTATATCATTCACAGTAGGCAACCCATTTGGCAGCTTGTGTCTGCAGAATATCAAAGTCATCCATAGTGCACACACTGATGGTTTGCATACCTTATATGCTTACACACACCCATTTCTCAACATCAGGTGTTAGTGATGCCACATCCTTGAAACCTTCTGTCCATTTATCAAGTACCTTCTCCTTCCTCTGGTATCTCTTATGAAAATGATCACATTACTTTGTGTTGTGGTTACTGAAATTACATTACAAGCTCTTAGAGTACTAACAGCTCGAGTTGGGCTGAGGGAATAGCTCAATAGTATAGAGCGTGTGATTTGCATGTGTGAAACCCTGAGTTTCTCCTCAGCACCATGCAGGCAGGGGGGCTCCAGTTTGAAGTTGGACACCAAAAGTGCCAAGCAACCTGCTTGCTTTTTCCCTTATCATTCACTCTCTATACTGTGATATATATCCTGGGGCATAAATTCATGACTGAGGGAGACAAGGATATTTGTATCTATTTTGAAAAATGGACATTTGAATGTTAATAAAATAATGATACAAGTTAAAAAATATTAGGAATTTTCCTAAATAATCAAGATTAACCATAGCAGTGGGATAGGCTAAATCATGGCCCCCTATAGATATCACCATCTGAAACCCCATAACCTGTCAATATCTAATATGGCAAAAAGGAATTTGGTGGGTGTAATTCAGGTTACAGGCTTTGACATAGAAAGATTATCCTGCACTACCAGGGTTTATTCAGTCTAATCCAATGAGTTCTTGACAGCAAAGAAATGTTTCCTCCTGGAAACCAGAGAAATGTGACAGAAAGAAAAGCCAGAGTTATTTCAAATAGCAGGAGGTTTAAATATTCTGGCAGCCGTGAGATGTGGGAGGACATGCATAAGGACCAGAGAGCTATGTCTAGGGGTCAGCACACCCCCTTGACAGCTACCAAGGAAACAGAGACCTCATCTCTACAAAGTGGTTCCAAATTCTGCCAATAACCTGATCCTTCAGGCTGAAAGCACATTCTCTCAAAGCTCCTCCTGGGATGCTGGTAGGCTAACACCTTAGTTTAGGATTTGTGGAACCCAAAGGACAGAAGTGAACAAGTCCAACTTACACATCTGACTCACAGAACTGTGATAAATAAGGGGTTGGTTTAAGCTACTATTTTCTGGTAATTAGTTACAGCAGCAATATGAACCTAGTGCAAGTACACGTAACTGGAGTTCTAGTGTATGGCCTGGTGGCTTTAGTTTATAACAACATATCCTTAACTTTAATATTGCTAAAGGTAGATCTTAAAGATTCTCACCACACCAAAAAAGCATGGAAACTATGTGAAGTGATAGATATTTTAATTAGCTTGATGCTCTAATCACTTAATAGTGAAAACATATATCAAAACATTAAGTTGTGTACTGCAAATACACACAATTCTTATTCATCAGTTATATCTTAATATAGCTGGGATAAAAAGAAAAAAGTGAAACTTAATGCCAACATTTGCCTATTGCCCTTAAATTAAGATGCAGTTGCTTCTTTTAAATATTCCACTGTAAGAATTATATTTATATTAATAATTATATAAAATACACATATATAGGATTATTTCATTTTTATAATAAGAAGTTGGGAAGAGAAAACTTAAGTTTATGAGCAAATAAAAAATATTCAAAACTCTTAAATAAAAAAATATTTAATGAGTTCTTGTCAGCTCATTTGCTCCCAGACTAATAAGTAATGATTATAGGTATTGAAAAATTAATAGTTTTTAACTATTTTAGTCTTCTTTATTTAAATTATATATCTAAATGGAAAAGATTTGGGGAACTGATTAATTGCTTTATTAATTTAAAGTAATCATTACATTCTTTACATCCATAGAATTGCAATTCTTATACAATTAGTATGCTATAATAATATAAGCACTTTATAAAAATGAATCCTGACTTCATGTCAGTTCTTCATTAATCTCTTTACTTTCCTGAAGAAAAGAAAGCTCATTCCACGTCTTTCCCATTTTACTTAGTTAATTTGAAGACCTTTTCATATAATTTTTCTATTTAATCAATAATAGTAATAAGGATAGCTGTTATTTAAATTTATCATACATTAAGAAATATGCTGGGCTGGGGCTGTAGCTCAGTGGTAGAGTGCTTGCCTAGCATGTGTGAGACACTGTGTTCAATCCTCAGCACCACATAGAAATAAAAATAAAATAAAGGTAATAAAAACCTTACATTTTAAAAAAAAAAGAAATATGCTAAGTGCTTTATATTTAAGACTCCTAATAAGACCTTGAAACAAATGATATTATTTTCTCTATTTCCCAATAAGAATTCTGAGGTTCAGTAAAATTAAGAAACCCACATTAACCTAAGAGATCAGTAGAAGTATCTGACACTCTGATTTTTTTGTTTTTTAGTTGGGGGATATTAGGAATTGAACTCAGGGGCACTCAACCACTGAGCCACACCCCATCCTACTTTGTATTTTATTTAGAGAAAGGGTCTCATTGAGTTGCTTAAAGTCTCACTTTTGCTGAGGCTGGCTTTGAACTTGTGATCCTCCTGCCTCAGCCTCCTGAACTGCTGGGATTACAGGTGTACACCACTGTGCCCAGCATGACACTATGAACTCTAAATGTTTAAGATGAAGTTGATTCTTTTTAGCACTTTTCAGTTCTGTTTTACATTTAGTTAATGTAAACTTGAGTCCTGGTGATGTTTTTCTATGTATTAAAGAATAGAAAAGTATATCATCATCCACTTATCAGGGGGTTGAGAGAAGAATGGAGGAACTTTAGATTATGTAGAGGAAAATGGGGGGGGCTGGGGTATGAAAAATGGTGGAACAAGACCGACATCATTACCCTACGTACATGTATGATTACATGCATGGCACGAATCTACATCATGCACAACCATAGAAATGAAAAGTTGTACCCCACTTGTATACAATGAATCAAAATGAAGTCTGTAAAAAATTTTTAAAAAGAAAAGTAAAAGCAAATATTTTAAATACTAATTATGATGCAAAATGTGCTAAAAAGTTCTGTTTAAAATTCATTTTACCATTAAAGGAAATAGTATAATGTCAAATATTTCCGATTGTATAAACATTCTTTGAAGAATAATTTCTCTGTCTGTCTGTCTCTCTCCCTCTCTTCTTATTGAATGTCATGAACTGAACAGCTTTAAAAAAGAGAAAGAAATTAATTGTTTTATTCAAAAACATCTTTATTCATCATCTTTGTTACAGGAATTGGTCTATGTATGAACATATGATAATGAAAATAATATGTAAGAAATAGCTCATGTGGAGTGAGTATATAGTCAGCTGAGTCTGAGTCTGGTAGGAAGTGATAGACAAATGGGTAAAATATAGTAATAGTTGGTACAAAAAACAAAAGGCAGAACAGAGAGATGAAATAATGTGTAGTAAAGATGCTACTTAAAAGATGGAAGTCAGATGAGGCTTCACAGGTGAGTGGACGTTTCATCAGAGATCCAAAAAAGGTAAGGGATTGATTCTTGTGGCTGTCTAGAGTAAAATCTTTCCTGAAAAGTGCAGAAATCCTGAGGCAGGAGTGCACATGGCATGTCTAAAACATCATAAAGACAATGTTGCTGGATCCCAGTGAGTTAGGTGTGAAGAGGTCATGAACTTGTGGGGACAAATCTGTTGGCTTCCGTGAGATGGAATGGTGTGACCTGATTTGTTTTTACAGAATTACTATGGAGACATGGTGCTGTGAAAAAGCTCTGTGGATGGAAATGGGAAAAAAACAAAACAAAACCCTAAAAACTTACAAAAAACAAGGTCATATGGATGGGCTACAATGGTAAATTTATGTAGCAATCATAGTACGTGATATCATTCATTATAAAAGACAAGTGATTCATTGAAATTCAAAAAAACTTAGAGATGATATCATTATGGATAGAATATAGTAAAGACAGGAGGACTATCAGTAAAGAAAACTAAGAAATTAGATAGAAGGGCCCCCTAGAAAGTGTTAATACCTGAAGATACAATGAAGACATTTTTTTTTGAGTAAGGATATGTTGCTGAAAGCTCAGTGCTTATCCCCAATGCCAATCCAATAATGAGGACAGAATTTTGAGGAAAAGAAAAAGATTTATTGCTTTGCTAGCAAAGGAGAAACACAGAGGACTCCTGTCCCAAAGGCTGATTCTGCCCATCAGCAGGAGCAGGGAGCTTTTAAAGAGGTGATTTAAAGGCTACATTTCATGTGTTCTCTGTAGGAGTTAGAATTCACTTGTTAATTTGGAAGATGTTCATTTCTCAGACCTTCTGGTACCATCCCAAAGTCTAGATTACTTTGTTCCTATGGTGCGTGTGTACTGAAGGACAGACAAATCTCTGCCTGGGAAGGCGAAGAAAGGTAATCCTGTTTCCCCTGACATTAGGGAGGAGCAGAGAGAGGGAAAGACAAAGAAACAGGCTCATTTTAAAAATAACTTGCAGTGGCAGAGCAACAAGGGCTATATTCAAAGCATGAAGTGGATCACTGTTACAGAAAGAGTAACATCAAATACTGCTAATAGTTCAACCAAGATGAGCCTGGACAACTGATCTTTGGATCTAGAAAGCCAATCATTCATAGCACAATTTCAGGGATGTTGAAAAGAAAAACAGAATAATTAGAAAAGATTTGAGTGTGAATGAGACTACAGAATTTAAAAAAAAAAAAAAAAAAAAAGAGGTCTTTTAAAAAACATTGTAGTGATTGCAAAAAATGAATCATACCTTTCTGTAGGAAGAAATACAGGACCTGAGTAGCTCAGGGTGTAAATGGGACACATTTTACAATCCAGAAAGAGGAAGAATTGCTGCAGCAATATGCTTAAGCAGATAAAAGTGGTTGGTTATAGAATCATGTGGAATTACTTCCTATAATAATAATAAAATACCAGAAAGTCTCCTGTCACTCATTGCCAATTTATTGTCTACTGCAAATTTAACAGAGCAAATGTT